>WIPJ01002077.1:1418605-1484362 GCA_018155075.1 Cassiopea andromeda
ATATATATATATATATATATATATATATATATATAGCAGTACGCTATTTTGCCATGAAAATCGGGCGTAACTAGTACTAACAAAGAGAGAAAATTAAATGAGGGGTTTGTAAAACAAGTCAATTTCCTCAAAATCAATAAACGGGGGGTCCTAATAAGATCCGGGGGGTTGGAAAAAAATCGAAAAATTAATAAGCAGGGGAACGTTTATTTTGCACCTGAGAGTAGATAAAATGGAAACTAATTAATGCAAACAATTTACATAATTAACTAAACCTAAATTATCAATAAAATTTTTACAGATTCTGCAGCCGCTCCAAGATCTTATATCTTGGAGATCAAGATCATGCGGTTGCACTTGAAGTTGTGTTTTCAGAGGTTATGCATAATGGCCTTTGTGCTTTCTTGCTTCTTACAATCATGTTTTCTACATTTGGTAATGATGGAAAGTTTTGAGACTTACAGTTCTGGGCTCCATACTTTGCATATTTCTTCGACACCACACTTAGCTGTTCTTCTTGCAAATGGAAAGATGTATGGTAGATGCAGACATTTGTCTCAAACATCATCATCAGGGAGACCATAAAGAACATGAATGGACGCTGCTGTTACGTTAGGAGCACTAGCGAGAATTTAGCCTGTTGCTTGCCAGTTCTAAATACCAGTCTTCAAATAAAAAGTTTGAACTTGAACGCTGTTTTTTCATTACGCCCATTCTACGTGAATTTGTGTATGGCAAGCCACAATATTGTGCGAATGTGTTTGATACTCCCCATAGATTGATACATTGGCTACCTTGTGTGTCCCATGCGAAGCACAAGTCATGTTTTGTAAACCCTTAGGACAGCTTTTAATGTTTTGGATACCGTGAAAGAATACGTAATTTCAATTCCCGATTCAATGATAAATACTCGTTCTTATACAGATAGCCTGAGTTCTTTTCATGGCCTACTTGATTTGTATTTGATTCCAAATTTGTCAAAGAAAAAGCCTTTTATACACATTGGTTAGTTTGTAGAAAAAATTTTTCAGCCATTTATTACAAAATAATTTTCCATGGCCAAACTTAGCAAGAATGAAGACATAAAGTAAATAATATACGCATCTAACATACGCTGCAAAGATAGCCGTTTAATTCATGTAATGGAACTGGGGAAATAATGTTTATACAATTCAGAATTTCTCCACTGTGGCTGCAAAGTAGAGCAGAAACGAAAGACAGGAGACATGGCAGTAGCAGTTTACAATTTTTTTTCCGCAAAATGGCGCATCCTAAATTGTATATTAAATAAACTAGTTCGTTCAATTGTGAAGTTGATCAAAGAAATGTAAGGCAATCATCGAAATTCATAGTTACTTAAGTAGTTTTTCATTGATTTCATTAGATATATTCTTCCATGCGTTCAATTAAAACACATCTTGTATGTTCTTTGCTGCAGAAATTGACCTGAAAAAGGCCGCGAAATTATTCGCAAATAAATTCTCTTGCGGGTCGTCCGTCACTGGTGATGATGAAATTGTTATTCAAGGAGATTTCTCATATGACGTCATTGAGCTTATACAGAGTAATTGGCCACAGGTAAATGCGCCATTTTCGATTTAGTTTTGCTTGCAGCTATGTGGAACATATTGAAAAGCAGCTAGAATTCCTACGAATGGCACAACCCGATAACCAAAACTATAGTGTATAAGCTGACAAAGTGACTTGTTACTTGTAGATGGCAATAATCAAATTCTGAAAAATCTGTTATCCCCTCAGCACGCACAGGCAAGTGAAGACATGTCTAATTTATGGGTGTATCAGGGGTGGGATTGCCCGCGTTTAGCGGGCACCTAGTTAAAAAGTCACGTTCTAAACATGCATCATCGAGGTTTGTGCTATGATACTTTTTGTATGAACCATGGTAGACATGGCGGATGCGACTTATTTGAGAGGCCTGAAGTTGAAAGCAATGGGTATTTTGCAAAATTGTTGGTCTTCATTAGAAGTGGGCGGGGGAAGGGGGCCGGAGTATGGGTATGCTGGAAACTTTGCAGACATATAAGTTTTTTTTATAAGAAACATCTCGACAAGAAACATTTGCCTAATCTGGGTTGTTGTTGTTGTCATTGAAAGTCTTTAAATTTAAGAAAAATCTAATAAATATTTAAGGCTGGATTTGGCGAAATATTAAGAAATATCCAGGCTGAAGCTAGAGAGTTTGTTTCCTATAAAAAAACGTGTACTCTGGACTTGTCATTTCACTGCCTTGTCAGTTGATCTTGTCTTGTAATTTCATTCTACTTGGTCCGTTAATCTTAATGGTGTTATTATATCCAGGTGGGTTGTATCCCGTGTTGAGCTGATAATCATGCATATTAATGGGCCCCCAGTTTTACTGCCTTTAAAATGAAAGCGAATCTTTACGATATACATTTGTTTTTGTTTTTTTCAACAGGTTGATGATGACAGCATAGAAGACCGGACTTAGTGACCGGATTTATACTCAATCTATGACAAATAAGTTGCAAATATGTTGTTAAAATAAAGATTAATTAAATGATCAATAATATTTGCTGTGTATTTGAATGAGAAATTGAAGTCACCTATTTTTTAGGCCAAAGATGCTTCTGTTGATCTTATTTCTATCCTCAAGGATAATGACATCGTAGATTTGACCCATGGCATGGTATGTAATTGCAAGGAAATGCTTAAGTGTTCTGAAAAAGAGTTCCATTCAAACATGCTTTGACTTGAAGTAATGTTGAAATTGGCCAATCGTGTCACTTCGGTAAAGATAAATCGTTTGATGTCAAACTCCATTTGAAGCTGTTTAGCCTTGGATACACGGTTTTTTTATAAGAAACTGTCCACAGGGGCCTAGTAATAAAAGTTTCTTAATTTTTGGCCGTACTTTAGTGATAAAAGTTTCTTAATTTAGCGAACTCAATTGCTGTGAAAGCGTACCCAGAAGGTGATTGTAGCAGACTATTTGCCCTATAACAAACAAAATGCGCCAGTACAAGTTAAATTCTAAGGAAACGTCATATTCACATTCTTTTGGTGCAGCTTTACGCTGAACCAGGCAACGATATTAATGTGCTTTTTGTCTAAATTTCGTAGATCTCTCCATGTAGCTCTAAAAGTTTCTTAAATTTTAGGTTGTCTAGTACTAGGTTGCTTATTAAGTGGTTTCTTATTAAAAAAATCGTGTAAGTCGGGAAAACTTGCTTCTGGCCTTCAAATTGTAGATCCATTTTCATGATTTTCAGGAAGTCATTTCCACACGTTATTGATCTGACACGTGTATGGTTCAGTGAGGTTTCGGGTAGTATAGAACGAATTCTTTCAACCTCTACCAACGCGTTCAACTTTTCCCTCTCTAACGCCATTGCAAATGATCTGGAGGACTAAAGTACCCAAGACAATTTTGCTGAGTCAGTCCTGCAAATACTCAAATCTGCAACGAATTTTTGCCTTTATGCTGTCTTCACAAAGAATCCGAGGGTACTGCTTTGTCTAATGTATCAATGATATCTCTCTTGCTCTTCTTTTTTGCTGGCTCTGAAATAGAATGGAATACTTATGTTGGGAATGAGAATTTGCTTTCAACTCGTGCTTCTAAAGCATACACGCACAGTGAGGCAGATAGAGACAGAAAGGCAGACAGAAAGACAGACAGAAAGATAGACAGAAAGATAGACAGAAATAGACGAAAAGACAGATAGAAAAAGAGAGACAGAAAGATAGATAGAAAGACAAACAGACAGACAGAAAAGAGTGACAAACAGAATGAGAGAGACAAACATAAAGACAGACTGAAAGATAGACAGAGAGACAGACAGAGACAGACGAAACGACAGACAGAGAGACGGACGAAAAGAGAGAAAGAGAGATAGACAAACAGACAGGAAGACAGAGGGACATGAAAAGACAGATAGAAAAAGAGAGACAGACAGAAAGAGTGACAAACAGAATAAGAGAGACAAACAGAAAGACAGACAGATATACAGATGATTATACAAAGAACATTTACCATCAGAGAAATGTAATGCAGTCTTTTGTCTTATACTCTCTACAGTATCATCATCTTCTGCCCATTCCAGCACAAGACGCCTTCCGTACAAATGCGTACTTTGACAAAGACTTTTAAATGCACGCTAGGAAAGAGAAAGAAAGGCCATCAAATTGACTATTATCGTTATGTAAGGCTCAGTTATATTTAAAAGGACTCAAAAACATAAAACACACAGATTTGTCGCAGCAAAAATGAAAAGCAATTTGCTTCTGCGACGGCAAAATAAACACTTTTGATCGTGTGCTTTACTCCTTTACTACTTAAAACTGGGGCAAACTTGAGGGCAAGTTTCCCTTTTTATTGCATACCACAACTGGCACCCACTCAGACGGGGGTACGCTTTAATCTAACATTGACACTACTCACTGTGTTCATGTATCTTACAGTTAAAGGGTAGAAACAACGGAAATGACAACCAAGCTGTCGATATTTAAAACGAAAAGTGCTCGTTATTCCTTAAATCAACAATAGCAGACTTGACATATTCCTCGTAACTATACTAAAAATTGAAAAAGTAGATTTTGAATCAGGTGGATTTTTGCTTCTGTAAAACAAATGTACGCATTGAAACTGTGACATGATTTGAAATTTGGGCAATTTCAAATACTCTTTAGTCAACGAACCAAATGAGTACTCAGGGTTTCTGCAGGATTTTGATATGCAAAGTCAAGAAGTTTTCAAGGACAAAAATAAATATTTTCAAGGAGCTCTAAAGTGACATTTACAACGCATGCGCAAATACACAGGAAGCCAAAAACACCAAAAACAAGACATTTCTAGTCCTATCACGAGTTTTCTTGTACGATTCTCTTCAATCTTTCGTTTGGATATTTCTCTAAATTACTGCTTGCGTTGTTTATTGCTGTGAACGAAGTAAACAGTAAGTATTCACAAATTTCAAGGAGTGCGATCAATCTTCAAGGTAAAATTCGCATTTTCAAGGAGTTTCAAATGCCCCCTTGAAATGACATTTGAAATTCCATCAATTTTCAAGGAGTTCAAGGTCGTAGACGAGCCCGGAATATTTCCATACCTAAACTGTGTATCAGATAATTTTACATAATTTTTCAAGTAAATTTTCAATTAGTGCTTAAATAAGTAATGCATGGCACATAGGAAAACCATATACTCAACACGATTTCTCTCCGATAATTACCTTATCAAAAAAAGCTATGAAAAGAGAGGCATATGCAAGTGAAATACACTTGGTGAAATTTGCATTTCATATCTTTAAGCCTAGTTTCCATATAACTTTTTAATGTCAGCGACCCACCGGCGATATTGCTACTGAAGCATGTTTCCATATACTTTTCACTCACCGGCGACCTACCGGCGATGAGCTCTCCTCCGCAGAGAACTTTAACATAAAACTGAAATGAAAGTCATTTTTTGGAGTATAGAAGCCAATCAAACTTTTGACACTGCCGGCGACCCACCGGCGACCAATCGCAATCATGTTTCCATATAAACTTCTCGAGGTCGCCGGCATCGCAATAGACAAAAAGTTGAACAAGTTTTAACTTTTCTTCGATGTCTGCGGTGACTCGCCAGTGGGTCGCCGGCAGTTGAAATGAAGTGCTTCCTTTAAAGAATTCAATGTCACCGTTGAGTCACCGGTTGGTCGCCGGCACTAGAAAGTTATATGGAAACCAGGCTTTAGAGTAAACTGACTTCAGAAGAGGGGGAGTGCAATAATATCTATGTCGAATACCTTAGCATCCTGCTTGGATAGATAATCAACAAAGGCAAATCCACGATGACTTCCACTTCCTGCGAGTTTCTGAGGCAATCTGACAGTTTTTAGCTCACCAAACGCGCTAGAAAGCACAAAGAACATGCCTGTTATTTACCATAATATTCTTCCACATTACACAAAAGCAGGGAGCAGCGTTGCTTTCCCTTTTACGAGCTATCATAAAATTTTATGGACGAAAAGCTCATTCAAAATCTGATTGGGGGTTTGCACAGAAATTGCGAATCAAATTTTCCCAACTTCTCAACGACCAATCAGCATTGATAATCTTTCATTCTTTAAGATTCTAATCAACATTAATAAGGTTTCATTCTTTAAGATTCCTTAGTTTTCAACAGGGCCTTGAAAAACAGCAGCTTATACACGCTGACCAATTACGCCTGTTTGAGTATAGATCACTATTTATCAACAAAATCTCATGGCTGCTCGACATCACATAAATTCTACCTTCCGAGTAATACATTTCAGTCACAAACTCGTCACATAGAATGGGTAGAAAATGCATAACTCAAACTACATTCCCAAACAGCCAATTTAGTAATAAGACAATGCTACAAACACCACACAAACAGATGGTGGGTAGTATCTACCAGGGTATATTTAACGTACAGTTCCACACAAAAGTGCAGTTCTAAAAATATATATGCAGTTCAAACGAGAACTAGTCTACTATTTGGTGGCCTAACGGTTTAAGAAAGTAAATAGCAGTAAAAATGTTAAATCTACGTAGGAACTGATATGGGATTGTTAGAGGTAGTAGCATTTATCAATCCCTTCTCGCCAAAAGTAACCAGTTCAGTCCCATCTGCAACTAGAATTTGTCTTCAACAGAGCATTGCTGGAATTTATGTGCAGTTCTAGATCTTCCTTAGAAAAAAATCTGGCATCTATACTAGCATAGGCGTCAAACATTGATAGACTAACAAAGGAATCACCATCAATGGATTCCTACCAATAATGTTGCGATAGCATAGACGTCAAATCTTGATTGGCTAACAAAGGAATCACCATCAAAGGATTCCTGCCAATAATGTTACGAGAATTCGCTCGAGAAGCATAATCTGGCAGTAAATAGTGTACTTTCTTTGCGAAAAAACCAATAACACATAGTTTCGAATAAATGAAAAAAATATTGTGGATGAATGCTAAAAGTTGTAGCATGGGGCGCTCTAGGTGCAATGTCACAAAATGGGGATGGCCTTGCTGCAACCAGGCCTACATTTTCACAGATAGAGACATGAATATTTAGTCTAATTATGGTATAATAAATGAGCGAGGTAGTATAGTAGTTAGAGCGCATGACTCCCATGGGGAAGGTCTACGGTTCGAGCCCGACTCGAGGCCTTGACTGAATGCTTGCCCACTGTTCACCCAGCAGCGAATGGGTACCCAGTGGAAACACTGGGGAGATAAAGGCGGCGAGGAAAGGAGCTGGCCACCCTACCTTACATGCCGATGGCTCAGCGTAAATGTCTTCTCTAACAGGCATTCCCCTACGTACGATACTATAAGGGACTACCTTTACTTTTTTATGGTATAATATAACCAACAATTAAAAAGATCTCAGTAGCTATGTAGTCGTGATGAAATTTATCGTAGTTATACAATACAAAACATTGGAAGCAAGGCTGATGCGTTTTAAAATGCAAGATTAATACAAAAATATTGGGGGATGACCGCCCAAAATGAACAAAAAGTCTAGCAAGGAGGCTGAACCACCCCCCACCCCGCCCTAGAAAACACACCTTCCATCTGCACCATCCCAACGATAACAAACTATTTTGACAAACACAGTGCGTTAGTGAAGTGTGCAGCATCACGAAATGCCAGTTACATCCCTCATATTTCATCAATAAACAAAAAGATTCAAAAAACCTACTTATATGTTGTCCAGAAGGAAGGAGTGTTTGTTGAAGGTCATACAAATCTGATTCTAGAACTTTAAAAAAAGCTCACCCAAAAAGCTGCTTGATTTCTTTCCTTGTAGCTTCAAATGGGACATTTCTCACCAGGATTTTGCTTGTTCGCTGTTTTTTCACAATAGCACGCTTCCGTGATGTGTCGGAAGATCTGGAAAAAGCAAGAAGAATGATAGCAAATTCTCATATAAATTGCATAAATCATCTACTGCTTTCTACTGTTATTCAGTCATTCACTCATTACATAGTGCATTACAAATTTTAAAGGAGGGTTACTTTTCAATTATGGCTGCTTTTCAAGAGGCCCTCCATCTATCTACTTATCTACAATACTTAAACAAAGAAATACATAAGATTAAGGTTAATTTACAAGGTCTAAAAAAGTATATAGTAAAAAGTATAAAAAGTAAGAAATATATATGTGAATGTGATATTTTTCTTCCTTTGTATACTTTATTCTATAAATTGTATGCCTTTTGAAAATTATCTTAGACTTTGTAAATTAATCTTGACTTTATCTGTTTCTTTATTTAAGTACTGTAGATAAGCAGATAGATAGAGGGCTTTTGGGAAACAGCCATAGCTGAAGAGCCACCCTCCTTAACAATTTCTATTGAGCAATGTAATGAATGAATGATGGAATAAAAGTAGAAAACAGTAGAGAATTTGTGATATTTACATGATGATGCAAAGTCGACTACACGAGAGAAATACTAAAAAAATAGAGTTAAATAGAGTTAAATGTTGAACTGTATGGTCCTGAACTGTGGCTCTGAATCTCATGTTCAATGTTGTCATTAGAAAAAATATGGCTGTAACCTTTAAGACTAGAATAAACCAAGAAGAGCACTTTATAACGTAAACCTTTATATGCGCATCTGCTACGTACCGAATACGCCTATTTAACATATCACTACCACTAAAGCCTCTAAACTTAGGGGCTGTAAACTTTCTGCCGCAAAAATTAAAGAAGTTAGAGAAGCAGCCAGAATATTTGCTGTTGTTCTACCAGCAAAACATTCCCCAAATACAATGGACACCTGGCCAAATGGGTAGGGGAGTGCAACACCCTACTACCCCCACTCCTGCGACAATTGATAAACCAGTTTCAAAACATGACACGAGGGAACTGCTGCAGTGCAACATGTTACACAATTTGGCATTACTATAGACTATGGATCAAATAAGAAGATGGAAAAAACACTTCAAAAAAGAGCCAATAACATCTTAAAGCTCATATATCTCGTAAATGACAATCAGCGCCATAATTGAGAGAAAGTCGTTACCATTGAATCCAGGCCCTAATGCAGTTTGGTTAAATTGAAGAATGTCCTAAAGCTCATATTCATGACCAGAAGTCATCAACTTAGAGTCAGATAAAACTCCAGTCGTAAATGAAAAGCCTAAAATACAATACGCTGATGTTGAAGAATGCAAGAAATGCATACAACCAATTGCTTGAATGAACTTATTAATTTCTGCCACTGTGAAATATTGAACAACAATTACAAAACATGAAACTGCAAACGGCTTGGAAGTTGCTATATTGGGAAATTGGTTCAATTTATATAGCTGAGAATGACTTTATATAAAAAAGACTGAAAATTGATTCGTTTTAAGAGGGCCTATTAAAAAGGAATTTTGTATCCCTTATCCAATATGTTTCCGCACAATGTTGCAGAATGTTACAGAACGTTGTAGAGTGCAATATAATTCTTATTACGTAGCACAAGGTCTTTTAACTACTTCTTGTAGAATAGGAACAGGGCAACAGGGGCATCGAAGCAATAGTAGGACAGGGGGCAGAAGTTTGGAGAAGGGCACATGAACTGATTATGATGTCACAATGACGTCAGGATCTAATCTTGAGGGTTATTTTTCACAAACAGATGCTTACAACCATTATTGTATTTTGCGGCATGTGATGAATTCTTGAGGATAGGAGATGGAGTCCGAGAGAAGAATGAATGTAGGAAGAAAATGTTGACAATTCTATCAGTAGACAGCATAAGAAGGGCGCTTTTGCCCCTCTTGCCCCCGCTCTTTGAGAACAGGAGGGGGGCTACCCCTCTTCGCTCTCGTGCTCTAGCATCCCTGCACAGTAATATAGAGAGTATAATAATAATAATAATAATAATAATTATTATTTACTTACATACAGTTGGCGCTACAAAGCTCTTTACACATAAATACCTGATCCCATATGGTAGTAAAGTTTGGACTGAAATGTTGATGCCTAGGTCTAGCATCAACATTTCAATCCAACCTTTACCATCTTATGGGGTCATTCGCAACGGTAGGGGATGGGTGGGTATGTACTATTTTTCTGATAAACTGCTACGGAAAATATAGGGGTTGGGGGCATAAACTACTTTCGTTACGTAAAACCAAAAATTTAGTGTAATAGTTCTACTTTTTCACTTTCTGATGAGTGTTTCCAAAACGTCCTCAAATAGACAAAGTGTTTAAGACTATCGAGGTTGAATCTTGAGCTTCCCGTAATCAATCTTTAATTTCAGCGACTTTGAACTACTATCTTTGCTATAACGTATCAATTTGTATTTTTCACATAAATATAGGCTAGTGTTGGGCGGTCTCATGCCAGAGTGTCACTTAAAAAAGATGGGGTATCACCTCAAATGTGATGGGTCATTACATAGGGGGTGGGGGTGTCAAAATGAGAATTTTTTCGTCACGTACTTTCTGAATGATCCCTATGCAATCAATACTTCAAGTTCTTTTTAAATAAGAAACTAACTTTCTGCCATCAACAAGGATGTTTCTTAATATTTTGCCAAATCCTGCTTCAAATATTTCCTTATTGTTTCTTAAATCTTTAAAACGTACAATAAAAACAGTAGCCCCGATTAGGCAACGTAATAAAAGAAAATTTTCAGGTTTTACGAAGCATGTAATGGATGCTTTTTCTATTTTGCTTGTAGTTGGAAAAAAATTTTCTTGCTAAAATACTTTCAAGTTAACATTTGAAGCTTAGCCTGCCGTGTTTCTTAATCTCTGCCTAATTTCAGTCTCCTACTTCTTATAGACATGTTTCTTATAAAAAAAATATGCACTCTGATTGTCATTAAGCAGAAAGAGCAGAAGACACGGAGAAAAGCTTTTTGGATTCAGCAATAATAATGACTCTATTCCCCATGGTATAGTATGTGAATGTGCATATCTGTCAATGGGCTCTTTGCCTAATTAATTGTCTACAACTGACGGCGAAATACTGCACAACGAGGTAGATAAATATAAAAGCACAGATGTAAACTTCTAATTAGATGTACTTTCTTTCATTTCTGGCATGCAATTTCGCATCATAGTACGCTTCTAGTTTGAATTGATGCCGCAGCTGGTAACTACTATCTTCACTGGAATGTAGTGATGAATTTTTCATAACGATTCAAAGCTACTTACAATTCCTTTCTGTGTGACTTCTTAAGCTCAAGTTGATGATCGTCAAGCATCTTATGCTGAAAAAATCGTATGCTTCATGATAACAAAAATTTAATATCATGAGAAATTCTTCTAATCATAGCTTCACAATATATACAAACAAAGCTTGGGTAATGAAGTTCTTTACACGCATAGCACATGTTGAAGATTCAACATGAAAAATTTAGTAAATGTTGAATACAGTAAATAGAACTTGAAACTAAGAAGGGGTTTACTGTGATAGAAATTATCTCACCACTTTTACCAGAAACACATTGCTACTTGAAACACCCCTTCTAAATTTTCACCTGCATCAAGTTAAGGTTGGAAAATGGAGGGCCTTTAGAGATGATTATGTTCGGCCTATATGCTATGATGTAACATGTTGGCCCAGCACAAGACCTACTGGAAAAGAGCTAAAAACCATAAAATCATGCAGTCAACTCCCTTGACAATAATTAACGCTTAGGTGAAGAAACAGCAGATGGTGGCAATTCTAATTGAAAAACATTCAGCACTGGGATATAGTCATTAAAGAAAGAAAAAACTGTAAGCTTCTACAAGGAGTACAAAGGCTCGTTCTTCAATTCCAAGTATTCATAAACTTCCTATCTTTCAATGCTTCTACTTCAATTTTCAATCACTCTAAGGCAGGAGTCGGGACCCTTTTTGGCTGAGAGAGCCATAGAAGACTCATATTTAAAAGTGGCTTTCCATGAGAGCCATACAATTGGGCATTGGTGTCACATGGGACCACAAAATCTTCTAATTCGACACAAACTTCGCAATTCGTGCTATACGACAACTGCAGACTACACAAGTGGTAACTTTCAAAGGCCATTTTGCAGGTATTCACTGTTTTGCAATGCTTTGAGGAAAGTATGTTAAGATTTTTCTGCGAGCCAGAGATAAGCCGCATCTGGCTCGAGAGCTATGGGTTCCCGATCGCTGCTCTAAGGCCTAGCTTCGTGAACTCATAATAGCCACTGATACTCATGCACTGATCATGCATATAATCCTGCACGCCAGGAATGAATGCGATCCACATCAGGGATGCAGTCCTAAAGGGAGGGGCTCAGGGAAGCGCAGCCCATGTTGTTACATTCATGGAAGGTTTTGGGTGTGCTGTCCACATTTTGAATGCTATGTTTTTGAGAACTCTTCTCTAATTCTTCTATTTTGCTTAAGCTTGCAAACTCATTTCAGTATTTGCTCACAATATAAAATATTTCTTTAGCCTGAAAAAAATTTGGTGTTCAGTGGAATATTGATGAGTGAGCTGGAGCTATTTTGCACGATTCTAAAGGACACGCCCTTTTATGGGCGTGGTCTCCAACATTCTGTTTTGAGCCCACCTTGTTAAAATTCAGCACTACACTCAATGACCCGAGGCACCTATACTTGCACGCCTAACTTGCAGCTTAATTCAGCTAAGTCTTTCTGATATGCCATGTTTTAACCTAACTTAGCTAATCCGATGCTCTCATATATCATTTCAGACAGAAGTATGGCTCTATATCCAATGATTGTGGTTCTTTGAGTTAATGTCAAAATGGCAGGATGATATTCAAAAAATCTATATCTGCATGCAAAATTATGTACTTAAATCAGTAAATTCTGTCTATATACGCCAAGGTCTAACTTAACTTAGCTAATCCAAACTGTCATAAATCATCTCAGATACAACCTGACAGCATGTTATGTGATTGCGGTTCTTTGATTTAATAAGAAACTACGCCTTCTAAATGATGCCTCACCTAATTCTATAATTAAAGTAACAAATTTAAGGCAGAAGAGGACTGAAGTATCTTCAGCTGCACGGCTAAGTTTGTGTTTAGATTAGTTAAGTCTATTTAGCTATGCCATGTTTTAACCTAACTTCGTTAATCTGATCTTGTCATATATCATTTCACACAAAATCACGATTCTATCTTTAATCGTTGTGGCTATTTGACTTAATATCAAAATGGCGGAATATAATTCAAAACATCTTCACCTGCACGTCTAAGTTTGTTTAAATTAGTTAAGTCTATTATGGTACGCTTTGCTATAAACTCTACTTGATGAATATGAACCTGTCTTACATCACTTAACAAACAGAGGTTGCCATAGGCGTAGAGAACTTTAAGCTTAGGGAGCGGCAAACTTTTTACCCAAATGAATTAAGAGATCTGGAAAACAGTCAGATAGTTTCATATTGTTCTCTCAGGAAACTTGCCCGAATGTGACGGCTTTCTGTCCAACTGAAATGGGGCTTCAGCCCCCCTGGCTCTTAATCCTATGAAAGTTACGCCTTCCAAGTGATGCTTCAACTAATTCTATCTTTAACTAATACAAGGCAGAATACCTGAAGAGTTTTGATGGCCTCATCTGCGCTTCCTTTTCTCTTGAATTCTACAAAACCATAGCCCATTGACAGTAATGAACCTGGCTTTTTGGGGTCTTTCTTGCGAGCAATTGTGACAGATGCCACCTTCCCACATTTCTCAAACATCTGAAATGTAATAGATCAATGTTCATAAAAAGCAACAATTCATCCTTGACCAGATTACAATGAAATCTCTCTCAAACAAAAATAGTATCTTTGTACATCTGCTTAGCAGCAGCAATGAAATACAGCTAGAGTACTGAAGATCTTCCAAAAGTTATTGTAAGTACAATAACTCAGACCGAATTATGGGAATCAAGGCAATTCTGCAACGTTACAAGCATTGCAAAAGCATTGCACAAGCATTGCACAAGCATTGCACAAGCATTGTACTAGCATTGTACAAGCATTCTCAAATAAGTACATAAACACAAGCAAAATATATTGCATTATCAACAATATTCTTTGAACAGAACGATACAATTGATATCAAACTGCGTACATTCTTAATTGATTCTTCAGTTGTCCCAAAATTCAGGTTCTTGACAAATATGACTTTACCAGAATTCTCATCAGCGTTGTCTTCATCTTCCTCTGCAGATGGGATAATTTGAAAGACATCATACATAAATAATTCTTCAAAGCAATAACTCGAGAAAATGTTAATTCGTTAAGCATGAATCGTTCGTTCTGTTCAGCAAAACTACAATTGTTACTTCTTTGGCTTACTCTGATGATGTAGGTGAGAACTTTTAACCATCTTCTCACAAGTAGAGAAATTTTGTCTGCAGTGCCTCTAGTTATTTCATTCAGAAGTACACTTTTTATTAAATATGTTCATAAATTTTCACTGGTCAAGGAAGACTAAAATCTCTTTGAATGCTTTCAAAAGAAACACCCACCACAGTTCAATAAATACCTATTCGAAAAAGAGTATTTTAAGAATTGCTTGTGCTGACGATATGAAATATTCAATGTTCTATTTCAATGAGACAAGACAGTGAAATACAGATAGGGAATGCGAGCCAATTGACAGATGTTGATGAAAGTGACGATGATGACGATGATGATGATGATGATGATGATGATGATGATGATGATGATGATGATGATGATGATGATGATGATGATGATGATGATGATGATAATGGTGATGATGTTGATGCTGATATTGTTCATAATAATAATAATGATGGAGATGCTGTGACTATCGACTACAGATTTTCAATCTATATAAGGGTGGGAGAGAACAGGCCAAGATGCTGGAATCAACAGTCCAGAAATCTGTCAAACCTTCTTCCGGCAGTAACTTCTTTATGTATAATATTCCTCATTATACAGCATCAATATGAAGTTTCTCATGTTGTCCCTCCACTTTACTCATGCCAAATTACCTCATTTACAGGCATCAAAATTTTCCTCAGGTGAGATAATTTTATAAAATTGCTTGGCCTTCCTCAAAACTGGCATAAATTTAAGAAGCCTTCCTACGGCCCACAACCGTTGAGCCGTGACTTTTCTGGACTCTGCTGGAATCCATCGAAACATTGTTAGAACCACAAAATGACAAGCAAAACAATTAGCTAGGCCTAGAAATGCAATGCTGAAAAGATACCTTTCTCCTTCTCCTCATGAGTCTCCTCCTGCAAGAAATGTTAAGCTAGCTTCAAAAACTCGCAAAGATTAAATGCAAAATATGAAAACATCATGCAATTACGATAGCAAAATTCATACTAAACAAACTTCATAAATTTATGAAGGAAATTCTAGTTTTGCAAGCAATGACTTTACCAAACCAATGATTGAAGTGTCGCACAATATGCTTCGCAATTTTCTATAAAGAAACATGCTCTTACTCTCAAAAAATTACTGTTTATTGCATGGAATAAATCAGTCTCAGAAGAAAGTCGCAAGGATCAGCCAAAGGAATAAATTAAAACAACCACATTGATGAATTGTAATGGTAAAAACAATTGAAATAAAGCGATAATAACCTCGGATTTCGGCTTCTCTGTTTCGTGTTTATACTCAAATATATCAGATGGTGCCCACTCAAGATAGAGTGGCACATGCTTGAACTGAAAGAAAAACGGGGTTAATGAATTGAAAGAGGACAAAATAAACTGAGGATGTAGCAAGATACCAGGGCTCCTACTCTTTTTTCATCAAGTTTTTAGGATATTTAGGAGAACTTAGGAGATTTTTTCGCCAATTTTTAGTAGGTTCTTGCAGATTCCAGAGAAATTCGGTAAGAGTTGAGGTATTTTTAGAAAAAGAATAGATAAAAGGTTGCTCAGATGACATGAAATAAATAGGGCTAATAGCCATCATATAAAGTAATAGATGCCTGCTCATCACAACAAAAATGGTCAAATCATCAATTCTCTCAAATTCTACCATGAATGTCGTATTTTTTGAATAAGCATGATAATTTCTTCTGCTATACCATTTGGTATAGCAGAAAAAATTATTACGCTTATTAAAAAAATAATACATTCACGGTAGAATTTGAGAGAATTGATGATTTGACCATTTTTCTTATGATGAGCTATCACAAAATAATATAATCGGCAGCAAAATTGCTAAAAGAAATTCATCTTATGAAAAGCTTTGGAGATATTTAGGAAAACACTAAAGTATTCCTGAAACTTAAGGATTTTTAGAATTTCTTAGGATAGTTCTCTTTTTAGGATTTTTAGAAGGAGTTGGAACCCTGAATACATTGCCAAATAAACAGCTATACCTCAGATGGGTTTTTTGTCCAGGAAATATAGTTCTAAATGGGCATAGTTTGTGGATATCAGGTCGAGTCAAACGTAGGACTTTATATGATGGTAATAGATTCCCGCTTCCTTTGTAACTCACAAATGAAGAATGAAAACAAAAACAGAAAAATTACATAATTATCATTTGTTAGAAGCAATTAATTGGCTAAGTGCTTCTGAAAGGCAAAGTGATAAAGTAGAAGTCAAAATAAACTAACTAAAAATAATACAGTCAGATGGCACAAAAAGCAATTCTTAGAGAACTGAAAAGAAATAACTTCATTGTATTTAGAGAAAAACAACATGAGAACATTTACATTAACGTGCTTGACGGGACAAATAAACGTTTTTTTATAGGAAAACCTCTTTTGCCTGAGCCTCAATTTTGCTAAAATTTTCCAAAGATGAGGCTGAGATTTGCCCAATATTTTCAGGACTTCTAGTAGAATAATACAGGCTAAAACGAGTTAAATTGAATTTGCTAATCTTACAAACTAGAATTTATGTTCTATCTTTAACATTTCGAATCCAAGAATGAAGTAACGTCTATTTATGGCAAGAAAAAAATGGAAACTTGAACCTTGTGATTCTTTGGCCTTTTGAGGATCATTTTCTTATAAATTTTTCATAAAAAAGATGCGTGTAGTGGAAGCAAGAAATGAATGTAGATGCTAGTGACAGGTGAGGGAGGGAGAAGACAAAAAAAACACAAAATTGGCAGAAACTGGCACAGTCCAGAAAAGAAAGCCACTAAGGATAAATGGTAATACTATAGATAGCAGATACTGAAGAATGGTAGAAAAAATATGCATTACAATTATAAATTCTGAAAGTAAAACCGTAGATGTACAAAAATGCTTTGCTTGATGAACTCACCTTTGAAAATGCTAAACCTTTAAATGCAGATCTGGCCTCAGTCGGATGCGAGAAATGAATAATTGCTGTTATGCCAGAAGGAGGCAGCAGGATTTTCTCCAGGTCACCAAATTTTCCGAATATGTTCCTCAATTCTATTGGTTTAGTACCATGAGGCAGATTCTTGACAAGAATAACTTCATTACTTCGTTTGGCATTTACCTTCAACAAAAAATCCATAAATAAGAATGGAGGAACTCGATACGTTCTGAATGGCAGGGTAGACCGGCTGGTAGTGCAAATGGTACTGTGGCAGACAGAGACAGACAGAGATAGATGGAGGTAGACAGAAAACAGGAGAAAGATTCAGACAGCAGCCAGACGCAAATAGACACAGACAACACTGATGACTAAACTTGAGTTTTGTAGATACAATCATACATTTCCACACTGTTCACTCTCTACTGCAATAAAGGAAGAAGGCTTATAAAAAAGCTTCAAACAATAAATTCCTACCAATTCAATGAAAGACACTAATTATGATAATATACATTTACAATAATTCCATTAAAGTCAATAGAACTTTGCAAGAGTCTTGGATAATGCCAAATACCAAAGCCAGTCTGATTTAGAACACCCAAATGCGCAAAAGATCTACGAAGACATCACAAAAGCTAACAACAGTTGAAAAATATATTATCAGGGTTAAAAAATAGAATAGGATTTCTGCCAGCTCACATTACACTGAAAACCATGCTATCTAAATTACATATTGAAATCAGTTTAATTGAGCATGAAAAAAGAAATGTATTACTTTAATTATTCCCTAATGTCTGGCATGTCTTTAGAATCTATTACTAATCTCTCTTGATCTTAAACCAATATAAGGCTTAAGAAATGACAAGCCCAATACTAGAAATAGTAGTTACAGGGTATGATTAACATTTAGTGAAGTGAAAGACGAGTGAATTTGTGGAATTTATATTACTAAAGCATGGGATGTACTAGCCTTGTTTACTAATTCAACTCTGCATTGAATGGGCATCTACCTAATTGGAACACAAGTAATCGCACGCACGCACACACAAACATTGAGACAAACAAGTAATGTTCTCTTGTGTGCATAATTGAAGGCGGTGTGGGTCATATCGCACTTTTTGAAATTTTTCACCCCTCAGCATTTTATAATGACCCCTTCATTTTAGTAAAATGTGGGCATCACCACTATCAGAAAAATTTTCACTGTCATTTTAATCCCCTCATTCATGAGTAAACTCTCCATCAAGCACTTCACAACCCTTTTCAGGTGAAACGCTGTCTACCACTCCAGCCAAATTTTCGCTTAACATCATCTGGTGGAATCATCAACTTTTCTACTACTTTCAAGGTTTTTGCGGCGATTTTCCCGGTAGGTCACTTTATTACCACCCCTCCACTTTATGAAAATCTAGAAAAATGTCCACCCCCTGCTAATTCCACCCCCCTACAATTAAGTACAAAATAATACATACATACAGACAGATCCAGGCACATAAACACCAAAATTAACATGCAAAAATACACAAAATAACGACATATATACACTGACACGTACCCACAAACACAGACATAGAGAAATACAGAAGTACCTATGCAAACAAGCAAATATATATTCGCTTATCAATGGTTATTTCTAAAAATTTTAACAAGGGGAGATCTAGGCGAAACCACGCCGCCATTTGGGTGTTTCCTAGATGCAACAACATCCATATTTTCAAAGATGCAGATGTGATAATCTAGTTTAATAATATATATTATAATCAAAATTTATACATGTCTCAATAATCATGTAGCAGTGGAAAATTCATCATAGCAATGCAAAGCACTATGGCAGCGAGGTGAGAACACATTGACAAACAAAAGTCAATACATGAATGTTGGGGGGGATGAGTCCCCAAACTGAACAGTAATTCTAACAAGGAGGGCTCCGCCTAGAAATCACTTATGTCGCTTATGCAACTTACATGACCAATAAAACAAAAGACCAATCTCTCTGTCTGGAATCAAATTAACTTCTAAATGAAATCCTTCTTCAGAACAACACAGAAAAATCATATTTAATGAATCTTTTCTGGTAGGCAACCTCACTTATTCTATAAACATTCCTTCTTTTGTCACATGCCTGACTGTCATTCTGTCTACTCTCAAGTGCCTAATACACGCCCCCTGCTTATTAATTTTTGGATTTTTTCCAACCCCCGTACCTTATTAGGAACCCTCGCTTATTACTTTTGAAGAAAATGACCTTTTATACGCACTCTTCATCTTATTTCCTTTCGTCAAAATAGCTTGCTTCTTTATATTAGTATTATTCTTTATGACAACCTGTTGTTGTTCTTTCCACCGCTTTATAGCCATTTTAAGCCCTTTCTCTAAATCCGACCCCGTTTATTCTAACCCCCCTATTTACTAAATATCGGAAGTTTTCCGACTCCCCTGTTTATTAGGACCCCCTGTTTATTTGGCACTTGAGAGCATCCCCTGATCTATCCAAGAGCATACCTTTCCGCCTGTCTGCCTATCAGTATATCTGTCCCTCTAACTTTCTTTCTGTCCTTCTGTCTGCCTATCTACAATAGTCGCCAAAAGTCCTGGGACACTTTAGCAATTTTTATTCGGCACTTAACACCCATCCCCCTCCTCCCCTAAACAATGTTGGTCTATGAGAAAATTGCATGCGAGAATGAAAAGAATTAGCGTGCAAAATGACGCCAAGTGCCTAAGGAACAGAACGATATTTCTATAAGTGGAAAGGGGGTGCGTGCACGGCACAATGGGACAAAGTCTGAGGGTAATATATATTGCGAGTGTCCCAGGGAATTCTTGCAACTATTGTACCTACCAATCTATTAATCTACCTATAAATTTATTAACCTATTGGTCTGTGCTTGTTTACCCGTCAATTTTCCCTATTCAACATGCACATACCTATAACACCTAGGGTTTGAGGTCAAGTCATATTTATCTAAGAACGTCTTTTCACTGTCATTCTGTTTCACAATTTCAACAATGAATAAGATAGAAGCAGGGAAATTTTGCTAAATGAATCAGTTGCAAAACCTGCAAGCATAGACACAAATTCAAACAGTATGCCATTTAAAACATACTGACATCTGCAAAGAAATTTATGCTCCTAGTAAAATGAAAGTCTATCGCTAATAATTATCTAAATGACCAACTACAATGCAATCAAACTTCTGAGAACAAACTGGAGAAAGTATTGATACTGTAAGGTGTAAGTGAAGAAGTTAATGATAATGATTGTACTTCCAATGAAGGGAATAAATTACAGTATTTATGTTCTACTTTATAATTTGAGAGCTAGTGATGTAAATGATCATTAGTGATGGAGTAGGATTGTTAGCGATAGGATATGATTGTTCGGGGATCAAGATTAGCTGATGTTCTGAATGCTAGTAAGTCTCAAAACAAACTAAACTTAATAGAGCTCGAAAGGACAGTTTGGGGTAATCGAGAGCTAACAAATAACAGTTTTCTCTAGCAATTTGTGAGGCCCTTTGCGGAGGCCCCCAGAAAGAAAGGAAAAAGGGGACTATTGCTGGTGAATCGAGGGAGAGAAGGATGTTAAATAGCTCAGAGTATTTAGTTGTTTATTTCGTTTTGCTCGTGGTGTAAATGTTTGTTTGAAACATATTGGAATTGGCTTAAAGAAAAAAGAAGGACTAGTTTGTTTGTATTCTTCGAGATTTTATTGGATTACTTGGCCTTCGCTGTACATGCATAACAAATTCCCTTGAAAATAAATGTGCTTTGGAATCATGCTAAAGTTATGGGCATTTACTTTACCAAATACTTACATTTATAATACTTTTCTAATTATAGCTACCTTTATCAAAGTACAAATACACCTTAATATTCAAACATGAAAATTGCGTGCGTGCTCATTAAATTAAACTTCAAGAGACATAAAAAACAGCTCTATCATGAGCTGTCTCTGCTTCTGTAAGTTATGGGAATACCTAAATTTCACAAATTAGCTCAATATAGCAAACAATGGCTGGAATTTCAATGGATAAATTTTTGAGACAAAAAGCACAATATCACCTGGCCGAAGACATCCAATCGGACACCATTTGAGATGAGAAATTCTCGTGTTTCAGCAACCAATTGAGTTTCTCCAAGTGCCATCCGAACTGCTAGACTTTCCGATGCCTCTGCCTCCAGGATTTTGCTTTTGTTAGTGTTCATTCTCTCAGCTAATGCATCGACAACTGCATTTTGACCGAGGAATAATGTATTCCAGTTGTGTCCACTTGAACTTAAACTTTTCATCTTGGCATCTTTTTCCTTTTTGTACGAAGATCCGGCACCTGAATATGCAACAGATTGGCTTATGCTAAGCATCTACTATGCTAGATTTACTTATAGTTAGATAAGGCCTAGGATAGACAAATTCTGAAAACTCATAACGCTCCTGTATGAGGTGAGAACTCGGTGCAATGTGATAGCTTCGATTGGCTATGTCGTAAAAACACGAAAGTCTAGTGACAAATAACTAAGTGTGAAATTCGAGCATTTCGGTTCTTACACATTACTCATTCCAGCGTTGTCAATTTCAACCAATGAAAAGTGTGCAATTACAATGCATCAATATAAACACACAAGACTGTACAATATTTCTGGGCTTGCTCATTTAACTGCCCAAAAAATGCCACCCAACGGGGAATAACACCCAGGGCGTGTATCGAAGTCAGAACTTTCAAAAGAAGGCGGCTATCGGGCGATTTATCGCCGGATATTTCCACCTAAAATGCCGTCAACTTTGACGTAAAATGACGCAAAATGACGTAAGAAATTACATATAATGGGTGGCCCTCCATGGGACACAGCCGCTTACTCATCATGATCAGCTACTTACTCTAAATATCATTGAAAGTTCTGTAAGTGCATCTAACAGGCCACTATGCTTGGCTATTGACATACCTTCGATGGTAGACACGTCTTCGGCAGTCTTTTTCGCTTTGGCTGGCATTATGTGCAGCAAACGGCCTTGAAAGATCTTGCCATCTAGATCATTGAACGCCTTAACAGCATGCTCCGGCATGACAAATGTAACAAATCCAATTCCAGTGATACGCTTCGTAGTTTTGTCAATAGGCAAGTGAATCTCAGCAATTGGCCCATATTTCTCAAACAGGTCCTTTACTTCATCTTCCGTACAAGTGTAAGCAAGGTTACGCAAAAACAGTCTTCCTGATTCAGCAACTGGCTCCTCGTCATCATCATTAGCTGAAACCTGCTGTAAAAAGAGAAATGTCTAGGAAATCCAACTATAAATCTACCTAGTTCTTACATCTCTGGCTTTATTGCACTGTCCGTGTTTATTACAGGTCAGCAATAACAAGGCGAGTCGTATCCCTACAAGAGTGCCTTTTACTACAATAAATGCAAACTGTATTACCGGTTTTCCACTTTAACACCCCTAAATGCTCTTTTGATACTAAAATTTAGACGCATAAGGCCAGGGTCCCTTTCTGATCATTCAAACTGAAATTCTACCAATCCTATTCTCTACAAAGAGGTAAAAGGGCCAGTGATTAAAGAGAAGCCAATGTATAGGAACCAGTTTAATATCAATGTGCATACACGTGTGAGTGCTCACGCAAACACATACACAAAATTACTCAACGTATTCTACAATAAAATGAATACTGTTATCTGATTATTTCAAGTTTTCATGAATATCAACTCAGGATTTGTACACATCCTGCCTACTTTCCTTACTTTTTTTGGAAATGAAGGTATTCTTTCTTGACTACCTATCAGAAATACATAATACTTTCCTGACCAACCGGCGATACAAATGATGGCATTGATTCACATTCTAAAATTATGATATCAATGCCGTACTTAATTAGTAACTTGCATGCAATTAAATGCTGGTTTGCTTCTTTTGGCATTCTTATTCAATGCACAGAGTTGTTTACTAGACACCAAACAATTCATCTGCATGTACTCGATTTTACTTCCGTTTCCCCAATTCTTGGGGCTTGGAGGGTGCCTCTAAGAGGACTTTAGTTCTGGCACGAGCATTTAGGACCGGATGCCCTTCCCGATGTCACCAATGGCCTGTGGTGGGCCTCGAACCTAGGACCACGTTGGTCTTAGCCGAATGCATTACCGCTAGGCCACGGCTGCTCAAATACTTCATCTGCATGGATGATAAAAATTCTTGACTTTTCCCTGACTTTCTTCAAGCTTCTAAAATGTCCTGATAGTTCTTGATTTGCTACAAAAACATGGTTTTTCCCTGACCATATTACTGACCATATTAACCCTGGAACTTCTACATTAAGATTAAAAATGACTTCCAACAAAATAATTCTTTGACAAAAATCAGTTCTAGCTTCTTCTTCTCATTCTTTTCCATCAACACATATTGATACTTTCTAGCCTCAAACAAGCTTTTGAAAATAAGTATAAATGCTGTTACCTTTAGTTCCCAAGGGCTCTTCTCTTCCATTTTGCTTTGGTCTGCCTCTTTCAATCGAAACAATTCAATGTATCTCTTCTTTATCTTCCTCCGGTTTCTTGCCATTGCTTCTTGGGCATCATCTTCTGTTTCAAAGTCAACATATGCATTACCCTTTGCCTTTCCTTTCTCATTGAATGGTATTCGAATATCAAGAACTTTTATTGGGTTAAAGAAGTCAATAATTTGTTTCTCTGTGCATGAGAATGGTACCCCTCGCATTTTAATTGTAAGACTAAGAGCTTCATTGGTGACCAAATTCTTCACCTTTGCTTCCAACTCTTCTTCAGATTCAGAGCTGCTGTCTGTTTCACCTTCATTTGAGCTTTCCTCATCATTTCCAGTTTGATTTCCTTCTTCGTCTTCATCGCTAGCAATACGTTGGTCTTCATCTACATTCTATGAAAATTAAAGAACGCCTTTCATTGACAAGCCAGGGTCAGGGGCCACTGAAAGGGGGGAAGAGAGGGCAAAGTACTCTGGGGCCACAAGGCCTCATAAGTCCTAGGACCTCAAGGTCTGGTGGGCCTTATAAAGCAACAGTAGTTTTTTGGAGTTGATAACTAACTCCTGTATTTTTCTGCTCAAATCGCTTCCAGAGGTCCTTGTGTCTTTCTTTTGCGCTAAAGCCTTTGAAGTCTTTTGGCAGCTCTGGTCAGGGTACAAACTGTTTTGATAAAAACATACTTTGGAGTAATTAACTCTCTTCTAAAAGGCATATCATCAACATGCATGTGGCATTCAGACTACATCAATTGATCTCCCTTACTTTTAGCCAACACCCTATGAATGGTATTCAATGAACTTAAATGTCGTTACAACTGACACTCGTTATCACTTTCTTAGCCGAAGAAAACTATCTAGAAAATGAGGAAGAGTATGATGAAAAAAGAGTCAACTGCTCAACATTTTCTCTTTCAGATTGACAATTTCACAGGATAATTCGAAAATTCCATTACTTACTTGGATGAAACATTTTAACCCTCTAATTCAGAAACCTACTGACCAGTGGAGTTGAAGGAAAGTGATATCTTGGGGGCTCTTTAGTACAAGTATTTTTTATAAAAAGACTTAGAGGTTAGTCTTAGTTGAAGAAATTTTTGTGGAATAAAAGAACTTCTTGGCTCAGTAAATAAGGTTTCTTTAGTACTTTAGAACTAAGATTGTCTCAACAAATTTTCAAATAGCATTTTGCTTACACCCCTGCACATGTGACTTTTGGTAGCTTTCTGAACAGAAAATCAGTCACTAACTTGAAATTTCAACCATGAAAAATATTAGCTCTGCTATTAATGCACTGCAAAATGTAAGTAGGATTGTTGAGGAAGAGTTTCCTAAGTAGGTGAACTAAGAAGAAAGAGGCTCCCCTTTGTCCTAACTGTAATTGTTGAAAGAATAAACTTTCTGTAGTAGGTCAAATACCTTAGAAACTTTAGAGCTCAACCAGTCAAGATCAGATTTTGCATGATCCTCAGTCTTTTCTTTTGGATTATGTTCTAATTCTTCATCAGATGAATTGTCTAAATGTATAGAGTGAAAAACATTATAAAATAAATGTTCTACAGTTCTTTCTAATAAAAGACTCTCTCTTGAATGATATACTTGTGTTGAGAACTACTCCATATTCCAACAATATTGGCTATTATTCTGTTTATTGTGAATCAATATGTAGTGGCTTTCATCAACTGAAAAATCAATATTTCCATAATATGCTATGGCGAGCAAATCTTTTGGTTTTATGCAAGCAGTGACCCTTCTAGGATGATATGCACAGACAATATATTACCCTTGAGATGACTTTTTCACAAGGTCTGATGGCACATACATACAAATCATCAACTTGTCCATTTGCTGGCAAAGAAAATTGTAGTCAGCCTATCTGAACTACTTATTACCCAATAATATGTAAAAATGCTATTGAATAGAATAAATAAAATGAAGTTTAAAAGCTCCTTTCTTTTACCTTCAGCTGCTAAGTGATGTGGATCTGCAGTATTTGAGATCTTAACCTAGAAGATGGAATTTCAACTGTTCAAAATAAAGAGCATGATGCAACAACAAGTTGTAGTTTGAGAGGTATATGGGCTAGTCATGCAATAGTCTATCACCCTAATTACCATAACCAACAATTCTAGATTGGCTTGCTCAAGTTATAACTTATTGCAACTGCAACTACTATCAGCCCAAATAAAAATCCTTTTAGACCATTATTAGATTTACTAACAAGGGAGCCATCACAATAGCTGTTGCAATCAGTGGTGCTTCATCTTTTAGATTAGCTCTGAATCCTCCTAGAAAAGGGATCTACTTTCTTTGGAATACCATGTGTGAAACTCACCCTCCCCTTTATAGAGGGATTCAACACTAATTTGAAGGATAAAACAGTAGGCAAAACAATTATTTATGTGAAAAGATGCTGAAAATAATATAAGGCAGAGGTGTCAAACATATGGCTTGTGGGTTGGATCCAGCCCCCAAGGCCTTCAATGTGGCTCACTGAGCAATTTTGAATAAGCAGAACAATACCAATATTTTTTTCACCTGTACTAGCTGGCATTGAAAAATGCTAGCTCCCCTAGTTTTTACCATTGTCTAGCATGCCAGATAGGAAAGATCAGTTGGGCTTCATTTATACTTTAAGATCCCTCTTACCAAGCCATGGCACCCCCCTTGGGCTCTGTCAACCTACTCGGCCTGAGTGATGTCATAGTATGCCTGTTGTGGTCCCCAGGCCTAACTGAGTTTGGCACCCTTGATGTAAGGGATAAACTTCAAAAAAAATTTTCCATTTAGCAGCCATGTCCTAGTAGTAAAGCAGTAATCACAGGGCCATCAAAAATGAGTTTAAATCCTGTAAAAAAAGTTACTAGTGAAGATAAGAAAGTTAAAGGGCACTTTCAAAGTTCTAAAGTAAAGTCCTAAAGTAAACAAAACAGGTTATCCTGCCAGAAAATGGAAGCAAAATTAAGGCTTCCATGCCTCATTTTCTACATTCAAGAAAATACATCCAATTTCAAGGTATGAACTTATTTATTTGTGTGTGCATGAGTACTCCTCACAGGCACAAAAGCTACAATTCTAACTTGGCACCCTCTTCTAATCCAAATTTGCATCAGATCATCTGCTACATTCTGCTGGCATGCCTTACTTCAGATCTGTGCTGGCAGGCAAAATATATTTTCAAGCAGGCCTGATAAACATCTGATACAACTCTGTCAATTGTTCAAGATAATATATAACATGCATATTACTTACTATTTACAAAAAAAGAGTGAGCTTCAGAGCTCATTTGAGTTCTACACAAGGACCAAGGGTATATCAAGTAACCAAATAATACCTCTTTAACTTTTGAGGTCTTCAGCTTGTCTTCTTTCTTCTCATAATTAGAAACTTTTTTCCTATTTTTAGCTTCATGCTCTGTCTGTTCATAATCAACCAGTTCATTAGTCCAGGTTTTTTTCACAGAAGGTTTCTGATGGGCCTCCACAAATTCACTAAAACCAATATCATCAACCTTTGATTTATTACCCTTACTCCCTTCTTTCCTTTTCTTGTTCTCCTTTTCATGAATATCAGTTTTTACAGGTAAACATGCTTCTTGAAGCTTCTTTATCCTCTCCCTTCGCTCTGTTTTCTCCTTCATATACCTTTCAAATTCTGAACTCTTACTTGAATACTTACTCCATGGCCTTGGCACTGATGGGTCTCCAATATTCTTTGCAAAATCTACTTCTATTTTACTAGTATTTATGTAACTTTTATTGAAATAAACACAAGCCTTGGCTGCATCTGCTTCATTTTTAAAACCAACAAACCCAAATCTCCTTGATTCACCAGATTTCTTTTTGCATATTCTCACATCAGTAAGGTCTCCATGTGCTGCAAAAAGTTCTGCAAGTTTCTCTTTCTCTAATGCCTTTGGGAGATTCTTGACAATAAGCCGTGACATTGCTAGCAACAGATAGATCAATGAAACTCATTTCAATACATTCATAAGTGTAAAATAGATTGGAAATGATTTAAGTGACTTAAGAATGACTTAAGAAGTTGTGTAACTTTGTAAATAAAATTTAAATCTCTCCTACAATCAACATTATGTATACCTACTGCAAGTGAACCAAAAACTGTGCAGTTTTTATTTTTATCACAATTTATCTCCTCATTAAACACTTTATCTTCCACTGATGTGGTCAGATCAGTTGAAACAAATTTACCTTCTTCTGCCTTAAGGTTCTGCATTTATAAACATTTTACAACTAAAATACCTTAAAAATACCTAAAAATTCCAAGAAAAGACTCATCCAGTGGTGAATACTTCTGAGGCAAGAGGGCAGCTGCACCCTGTAATTTCAGACTTGCAAAAATGTGATAAAAGATTCACTAGCAGTGGTTCACAGGAAGCAATAATTCAGTCAGTCAGCATAGTTGTGAGATTGCTTGTTCTTAACTTTGGTGTCCAGGCACTGAATACTAAAAAGGCATTGCCATTACTTCCAGCAGCATACAGACATAGCTTTGGTGTACAGAAATGCTTGGCATAACTGTTTCCTATTTGTTCTCAAGCCCGGTTAACGCTATGTGATTTTTCGAAGAAGACTAATTGAAATCTAGTGTAAATGCAAACTTTCAAGGGGAAAACCAAGCTGGGATCCACTTGACAACTACTGTGCAAAAAAGTTGGACCTGTTCAACTTTCTTTCAGTTTTTTCTATTGTTCTTTTGGCATTTCTGTTAATCTCTCATGGCACCAGTGATATTGATCTAAAAGCAGAGCCAAACACTGCCTGTTACACCCCTGTATTCCCTTTTTGGATGCCTGTTTTCATGAGTTCCAAAGCTCATTGGAATTCTGAGGTCACTAGTGATAAAACTTTGTGCTCTTTTTCTGCTTCAGCTCAAAATCCTTATGACAGAGTACATTCAAAACCAAGTTTGTTCTTCCTGCCCGTCAATTGTTCTAGCCTAGCAGGCCCCTTTACTTTGATTAAGCTAGTGTACCGTTCTTTCCAATTCCTGCACATACTAGCGATAGCAACAGCAGCAGTAGCACATTCACCATTGGAATCAATGATCGAAAGTGCATAGCTTAAAGCTATGTGCATTCAGGTAAGATGTTATGCTGATGTTGACAACTTCAACATAGGTTGTGTCATGCATTTTGAAAGCATTGACAATCTTTTGAAAAGTTTTTTTCCAAAAAGTGCATAGTGTAAACCGGGCTTTAGTCATCAAAACTTGATGGAAACTGGTTAATCAATCAATTTCTCTTCTGAGAGTAAAGATCAATCAAGATAACACTTCACCTCATTTGCCATTTTGCAGTAGAAGGATGTTTTCCAATGCTTTAGAGGGTGTAACCTCAAGAAACTTTCAGGGGACAAGCCCCCAGACCCCCAGTCTCCTCCCACCCCTTCTGCATGTTCTAAAGGCTATAGCCTTCCAACTACTGCGTCTCCGGGCTATATAGATACTCAAGGAAGATTCAGGAAAAATCTTTCTCTTAATAAAAAATTTTTAATATAAACTATTTATCAACTCTATGAGCTTGAACAATCAAGCCAGTAGCACTTGCAAGGTGAGCATGGAGGCATATTTGTCTCTTTTCAAGGCCCGTTTATCTCTTTTCAAAATGATGCTGGTCAGATTGTCTAGCACGAGTTTTACTTCACATGAAGCTTGCCTTTCAGGAGGGTTTTGTCCCCTTAGAAATACGAAAAGTGTCCATCACTGGACTCATTTCTAAGAGACTCATTTTTAAACACATGGGAACATAGCATATTATGTTCAATCACTAAACTGATTGACAAAAGACCAAATAAGAATGACCTTGGAGCCCATATGCCCAAGTAATGAAGCTCACAAAGATATAAGTGTACACCACTCCAAAAACCTTTGACTACAAGTCCATATTTCAACTGTCAAATAGACCACCTATCAAATTGTTGATGCATTTCAGATATACATTTCAGACCTTTACTTACTATTGCTAATGTTGTAGCAAAGTGACACCATTGTCATATGTGTTATAACTATTGCTGGGCTAGGACTGGCGATCTATCCTAATATCAGAGGCGTTGTCACACCTGTAGAGTAGGGGGGGGGCAAGTTCAAAGATTTTCCTACAATATTCAAAACTTTTATCCCTACCAACAACAAAAGTCCAAAACTTTTCTGATATTAAACTTTCCAAAAATCCAACAATTTCAAAAAAACTGGGAGGGCTATGGCTCCCAAATGTCTGATATAGGAGTTTATACCTTACATCAGTACAGCCCAGGGGTTCCACCAGAAGTTACATGAATACTCAGATTTACGATAATTTTTAATTCTCTTATGTAAACAGGGGTCCATCAAGCCCCTAGAATGTTTCCTTGGGGCTCCACTAGAGTAAAAGGTTGAAAACCACAATCTCCTTTGTATGCATCACATTTTGCTTTGTCCATCTTTATGCAACATTTTTCATTTCAATCTTTATCTATAAATCCCTTTCTTTTCACTAATATACTAATCTATCTGTATGCAATACCCAAGTATCAGTCACAGTACATTACTTAGTTGATAGGCCTAGACTCATGTGGCTGTTTTCAGATAAAAAATCTACTTCCAAAATCAGCTCCTGTACCTAAATAGCAAAATTTCTCCCTTGTAAAGAGATTTTATTTGCATTTCAACATGTTTTTATTCGTGTTATCTGTTTTCATTAATTTTCATAGTAAATAAGCATACCTCTAGGAATCAAGATTCATTGGCTATTCGTCCGGATTTCGCAAAATTTCCCCTCAGCTCTTCTACTTGAATGGATAATACTCCCAGGAATCGAGCTAGAGATATAAAGATTCCTACTCACACCAGTGTAAAAGCAGTTCTGTATTAACCATATTTGTCTGTATATTTAAATAGATTTTGAAGGAAATTCTGGTTACATGCTTCTTACAGTCAGCTTGAGGCTCAGCCTCAAGTTCACACGAAGCACAGCTTCATTTCCATTTCTCATTTCGTACCGGACAAGATGGCGAGTTTGGGGACGTTAAAGAGACTTCTCACAGCACAATCTGTGCGCCGTATGACTACAAGTGCAGCAAAAAGTGACTTCAAGAAGCACCTTCTTGAAGAGGAAAATCATTCTGCTAGTAAAAATAGCTTTATACTATTTTAAATGCAAGTTTTCAGCTTCAAGGGGGTTCCCTGAAGACAGCTGCCTGTCCAGATAACCAGCTCCAACTTATTGCTTCTTCATCCATGCTGAGGACTAGCTGGGTGGCCCTATGCAATCAAAGGGTGCATGGCGAGAATATTGATGCGTATACAATTAATTTCTTAAGTAAACTTCCTACCGCAGAAAATCCAGATTAGAGAGACTTGAGTTTGCAAGCTTATTGCACGATTATGTCTTTTTGAGTGAACTACTCGAATAATCAGAAAAAGTTAAGCAGTTTGTTTCAGTACTTAGGATCTAGGACACTTCACAAACCATAGGCTATTATGAATTATCTCTTTCCTAGGTACATGGGTCACATGGCGAAGAATATCAATGTTTGTTGCTGTTCCTGCCATTTTATTTTGTGCATGGAATGCATGGGAGAAGGAAAAAGAGCATGCAGCTCATGGGAGACCAGAATTCATACGTTATCCACATCTAAGGGTCCGTGCAAAGGTATGTCTGGTCTTTTTTGCAGATTGTCAGTGATGAATTTCCTGCTTAGTATGTCATTTTGTGCCAAGTTTTGAGCTTTGCTTAGAGATCTAGAATATGAAACTGAATCTTAATATTAGTGATTTAGGGTCTACCAGGGTAAGTTGGGTAACATGATAACCTTTTTAGAGTTTTTTGATGTATAACTTAGTTTATTTCAACATATATTCCTAAACTCTGGCATACATAACACTCTTGAGTATAATATCCAAGGAAATGGATGATAATCTTAAACATGACAAGGACAGTTCATAAGTATATACTTATGTTTTTGTCGCCATTTGTGCATCTGTGGTGGGGTAAGATAGGTAGTATCAAATTCAGACCACTCTAGGGTGACAAGGAAAAGGCATCTAGTAAATTTGGACATGGAGTTAGTTGTCTTTTACATAATGGTTATTACTGGATAATAGATAATAGGAAACAAGCTAGTATATGCCATTATCTAAAGCCAAATGTTTGATTGAAGATAAGGTTCCCAGCAGTCAAAAACACTATCCGTATTCAAAGATGGAACTTGCAATTGCTGCTCTGCTGTTAAGTAACCCATTAAATTTAACGGTGGACTAAATTTCTACTGGTATCTCATGTACAAAAGTACTGAGTAATTACTGATATCAAAGTCTGAGGCCATATAGTATTCAAATTACCTAAATTGCCCATCTTTCCCCCCAGATACTCAACTTATCCTGGTAGACCCTAGATATGCCCAAATATTTCCATTGTGGGCTTAGAAAATGCTTTGGTACATTAAAGAAAAGCCATTCTTCTTAGTTAAATTACAACAGAAATTCCTAAGATATATGAACTTTTAAATTTGTTGGTAAAATTCAAGCTATTTCATTTCATTTCACAATTTAAAATTCTATTGTTTTTAAAGTTAACACAGTATCTGAAATATGAAGTAATGAACTAATAAAATATGGATAATAGAATTTCTTACAGTTTTTATGAAAGCCCAGAAGAGTATAATGTTTTCCAATTAATGTCAGTTTTCTAGTTCATGTTTTTGCATATCAAAAGCCTATCTTACAACACATGTTGGTTGAGATGATTGCTTTTGCTTTTAGGCATTTCCTTGGGGCGATGGAAATCACTCTCTTTTTCACAATCCTCATACAAATGCTTTGCCAGAAGGATATGAAGATGAAATTGAAGCTTGAATTTATGAAACTGTTTGTTGGCTGGAACATTTAGGAATATTTTGAGTGTCTACAAAGCTCCCACCTTAGCTTGCATTTCACAATAGCATTGACATTAAGTGGATTTTGACAGCGATGTGTTCATTTCTTTGTTTAATCTCTCTTAAGTATGCAGTTTATTGTTTGTTTTACTCTTTTGTCCTTAATTGTAGGGAGGTCATATGCACTTTTTGAAAATTTTCACCCCTCATAGCATTCTATACTGACCCCTCACCCCATTTTAGTTAAATTTGGCCATCATCACTATCAGCAAAATTTTCACTGTCATTTTCATACCATTATTCATGAGTCATTCTCTCCATCAAGCACTTCACGGCCCTTGTCAGGTGAAACACTGTCTACCACTCCATCCAATTTTCACTTAACACCATCTGGTGGGATCATCAACTCTTCTACTTCCTTTGGTTTTGTTGTGATTTTCCCAGTAGGTCATTTTATTACCACCCCTCCACTTTATGAAAATCTAGAAAAATATCCACTCCCAGCTGATTCGACCCCCCACAAGCAAGCACAAAAGAGTATTGTGTGCTTTGATAACGTGAAATTCAGAGAACTCTTGACAATGCTTCCCGTGAAGTTTTACATTAAATACAAAGATGTTTGAAAAATAACATAAAGTCATTGCTACCTACATGGGTGTACAGAAAGTTTGGTCTTGGGGTATAAAATATAAAGGACTTAAACGGCAAAGAAACCCCAAATCTCATGGAAAGAAATAAGTTTGAAAATATACAAAATATAATCTAGAGTAATTTGAGAGTCATCACAGTTGAAGCAGAATTGGATGCAAAGAGAAATTGTTGGCACTCTTAGGAAGAAGCAAAGCTTTTAGAAATACAAATTTTGCATTCTTGGCAAACAATAGAAACAAATTTTTAAAAATCCAAGAATGGAGATAGCTATCACAGCACACCATGTTCAACAATAATAGATTTAGTACAAGTAGATAAAAAATAGGAGCTTGAAAGTCTTCATGTAAACTAGTAGTGGCTTTTTGTTGGCTGGACCATTACAACCATATATGATTCAGCTTGCAAGCAGGGGTGCCATATAGTGGGTTCAACCCATTGTTAAAATTAAGAGAGTTCTTGGAGGGCTCATCCCCTCTCCAATTGAGAATATATTTTGTTGAATAAATTCCTAACTATGCCTTTGCCAAAGGGGAAGAGAACCATGGCATGCTCATGCAGAAGACTTACTGGGCTACAGGCTCAAAAAGTTGGTGTTGTTGTTTACTTTATTTTGAGTAGGCTGCTATACCTAGCATTTTTTCGCTACTTTAGACCTACTATGCATGCCGCATCCAAGCATGGGAACCCTGGTTTAATGTCCCTTCCGAAGGACGGCGGAGTGAGCTGTTTTAGTCGTTCATCTGGAAGGTCGCCCTCCAGTTTCTGACCGTACACAGCCATGCTTAACTATAAGCTAATGGAACTGGCTGGGCCGCTTGGCCACTCACCCCAAGGTCCTTCCCAGGGCCCGAAAAGAAAAGCAAAATTCAAGGTTTATGGTTCAATAGCTTGGGAATTTTGTAGCTTGTTATATAATAACGAAAATGGCTTTCTTGATGCATTGGGAATCAAAGGACATACAGACCGAACTCGGCCGCCAGTGAAACAAGGCTCTCACGTGGACTTGGCCCATTATTCAACTTTAATTCAAGGACGTCCTGATCTAGCAAGACTGGCTGATTTCAAATCGCTATTGTCTTTCCTTATCTGGTGACAACATGAACTCGTATCTTTTTACTGGAGGGTCACATGACCTTGTCAAAATTCCTGCAAAAGCACTTTCGGCAGGCGTGTCTACTTGTACAGTGGTTCAGGGTGAGGTCCATCTATCATCAAAGAGTCTGAAGTTTTGCTACATATGAAAGCGTTAAAAGAGAAGGGATACGCTTGAGTCCGATATCTTTTTGTATCGTGTTGAACCTTTGTCTATCTGAGGACGATGATAAATACGTCACGAAATGAATGAGCTTATGAGAAGGATACAAAATGAATACAGGGTCGTGTAAACACTTGGTTTGCAAGGACGCCGGAGCATATTTTTCAATGAGGGGCTGGGGAAGAGTGACAGCTCCTATCGGGTGTGGCAGCGGGGGTTAGGGGTGGAGCTTCTTAAAGATTTTTACAAGTACGCCTTTAGATTGCAAGAGAACCCCCTTTTTGAGTATCAAATTATTACATGTCCCGTCGATAGTGAAGCAAAGAATCATATCATAGTTCTGTGTGCAATATCGTATTCGTCCTGTACTGTATTCATTAGTATATCCATGTTATATCGTATTCACATAAACGTACGAGAGGTGGTGGCAGGGATGCTGCAACCCCTCAGCTGGCCAGAAATCCACTTCATTGGGGCAAATTTTCTGAAGGAACACTAGGAAATTCGGTCACGTTTTTTGACTTCTCTCCAGATCTCTTTGATCTTTCGGGCAGAAAGCTTGCAACCTCCTTAAATTTTAAGTCCTCCTACGCCTATGCGTATTCATCATTGTTTTTGTGCAAACGAAAGGCCAGTAAGCTGCAAAAAACACATAAATTCGATGCCTTGTAGAAGGGTTCTCACTTGCCGAAGTATTGCCTTACCATTTTTAAACACTTTCAGAAGTTGCTATGGTGAGGTGCAAGCAAAATCGCTTTGCCCCAGACCTCGAAGATCTATTTGCTAGTACAGTGTGTTCCTTCCACCACTGATTAGATGACAACACAGGAGCACTTTCCCGTTTGAAGCTTACAATTGTAAAATATGTGTGCATCTGAAATGATGTAAAACTGTAAATTAGTAATAGAAGAAAAACACTTGAAGAAAAGCAAGCGCACGCATGTTCACTTATAGATTTTTTAGGTCTCAAAAATCACAGATCAAAGAGCTAAGACTGTAGCTGAAATTTTACTTTCAAAAAGTTTCAGTAGATTTGGGCCACCTACCGTGATTCACTCTGATCAGGGTAAAAATTTTGAAAGCAATTTAATGCAGGAAGTGTGCTGCCTAATGGGTATACATAAATCTCGTACATCAACATACCACCCCCAATGCGATGGTCTTGTCGAAAGGCAGAATCGCACATTGCAAGACATGCTTACGGGCTACGTTTCCCAGCACCACCATGACTGGGATCATTGGGTCGAATTGGTCGCCTATGCTTATAACACCAGTGTGCATTCCGCTACAGGCTATAGCCCTTACGAAATGGTTTTTGGTCGTCTTGCGCGTACTCCTTTAGAATTGGACTTGGGACTACCTCTAAAAAACCCTTGTACACACTTTTTATAAGAATAAAGTTTATAAGAATACTAAAGTTCAGAATCACTGAAATTTACCAATAATTTAAGAATAATGCAAGGCTTAACTTTCATAAAGACTTCAAATTTTTGTTTTTGCGTTATGATGAAATACGGAATCAATAAAGATTTGAAAATATTCCTTTTATTGGCATAGCTACACTTTTTATACTTAAAAATAATTTCAGAATAACAAACGATCCAGCTAACTTCAGACCAGTTACATTGCAGTCAGTTGGCCTTAAAATCTTGACATCTTGCCTTCGTGATTCTGTTTTTGACTGCCTCAAGATTAATAGTTTTGTTGAAAATAAAATTCAGCTTATTGGATAACTTTGGAATGGAATTCAGGACTTAGTTGTATCTAGTACGACTTCAGTTAGATTTCAAAGTATAACTGTGACGAATGTAAAGTTGCAAGTTTGTGCTTTTGCAAGTTTGACATTACAACTCAAAACAGAAAATTAAGAGTAGCGAGACTCAGCGAAAAATCAGCCGTAAAAGTGCTTTATTCTTACAAAAAGTGTGCAGTAACCTTCCTTTACTTCCTGAGCAATTGAGCAATTACTCACTACCTTCTCATGTACCATTTTCTCGTAAAGAAACTTGTAATTCTTCCAAATGAAGTACTGTTGTCTAAAAGTGAAAATTCTAAAATTAGTTCTTCTTTGCAACATTTTCAATCATTAAACCTCTCGTTTTTCTTCGTGGGCGGCTATATGACCCTGGGTTATTTTGATCAACAAATTCGAAGTATTTTGACTTGTATGAATGCAATTATGTTGAGCTGTAGGATGTAGTAGCAGCTGCCTTAGCACTAATAACTTCTGTTTACCTCCCTCGTTTTGATTTTATGCCAAACTTAACAAAGCAGCCTTATTCAAGGGGTACAACCAGTTTTGCAGAAGGGAGAGATCAGGTTGCCTCCACAACAAACCTCTAATGTTAATACAGAATTGATCCACTTTTGACATCCAATTCTGACCAAAGGTAGTAATTCTTTTATGCCATGAATCTATAGGGTGTTCAACAGCGTCGAGACTGACAAAATAGAAATTTATAATACTAATGGCTCTGGAAGCTATAGAAACGAAAGCTGCCAGACTATAATTAAACATGTTTCGCAACAACAAGCAAAAATTAGGAATTAGTTTTAAATGATGTATATATTGCAGCCTGATAAACGAGAAAAGGAATGTAGGTGGTATGTGACTCCCACAGAATGCAACTTTATTGCATACAACTGCGCGTCAAAAAATCTTCGCTTCCTATCGCTATCATTATCATCAGTCTTCATCACCATCGTAATCGTAAACATTAAAGGCCTTATGGCCGCCATACGTGTTTTGCCGAACCCAGTAAAATTTTTAAGTTGGCATTGCAGTAGTTTTGTTTCTGCAATACTTCAAAACATTTGAATGAAGCAACTCCTCCTCACTCTTTTTTTTCAAACTGCATATAATTCAATCAATACTACAAATACAATTATACACCTCTCTAATAAAAGGTAGTGTACAATTGGCTAGCCTGCTAATAACACTGAAAACTAAATATGGTAACAACTATAGGGCAAAATACAAAAATAGAATAAAGATAATGATGTAAATATGAAAGCATTAAAGAATAAAGTTTATAAGAATACTGAGGCTCAATCGCTGAAATTAAAGAATAGTTTAAGAATAATGCATGGCTCAAGCTTCATCAAGACATAAGAATCTTTTTGTATCCTTGTTATAATACTGCTTTCAGATGTAACTTTGCATTATCTATGCCAAATATAAAGTCTTGCTTCGTCTTATAATGTAGAAAAACATCATCAAAGATTGGAATATATTACTTAAGTGTTTAGGCGAAACTAAACTTAGGCGTGTTGTGGAAGGAGGGGCTCAGCCCTCCTTCATTGACCGTATGTTAGGTTGGAAACTTTCTTAATAAATGCAAATAACAATTATGCTTAGATGTTAGGACACCATTTATATCAGAAAAATAGTATCCAACATTCTGGCATAAAACATCCATGCACGAATGTTATGGAGGGGGGCTCAGCTTCCCTTGTTAAAATTATGAAAACTTATAGGGGAACTCAGACCCCTTTATTGACCATATGTTAGGCTGGAAAAGTTCTTAATTATGCATTTGCCAAAGGAGGAGAGCATAAAGGTACACTCCAACCAATAAAAGTTGGATGCTACAACTGTATGTTGGCTTTCTACTTCTCTCAATCTTTCCCATATACAGCAATAGCAAACAAATTATTGTCAAAAATTCAAGAATGGGCATGGCCAAAGGCGTGGTCAGTATATTTTCTACAACAGAGCCCCCCTTCTTACAATTTTAGGATGGCACCACTGCATCCATGTATGTAGATGAGATGTTGCAATACTTGCAGCAAGTCCTCATCAGCTTACTTTAGGCTGCCAAATTGCCAAACTGCATTGCTAAATAACCAAATAACAGTGATGATATCTTCTAGTCCTCTTTGTTAAAGATGAACCTGTACATTATTGGGCATGATAGATGGAGACCCCAACAACAAAATGTACAAAATGATGTTCAAGAATGGACATGGCCAAAAGCGTGGTCAGTATATTTCTACAACACAGCCCCCCTTCTTACAATTTAGGATGCAACCACTGGTTACAGCTTTGGTATTTAAGAATAACTCAAGAGTAATTATAAGCTCAAAATCAGGAAAATTAAGGATATTGAAGCTCAGCAAAAAGTTAGATATTCTTACAAAAATAAAAGTATATAAAAATATAGTCTAAAAGAACATTAAGATTCTAATTCACAAAAATTCAAGAATAATTTAAGAATAATGCAAGACTTGAGGCTCATTGAGAGTTATTTTTACCATAAGCTTTATAGATTTCAGCAAAAAGACAATGAACAAAATAAGAGCTATAATTACTCATTCTTCATCAAGCCCATTAAATTCTTTGATAAAGCCATAGTAGACTAGCCAGTGTAATTCAAGACGAATCCATACTTATGACAGTAAACATTTCGATATAAATGGAGTAAAGTGAGGAGAAATTACAGCATTGTCGGTTAAATACTAAAAGATTATGAAATATATAAAAAAGAACTATGGGGCGTTTTCCATTTCCATCCATAGTATTTTTCTGCATATATTTTGCAATCTTTTAGCATTTAACCAATAATGTATTCGTTTCTCTTCATTGTACTGAAGATGACACTAGCACCGTGTTGAAGCGTTTGCTATCATATATATGGATTTGTCTTGAATTACATTTACTAGCTTTCTATGGTTTTGTCAAAGAATTTAATGCATTTGTCGGAGAATGAATACTTATAGCTCCTATAATAATAATTGCCTTTATGTGGAAATTGATAATCAAGCTGTGCTTCCCAACCTCAATGAATAAGTTATACACACTTCTTTTTTATAAGATTACCTAACTTTTTCCAAACCTAAATTTTCTTAAATTTCTCTGGCTTTGAGACAAAGATTATTCTTGAATTGTTCTTAAGTGTCAATGGTGTAGCTTGGTCTGGAAATGAAATAAATATATTGAAATCTTTGTTGATGTCATAATTGACCATAAATGTTTTTTCTGCTGCAAAGTTGGCTAATTTTTGGTTGATGCAAGACGGTAGAACATCTGCTGGATATCCGTTTTCGATGAGCAGTTGTTTTATGTTGTCGAGCTCTGGGCCTAGTTTGAAAATCAAATTAACCATAAAGCAAATTAAAAGAAGTAATAAATATTGTATCGATTGTTAAGAGCTAATGTAAAATCAACATTATAGGTCAAATGCACAAAAATTCTTATTTTTTAAGTAGCTTGAACCTTGCAATATTCTTAACGTATTCTTAAATTATTTCAACGATCCTGAGCCTTACTATTCCTTTTTTACATATAGAAAAATAAATACATTAAAACAACGATTACTATACATTTTATTGTGAACACTTGTAGTGAGGCAGTGAGCAAAGACCGAGTCCTCACTAAGAGTGCCACCTACAGTTTCTCCTTTATTTATAAATGTGGTACCCATATTGAGAACAATGGCAGGCGCACACGCACACGCACACGCACACGCACACGCACACGCACACACACACACACACACACACACACACACACACACACACACACACACATGCACAATATATGTGTTCCAAAATATTCTACTCTTATAGGTTTCAATCTTATGGAATAAATAGTGCATATCTTTTAGGAACCAGAATTATTATCCTGTTTTGGTCTGTTCTGCTTTTTTGGTTTCTGTGGTGAACTAGAAAAATTACAAAGACTTGAATTTCTTCCTTAATTTTCAGACGAACTTAAACTTTTTGTCGCCCAAAAAGAATCTAGTGCTCAAAATAAAGAACCTTTAGAGTATAGCAGCTCAGTGAAAAATTAAGTACTTTTGTAAAAGTGGTTTGTGTGTGCAATGTTAGCTAGAAGACTTTCCCACTACGAAAATTTCTAAATAACAAGGACAATTTTTAGTGACTTCAATCCTCTTGTGATTTTTTTGGTTTCCAAGAATGAAGATATCAGCATCTATAATCAGAGAAGAGGCCACAAATTGATACTGTTATTTGGGGAATCTGCAAAGTACCATTAGCTAGAAGCTCCATTCTTTTTGCGAATGAAATCAATGGCATTTCCGATAGATCTATGCTGTTCTATTTCCAATATTTTATATGGTGGTTTATGGTTTTCTCATTTGACTCTTAATCGGTGGTTAGGGCAACAAAACATGTCTTTCACAATTGTGTTTAGAACCTCAGTCATACCATCATAATGACAGCTACTTCTTTTTCCCAGACGTCTGATTGTCTTTCACTCCTACTTTCAACTTTTCCTTTCTTTATGTTTACTCAATTTCAGTCGTGAAAAGGTACAATCTTGTATACTTTCGTACCTAGGGAGAGCTTCTTAAAGAGAACACTTATCCTGGGCCATCGTCATGTAAGGAAGGATGGCCAGCTCCTCTCCTCAACGCCCTGATCTCCCCAGTATTGCCACCAGATACCCATTCACTGATGGGTGGACAGTGAGCGAGCTTCAGTCAAGGATTGCGTGTGGCTTCAATCAACGACCTTACGTATTCTGTTAAGTTGCCCCCGCTCATTGTAAAACAAAACAAAGTACTGCTACATCATTCATCTACTATTAGAATGTCCCGGGTTTTGTAAGCTGCACACGTAAGTAAGGAGAAGTTTGTGCAACACCTTCCCAAAAGATTATCAATGAGTTCATGGCAAGTTGCAGTAGAAAGTCAAGAGTTAAAAAAGGTCAACAAGGTGAAAACAGTCAACAAGGTGAAAACAGTCAACAAGGACACAAAGGTCAACAAGGTCACAAAGTTCAACAAAGGCCAACAAGGTCACAGAGTTCAACAAGCTCATAAAGGCCAAAAAGGTCAGTATCCAACGACCAGACGGTTGGCCCAATGCATTCCTACACCTCAACCAATTTCTTAATGTGCATCCTTGAAGTTATCATTGTTTCCCTGTGCACTTTTCGATAGTTTGCGTGGTATATTTCCTATGATTTCTCTTTCACTGATCCATTTGTCTCATAGAATGGGGGCACCATACAGTGCATTCATGGACAGAAACGATAAAATTTAAGTTCTACTAACAAACAATAAATCCAGCTAGTTGGTCCACAGTGCTAGCTACATAGGTACCAGGGGTGTCAAGACGATGCCAGGGTCGTCAAGGCGACTTTAATAGTGGAAGGTCCTCTTCACCGCGGTCATGAATAAGCTCGGAATTCCGATAGTCTGTGTTGACTATAGCATCACTTTCAAAGCTATTGGAATATGGACAAATAGAAAGCGTTCTTCATGGCCCCTTCTTTTTGCAAGAAGTGTAGAAAACAGTGAAGGAAACTAGGCAATTTTATTATAAAAATGTCCAATTATTGTAAACTCGTCTCAACATTAAAGTAAATAATTAAAAGCATTATTAACGTACTAGTTAAACATAAAGACAAAACAGGAACAAAACATAATTGACGAATAAATGGTATCTATGGCATAAAAATCTAAAGTATTTCATATAAACAAAATATCATTGTAAATCAGTTCTTATTGAAGGACCTCCTAGTATAAAAATGTGAAAAATCCATTTGCTGACGCAGCTTGAGTCTTACATCTTCTTATTGTCACAGACTACTTCTTGGAATCGAATTGTAGGGGGGTTAAATAAGGAAGAGGTTAGCATTTTTGCTATAAAACATAAATTGAGGATAGACATAAAGTTCCACTCCTGCCTTGTTTATGATGAAGCAAAACATCAACAAAGATTTGAATAAATTCCTCTGACTTTCAGGCGGAGTTACACCTTGCGTACTTAAGAATAATTTAAGAAGAATCCTAGGCTCAAAATCAGAAAATGTTAAGAGCATTGATACTGAGCGAAAAATAAGTATTCTAAGACAGAATGTACACTCTCTAGTAAAACTAACTCTTAATTAGGAATTGAAGTTGAAGAAAGGGGCGTTATTATGCAATCTCTCTGCAATGTGTACTGTACAACAGATAAGTGCAGGATTTGAGCCCCCAACTGGGAATCTAATAGGACTGTATTAGTCAATTTCTTTATCTTTACTTTACATAGACTTTAGAGGAAGGCGCTTGAATGAAGCTTTTCAACATTTTCCTGTTTATTTTTTCGACATAAGTTCATAACTTTGGTTCTATTGCTATTGGATTAAAACATTGATATCTAATGACCAATGATGAACGCCAACCACAAAATCCAAGCTAGTAGCAAGTCAAGTTAATGAGATATTTATTTATCATAGAATCATTGACCGCACCCATTGATCTGGGTACTGATACGAAGGAATACCACATCCGGAGTCATGAAATCTTTGGCATTAGCTAGCTATAGACATCGTCCTTGATGTTTACTCTTTGATGTGACCGCAAACACACTCCTAAAATCGCTAGGAAATCTCTGAAACTAAAGGCAATGAATGGTTGCATACAAATTCCAAGCTTGCAGGCGTCTGTCGTCTGCTAGGAACCAATTCTTTTAGAAATTCAAAAGAGGAGAATTTATTTTCGTATACGGCAAGGAAACGAGTCAGAAGTACCTGAGGACAAACAAGGAATGTGAAACTTTCAGACTAATTTAAACTGGTCTGTTGAGAACAAGAGGTCAGAAATTTGATTTAAAATATCGAATTCAACTTACTATTTGTGCATCAAACATGCTTAAGGTGATCCTGTTTTGATCATAATACTGTTCAAGAATAGCGCTGAAGCCCAATTTTATCCCACCTTACCTCTAACTTGCCAATGCTGCAAAGGAGGTTGTTACAAAACAGGGTTTGTACAAACTTATTTAACAATATTTCCAAAACTTTTCCAAAGCCAAATTTCCAAAATCATGTCACATAATTTTGTCTGCATTTTGAAGCCCCATAAAAATATTGTATTTAATGCTACATTTTGTGATTTTTTTGTGGATCATGTTTTGGATTATAAATACTAAAATAAACAAACAGAACATATATGGTATTTAATAAAACGCTAAGTTACATCCATTTTAGGATATTTTAGAATTTCCACAAACAAATTTCCAAAACTTTTTCAGAGCCAGTTTGAAAATCCTCTCATTTTCCAAAACTTTCCAAGTCCTAGAAGATTGCAGTATCAATTTCCATAACTTTCCAGAACTTTTCAAAACCCGCACGGATCCTGACAAAACTTAAAAGAGCATATGACACAGCCTTTGTATTAAGCTGCAATACCAATTTCTTTTTAAGAAACTTGAGGCTGAAAACAGACAAAAATTAAGAAACAGAGGTAGGCTGAGTTTCAAATAATATCTTGAAGAAACTGTTTTCACAAGAAAAGTTTTGATCGAACTAAAATCAAAATAGAAAGAGTATCCATTATTTGTTTCCCAAAAAGCTGAACATCCTTCTTCTTGCATCACAGCTGCCTAATCTGAGTTGTTGTTATTGGAAGTCTTAAGAATTTGAAAAAGGATTTGAGAAACATTTCAGGGTAGATGTGAAGAAAATTAAGAAACACCAGTCTAAAGCCAGCAAGCTTGGTTCTTGCAAAAAACCATGCGTCTTTGTACTACCTCAACACGACTAATTCTAACGTTGTTGTACAGGACCACAGAATAAGAAGTCTTATTCTGTGACAGAAATCAAGAACAGAAGAGTCCCTGTCCCTTGTCTGGTGCCCTCACTTTATAATCTCAAGGCACCTGGCTCAAGCCACATAAACTTGGAACTTTGTGTTACTTTTGCCTAAATGCCCGCTGCGCGTGCATATCTGTAAATTAGCCTTGGAAAGACAAGAAGTGCCCCCACTCGCATGCATGAATTGATGACAAAACACATGTTGCTGTGAAGGACCATGTGACCCCCTGAGGGGTGTGGTTGAATTTCAGAGCAAAATTGTTGATAATATGTGCGAGAAATGGTAGTGAAAAAATGATCGCAAACCTACGCTAGGCTACACGGTTCTACATTCCCTCCCTTCTTTTATTGAACCGTGTAGCCTAGCGTAGGTTTGCGATCATTTTTTCACTACCATTTCTCGCACATATTATCAACAATTTTGCTCTGAAATTCAACCACACCCCTCAGGGGGTCACATGGTCCTTCACAGCAACATGTGTTTTGTCATCAATTCATGCATGCGAGTGGGGGCACTTCTTGTCTTTCCAAGGCTAATTTGCAGATATGCACGCGCAGCGGGCATTATATAACAGTTATGATAATACTAACACGACACAAGTTTTTTTTATTTCAAGCGGAAAGCGTGCGTATCAATTAGGTGCGATAAACCATCTAACGACATGATGAAGGAAAACGGTCTATATTACGTAACAAATCAGGCACAGTTTCTAATTAGGCAGATGGAACAAACAACATCGATGAGATTCTTAAGGGTCTCTCTGTTACATTGAAAACGTGTCAGTGATTATTACACGTGTTTTTATAAGAAAAGGTTTATAAGAAAATGAGGCTCAAATGGTCAAAATCTAAAAGAAAATCATAAGAAGATAACGAGGCTCAATTTCCAAATTGAGTTGTTTTTATTGGCAAAAAATCGTTATTGCGTCGTTATTACATTCAAAATGTTAAAGATGGACTTCAAACTCGAGTATACAATATTGATAACGAATTTGTAAACCATTTTATCCAGTCTATTTCAGAAAAAGTTAAGAAAAGTTTAAGAAACATGTGAAAAAGTGCTTGGACAAAAGGGTATAGGTTTCATTTTACCTGCAACGTTCACTATGCTTTGATAGGCCACAAGGACACTTTTCATTCGTTCGAAATATTTTTCGACAAATTCCCTCTCATTTGCGTTCCGTGAGGATATATTTGACCAACAATGCAAAAAGCACACATAGCTATGGCCCAATAAACTCTTTGCAATATTATTGCGTTTTCTTCAAATTTCGAAGCAGTAATCTCGACTTTAAAACAACGACTGTTGACAAATCTTTTTTGCTTCAGTATGACGTTTATTGGGTTTACGCATAACATTAGAAATTTAAAATATTACTTATATACGGATATGTATATCGCAGTTCAGAAAATCTGAAGGCTGAAAGGGGCACTTTATCAAAGTTTTTGAGGGGTGGGGTACTTGCTATATACGTCTAAAGGCTCTTAAGTCTATGCTGATTTACAATATATGCAGTACGATAGAACATACACACTTTTTTATAAGACTACTTAATTTTTCGCAGAGCCTTAATATTCTTAATTTTTTTCGGATTTGAGCCTTACATTATTCTGACATTATTCTTAAATATCAAAGGTGTAACAATGTCTGAAGATCAAACGATTGTATTCAATCGTTATTGATGTCGTAATTTATCATAAAGCAAAATAAAACTAGAGCAGAATAACAAATACTATATACTACACATACGTGTTTATAGAAATATTTAATTTTTCGCAGAGCCCCAATATTCTTAATTTTTTTTCGTTTTGGAGCCTTAGATAATTCTTAAATTATTCTTAAATATCAAAAGTGTAGCTAGGCCTGAAAATCGAACGATTATATTCAAATATTTATTGATGTCTTACTTCATCAGAAAGCAAAAGAAAAGTGGAGCAGAATAACAAATACTATATCGATAGTGAAAAAGTTAATCTACAAGCAGCATTATAACTAGGATCCAAAAAAATTCTGAGTCTTGATTAAACTTGAGCCTTGCATTATTCTTAAATTATTCTTAAATTTCAGCGATTCTTATTCTTACAAATTTTATTCGTGTAGAAAAATAAGTGTGTAGAGGGTGTGTTGGGCAATGAAAAAATTCTCTTTGGAAAATCCTAAACAGCTTCCAACTTCAAAGGTAGGAAAGTATAATTTTGAGTCCAATAATATAAAAGCATTTTGACAGTAATATAAGAACATTTTGACATTGAAAACAGTATCTGGCACATCTGATAATAGCCACATGTCCCTGGTCTCTCCCCCTTTGACGTAAGACTGTCAATTATTTTCCATACTTCGCTATATAAGGTGTTCTTGTTGACTTGCGTCATGTCAAGGACTTTCTAATTTCTCCAGGTAATTTTATCATCTTGAAAGGATTTGATAGGACTTGAAGTTTCAATTTTCTAGGCAAACCATAAACAATCATCCCTTAGATGTGAATCAAATTCCATGCTATCACCTAGGTTACAGAGTCAGGAGGAGTCCATTCAAACTAAACATAGTAAAAAATTTCACAAATACTCGACCACCATGGTGGGGCCTTCAATCTGAGGTGCAAGCTCTTCTGCTCAGCACCGATCCTAAGCAAATCTACTCTTTTGCGCTTAATTGTAGGGGGGTGGATATTTTTCTAGATTTTCATAAAATGGAGGGTGGTAATAAAATGACCTACCGGGAAATTAGCAACAACCCTGAAGGAAATAGAAGAGTTGATCTCACCAGATGTCGCTAAGATAAAATTGGATGGAGTGGTAGACAGTGTTCCACCTGACAAGGATCGTGAAGTGCTTGATGGTGAGAATGACTCATGAATGATGGTATGAAGATGGCAGCGAAAATTTTGCTGATAGTGATGATGCCAGCATTTTGTTGAAATGGGGGGTTATTATAAAATGTTATGAGGGGTGAAAAATTTCAAAAAGTGCATATGACCCCCCACAATTAAATACAAAAGTGTGAGTGAGAGATAAGTCCTTTCCTGCGCCCAATGGCGCATAGGGCGGCGCTTATCTCCGTTTCTATAGCCCTAGGCCACGCGTCTGCGAATGCAATGAAAGCTACAGCGGGGGGCTGGTCCACTGGTAGCTCCGCGAGTTTAACTTTCCCATTCCATTCTCATATGTCGAGCGCAAGACGAGAAGGCAGTGAGTACCATTTTTTAAAGTCTTTGGTATGACTCGGCCGGGGCTCGAACCCACGACCTACCGGTTGTGAGGCAGATGCCCTAACCACTGGGCCATCACTCCAGTAGAGATAGGGCTCAAATAAATGATAATTGATGATATACATTCAAGGAGTAAGCAACATGTAAAACATCTCTGATTAAATAGCCATAGTTGTTGAGCTATGCCGCATTCTTTTTTTGAAGAATAAATTTTTTGCTGAGTTTCAATGTTCTTAAATTCATTCGGGTATTGAGCCTTAGATTATTCTTAAATTATTACTAAAGACCACAGATGTAATTTCACTTGAAAAGCAAAAGAATATAATCAAGTTTTTGCTGATACTTATTTCATCATAAGGCAAAAAAATAAATGTTAGTAATAAATGCTGCATTGAGAGTGCAAAATTTCATCTACATACAGAACTGATATCAAATAAGCAAAACATTCTGAATCTTGATGAAACTAGAGTTTTGTGATTCTTAAATTATTCTTAAATTTAAGTACTTTTGAGCCTCAATAATCTTATGAACTTTATTCTTATTAAAAAAAGAATGCATTCTGATTTTCTTGGGTGTAACACACTCTAATCCCCTCTTGAAGCTGGCCCTGCTCTATGATAACAATTAACTCACTGCTGTTGAACCCGGGCGTTTAGCTGTTTGGAGAAGCTATTTTGCGGCAAATATGTCTTTATTGTGAGCTTTATTAGATTGTCTTACCAAATCGGGTAAATTAATTGAAAAGAAAAAAGATGAATAATTTCCTTTTAGTAATCCATTTTTACATGTTCAATTGCTTTATAAATGGGCGCATTCAACGTGAATAAGTATGACAGTTGTGGTGGGAGGACGATGATCTATTTTCCACGGCCACAATCCAAAAATTATAGCTAAGTAAGTAAACAGAAGTGAACTCCGCATGGTTTGGATCGAAAGATTTTCAGATTCATCATTTTACTTCATTGATTTGATATAAAACCTATGCTACACATTTTCTTATTAATAAGAAAGTGGTTTATGACAGTAGTACTCGACTGCTCAAAAAGTTAAAAAAGCTCAGTACTGGATGTTTGAGACCTAAGGAAGTCTACAAGTGTAAATGCATTTAAAATTCGATTTATCAGTGTACGAAATATCTTGTACGTTATGTTGGCTGTCCTCTAGCAGTTTGACTGTTGTTATTTACTAAGTTTTTATCATTTCAGAGCTTATCCCGTTTCCACTAATGTGCATGCGCAAAACATTGAAACTAACAAAATTTTCCAGGAAAGTTTTACGAAAGGTTTGATACTGGAATCGCGAAAAAGTTATGAAAGTTTCAGGACCTGGCAAATAAAACTTTCTTAGACAATAAAAAACAAATATTCAATGATTAGGGAACTAACCGTGCAAATGCTAAGAATTCAAAATTGTTTAAAAGCCAAAGATTTGGAAGCTTTACAAGAAGAGACTTGGTTTTGAAAAGGGTTATAATAATCCTGTGGTTGAAAACAGATATTGTTATAATAAGGTGATGTAAAAGGGAAAGGTCTGTGTGGCAGGCCTCTACTTGTACTCTTTGGCATATGCAAAACCTCTTTGATGTTACTAGGTTTATCCGATAATAACTTTCTACCCAAGTATCTTCAATTTTATTAATATTGAAATGGAATACAAAAGAGCTAAACAGGATCAGGAATATAATGGTCATTATGAAAAACTGATAGAGATGTGCAGGAGGCTCGAAAACAGTGGTAGTTTTTCCAATAATTTTTCAATAATATTTTTTAGAAGAAAGTGGTTTATAGGAAAGTAGCAATCGGCATTTTCAAAAAGTTCAGAATATTAAGTACTGGATTTTTGCGGCCTAAGGGAATGTCAATTACTTGTGCGTCAGGTTGGAACTGAAGAGAAATGTTTGTTTGAGTAATTAATTTTGTTACCCAACCTTGTGAACTATAAAAATAATAGTTAACCAAACAATATAGAGCTATTAAAAGTATGCTACCCAACCTTTATAAGACAAAAAAATGATATACCCAACCTTAAAGCTGCCTGAAGGGTAATTCACCAAACCAATTTCTCTTCAGCCCCAACCTGAGGCATAACTAATGAGCGGTCCCTAAGAACGTTTATAAGTGTTGACGCATTTAAAGTTCGATTTATCTGTTTACAAAATGTTATACACGCTATTTTGGTTGCCCTCTAGCAGTTTAACTTCTGTTATTTACTAACATTTACCACCTTTTCAGTTGTACATCAAACTTTTTCGCTTTCCACCAATTTGTATGCGCAAAACATCCGAAGTCAAAAATTTTTGCTAAGAAAGTCTTACGACAGTTTTGATACTGAAATTGTGAAAAAAGGCAGGAATATTCAGTACTGGGCCAAATAAAATTTCTTACAAAATAAAAACGTGTAGTTACTGCTGATTCTGATAAGCATCTCCCAAATATCCTTGACATTTGCGCTTTAATATCTTGGCAGCAAGAAAACAATGATAAAATTTTGTCTGATCGTAAATTCTATATACATATATCAAAACATAAAAGTTCTGTCGTCATTAGCTACTACATGCTTTTACTGAGCATAATATCAGATACTCCATTCTTAGCTTAAAGTCGCGATATCATACTTTTAAATGAAAGTCATTCACAAAGGAGGAGCTACAGATGAAAATGTTTTGCATAGGTTCTATGCATGAGTTCCTTCCAGGCTTCAGGAAGTTTTCGTAAATCAAAGTTGGACGTATCTTGTTTGCAACCAAATCAACTGCTCAAGCTGAAAAACGTGTTGTTAGGGCCTCATCATTGTAAGTAACAAGGATGAAATTCGACTCTGAAGTGTTGTGTTGTGAAATAGGACTTAGCTGGTACATAAATGCTTTGAAACCGCTTAATAACCCATAAAATTGAAACAGATGATGCCAAACATCTCCTTACAAGAGATCAAAACGAATTTTATCAAGCGTATTCAAAGATCTAAGCTAATAACGAGTGTTTTTTTTCGAACCCACAAACGAAGATTCTCCAAAAAGAACCCCCAAAGGTTTTTTGTGCTATAAAAAGAAGGATCAATCTCAATAATTGTTCGATAACAATATAAATTTTGATGCTGAAAGTGCTTAAACCGTGGTGGTCCAAAAACAATACCTTACAGAAATTGCCTTATTTATGCAATGGCTCAACTAGATCAATTTAGATAGCTCTGGTAATCGATCAATATTGGCAAGCTGGACTATTTTTGGGTCAACGCATGCTACTTAAATAGAGACAAGATTCTTTTACCTTCATTTGAAAACATTTTCATTAAAAATTCTTCGGCTCAGTAGTTTATACAAAATTTCACTGCTATGTACATATCTGCATAAATTACGCTTCAGCTATTTCAATTGATGTCTGATTATCATTAGATCCTTTCGATAACTTATGTCCACGGTGAAGTTTTTTCTTCGCCTGATCCAATTTTTCCTTACACGCCGATGTCGTCCGTCGGAGTAGCTCCTTAGCTGAACTCTGTCTCTTTAACTCCTTATGATCAATATTATTGTTGTGCGTTTCGGTAGGCGACGAAGGCCTGCTATCAGAATCGGAGCTCGAGTTCGATAGTGCTTTGTCTGTGTCCAACGATTGCGACCTCGACCTGGGAAGGGGTTGGACTACATCTAAAAGATTATCGTTGCTCCTATTCTGCCATTTCTTCTTTTCAGCGTTCTTCTGACGGGATTTCTCCTTGCGGTTCTTATGCGCTCTTCGGAGACTTAGCGTCCGTGAAAAGCTACCTCGTCTTTTCTCGCTCGGAGACAAGTCGCTACTCTCTTCGCTAATGCCATGTTCTGATAAAAACATATTTAATAACGAATGAAAAGCTTCCGTAATGTTAGTATTGTCTTTCGCCGATGTCTCGATGAGTTCACAAGTAACATTTCCACTGCTGACGTCTTTCGCAAAAGCTTCTCCCGTCTCCTTTGAAACCTTTCTACTACCCTGCAATTCCAGTTTGTTTCCGATAAGCACGATCTTTATATCGGCCCCATCACCTTTCACGCGTTTAATATCTTCTACAAGCGCCTTGGCTTGCTCGAACGACTTTTTGTTCGCTATTGAGTAGACGACAACAAATGCGTTAGCTTTGGAAATCGACCAGTTCTTCATTGCTGGAAACTCGAAAGTCCCTGATGTGTCCATCAGCAAACACACACATGTGGAATAGCTGAGGTTAACAACGTGCTGGAAGTGGTCTTCGATTGTTGGTACATGCTTATCAACAAATTCATCGCCAATGAATCGTTTTATGAGCGAAGTCTTACCAACACAAGAACTACCAAGAACAGCAATACGGTATTCAAAAATGTAGTTACTGCGTCTTGCGCTGCCTTTTTTTTCCATGTCTCTAACAAGCCGATGACCTGCTATTATACCAACACTTGTACGAAGCAAAAATAACGCGTTTTAACTGTTTACAAGTCTTTCCTCTTCTGGAATGTGAGTAATGTAGAACTAGTTATCTTTCACAGAATTCAATACGACCCTGGTAGCATGGCCTCACTGTGAGAGCGAACCGAATACAAGCTTTTTATACTCTGCGTATTTAATGACAAAAGGGATTGTCGGATTGGATAAGCTAATGAGGTTTATATGCTCGCCCTTATCGTTGTGATTCAACATAAACATCGGTGACGCACTGAGTTAAGGTGGTGCAATATGGAAGCAATAAGCTGCTTCCGCTGGTCTTTTTATAAAATAAACTTTATGTAGTGGGTAGGCGCCTGTACCCAATTATTCAAAAAATTCACTAACTATCAATCCAAAGATGCTTTGACAAAAAAATGGAATTCACTCAATGAGAGGAATCTAAACATAGCATCCTTGTTGGACGACTACAGGAAGCAAGCATATATGCAAAGAATTTGTGGCGAAACAATCAAATGCCAAAATTGGGTAAAATTCAACGTGGTGCATTTGTTAAAACAAACCAAGAGACAGGGCTAAAACTTTCAACTTTTGTTTATCTCTTGGTTGTCTACCTCTCATACAAAATCAGCCAAATCGAAGATGGTGGGTAGCATTTTAAAAGATTTTTGTCCCTCATTGATATGGAATGAACCCCCATGCGTTTTCTTAAATGCTAGGTACCATTCGGTTTATAACTGCATCGATTATATTATATGTAATAACAGCAAAAATGATGCTTCATATAAATTAAATATAAATTAAAATAAATAAGAAGAAATACTTTCAAATCTTTGCTTCTGTCTTATTTTATCATTAAGCAAAGCACAAGTGGAACAGAAATAGTCACAAAATTGCATCGATAGTGCAGAAAGTAATATAGAAGTAGTACACACTATTCTTTATAGTCCCCAATTTTTGCTGAGCCTGAAATGTTCTTAAATTTTTTCGGTTTTGAGCCTTAAAAGTATTCTTAAATTATTCTTAAATATCGAAGGTGTAACTATGTCTGATTATATTAAAATCTTTATTTATGTCTTACGTCATCATAAAGCAAATAAAAGTGGAGTAGAATAATAGATATTGAATAATAGATATTGTATCGATAGTGAAAAAGTTAATCTACAAGCAGTCCTGTAGCTCAAATGTACAAAATGCAAAGTCTTGACGAAACTTGAGTCTTGTATAATTCATAAATTATTCTTAAATTTCAGCGATTCTGAGCCTGAATATTCTTATAAAATTTATTCGTATAGTACAATTTATTTATTCGTATAGTCTTATATTTATTCGTGTAATGAATATGTAGTACAATACCATGCTAAAATCAAGTTTTAAACTATATTTGGTCATAATAGTTCAAGATAACTTCCTGCACGCTTATTTTATAATGGGTCACTTTATAAGGAACTTACATGTGGACGGCTAAAATATCTAAAGCCTAGCGCACACAGCCCGATTTTCGTCGCTGAGGACGGAGATTTTTGTCGCTGGTGACGAAAACTTGCTGTGTGCGGGAAACACATACAAAAGATTTTTTCACTGACGACGAACTTCGATATCAAACATGCTAGAAAGTCATCTTTGTCGCTGACGACAGAAGACAAGATCTCTGCTGCCAGCGACAAAAATCGTGCTGTGTGCGCTAGGCTTACGTCGCTTCACAGCGCTGATATCAAGACCAAAGGACGCGTAAAAGAGCTAGGAGGAGGGTGCTCTTTGAGAGCCTCTCACAAATAAGAACAAGACGGCCTTTAGGCTATAAAGAGTAGTTTTAGCAACAACAACACACGTTTTTTCATAAGAAACTATCGTATAAGAAGCGAGTACTAGGCTGGTTAGAAAAACTAAGAAACTCTAGTATTATGCTCAAGAATCATCAAGAAACTGTACTATTTAAATATATATATATATATTTGAAATGAGTACATTGACTTGCTTCCACTCGTTAATTTGTATGATTTTTGTTTGAAAAAGACTGTAATTTGTTCTTTTGATCTGCTTGGACATTTTTCTTGACGCTGAGCAGTTACATCCACTCAGAAGTGTTCGACTTTCAAAAAACAAGGTGATTTTCGGCCTCGAAAATAAAAACTAATTTAAAAACTTTTAGTACTTAAATGCCAAAATTTTTCCGTCAAATTAAGGAACTTTTAGTACCAGGTGCCAATCCCAAATTCTTATAACATAAAATACGAGAATAGGGCACGTGGCTTTCTTTGTGTGTAACTGATAAGACATACAAATTGACTTTAATTTCCATTTTCATGCAATTCTACTTCAAAACAAGATCCCAAGTAGCGGAGAGAATCCAAGACTTCCCAAAAGATCTTGGATTATATATCTAAAAAAACATCAAGACAATTCACAGAAATTCCATATTAAAAAATAAGCCTATTTTCACAGCTAGAACCATTCTTATCAGTAATCATACTTATATCCCATTGAAATTCAGAATTTAAAAGAGCTAACACCACTTCTATAGTTCAAATACTTTACGATGACGTTTACAAACGAAGTATCTTCAAATGTTCAATGTCTACCCATATAGGGCTGGTTGCAAGGATGACAAGTTGAGGTGAATGGGAGAATGGGATTCGAAACATATGGAATCAAATATGGAGAATCCACGGAATGCAAAAATTGTAAAGCCTTGAGCGTGAGCAATCAAAGCTATAGAATATTTGTCATATTGAATTCTAAAGGTGTCACACACCCCAGAAATTAAAAGACAGGGGGTCAGTCCAATATGCATTAATAATCAAAATCTATAGGAGAATCATTCAGAATCAAAATGTATCGTAATAAAGATAAATAACTTGCTTGCAACTTTCATTCTCTCATAACTTATTATCAGAAAGGTGTCCTTACCAGCTAGCTTGAAAATGGAAGAGAACAAAATCAATAATTCAAATCAGTAGCAGTGTAAGGAGAGGCATGGGGAAGGAATTTAAGATGATAGGCAACCGCATCCTAAACTCATAGATCTGAAGTGTTCGGGCAACACAAACGCTTCTTTTTCCATAAGAATCCTAGCTAAAGGCCTAGTTGCAACAGTTCCTTATTCTTGGATCCCTAATGACCACTTTGTAGTACTAAACAGTTCCTTAATTTCAATTCACACATAGAGTCATAGAATGGTACAGACTTAAGAAAAACATTGAAAATCTTCAGTTTGCCTTTAATTCTGGCTAGAACTCAAGACCAAAAGCACAAAAAGGGCAGGGGAGAATGCAAGTTTTGGTTACAAATGAATAGAAAGGCCTCCAAATTCTTGACAACTTGTAGTTCTAAAAATTTATAAGTTCTTCAAACATTGTCGCCTACGACATGTAGGATTCTTGCAACACCGTGTCAACATATATTCATAAAGATTGAAAAATACGGATTGTAGTGCAAAAGGAAGTTCTCCATAAGAAACGTAGAACAAGGCCTAGTTCTCAAAGTTCCATATTGTTAGATCACTTTACATCAAATTCTAGCACTAAAAGTTCCTTAATAGTTCCTTAATTTTCATTGCATATATAGTTCCATTAAAGTGGCACAGATTCGGAATATCAAAATTCGGACTTTTACCTTTAATTTTTAGCTAGAACTTAAGAATAAAAGCACAAATAAGGAAGGAAAGAAGTTTAAGTATATATATGTGAATTTTGGCTGTAAATGAAAGGAACCGTCTTCCTAATTCTTGATTATTCGCAGCTACAAAAATTTGCCAAACTGAAAAGTTCCTCAGGTATTTTTACCGTTAGTAGAATAAGCACAGATATTTTAGCCGTCTCCATGTAAGCTCTTTGTAAGTGGTTTCTTATAAAAAAAAAACGGTCTACTTTGGTACTGGGCCTGTTTCATAGCTGCTTGAACTTTGCTTCTGTTACCAAAAGAGTATTAAAAATTTTGATAAACCCAAGCAAGCATAGCTATGTAAAACAGCACACGAAGCTGAGGGCTAGGATCACAATAAATGGTGCACTGTTTGGTGGAGGGGAATGGGAAAATGAAGATGAAAGAGGGTGTGGGACGGTCACGATGCATCAAGAAACTATGAAAGGAAGCCTGATTATTGAAATGACTTATTTATTAAATGACTTACTTTCAAAGAAATGTAGTTAATGTAATTACTGTTTCACATACCATTCAATACTTTCACTCCACGTATTTGAAGAACACACATCTCTAAATAATCTCTAGTCTGCACTCTCTGGGGTTTCGAAATGACTTTCAAAGTCAAGGCGCCTGATCACTAAAGTCGGCGATAATCTCGAAAGTCTGCTTATCTTTGTCGGCAACAGCGTCACTTTCGTAGCTTTTGGAATATAAACAAATGGAAAATAGTCGCTCATTCATTTTTTCATCTTTATTTCTTTTGGAAAATAAACAAGTGGAAAATAGTCTTGTTTCACACTCTTCAAAAAAAAGGTGTAACAGGTGAAACACACCATTATATGCAAAGGTTCACTTCGGTTTCGACTACCCCTGATTCTCATATGAGAAGTTATGATGACCAACAAGCGAAATGAGAGTAATCGTGTATTCATATGTGCTTCAGCAATTGCTTAGAAACTGCTCACAATTTTAGAAATTTCTTGAGAACACTTTTGCTCGTTACAGCACCTATGAATTTCACTACAAGTTTTTTTTATAAGAAAATAGTTTATAAGAAAATGAGGCTCAAATCGTCAAAATCTTAAGAAAATCGTAAGAAAATCACGAGGCTCAATTTCCAAACTTATGTGTTTTTATAGGCCAAAAATCGGTATTTCGTCGTTATTGCATCCAAAATGTTAAAGATGGAATTCAAATTCAAGTACACAATATTATTAACGAAAGTGCAAACCACTCTAGCCAGTTTATTTCAGTAAAAGTTAAGAAAATCTCAGGCTCAGTTTCGGGAAATGTTAAGAAAATTGAGTCTCAGGCAAAATAATGATTTTCTTATAAAAAAAGAAACGTGTATCTGTATACCTGCTTTTTCTTATTGGAAATTGGTTTATAAGAAAGTAGTGATCGACAGCTCAAAAAGCAAAGAAAGTTCAACACAGTATTCTTCAGACCTGAGAAAATCGATAGGTCACATGCATTCACAATTCCAGTAACCTTTCTATGAAAATGCACTCTTGAGTACAGAATAATTGTCCCCTCCTGATTATTAATTTTTCGAACCTTTTCCAACCTCCCCCGTTGTTATTCCAACCCCTTTTATCAAATTTAGAGAATCTGAAATCAGCTCTCAGAGAATCAGTTTACTGCAGTGCGCAAAAAATAGAGACCGCGTACAAAAGTGCAGGCAACAGATGCAACAGTTGAAAAAAGCGAATTACATATGAATAGATGTGTTTATTTGAAATATCTACTTCAACAGACTGTGTTTTCCATTTTCCATCCCATCCATTTTTCTACCCCCCCTTTCTGCAATCCCCCTTTTATTAGTTTTCCAAAACTTCTCCATCTCCCCCAATTACTACCACACCCCGGTTATTTAGTACTCTAGAGTATATGTGACGTGTGTCAGGGGTGTTGGCCTATCGGGACTGGAGAAATTTTCCAGTAGGCCCCTTAAAACTTTCTATGTGCCCTCCTGCATGTTTCTTCTTTCTTTCCGGCTTTTCATATATTTATATAGTTTAAAAACTGTATAGTGGGCCCCTAGAAGGTACAATCATTCACCACAATTGTGAGACTACTCCTCTCTACCATTTCAACGCAATCCCAATATTTCATTTGATGCACGTTACCGAGAGGAATTCAATAAAATGTTCCAATACTATTAGGCAACTATTGCATAGTAAAAACTAAGGCAGTTATAAAAAAGATTTTAAAACTGCCCCTCTCTCCCTATTTCCCCCCATCCCTCCAAGCAACGTTGTTGATGAAGATTTGATAGAGATAGTTAAAAATGACGTTGGCAACATCGAATGCAGTTGCATCACCTCCACAACATTGTTTGAAGAGGGAAGGGGGTGAAATAAAGACCATTTTGCATTATCTCCAAAGAATCTGTTATTATCTAACCATAAGTCTCAATATATTTTGTGAAGCTTCAATATATTTTGTGAAGGATTATAGCCTTTCCTACTCCAATAAAATTTCCCCACGCCTCTGATGTGCTACGTTCACTTTTCTCCGAAAGTTTTCACATAGGCATAGATGTTCGATCAAGTGTTGATCATGAAGTTCTTGCACTGTTTAACGTGAATGTGTACAAAAAGGAGAACCCAAACAATTTTTGCTAAGAAGGTCTAAGGAGAGATTTGATACTGAAGCAAGGTACGTGCAGGATTTTGGTAAGCAAATTCAAGTTTGCAAGGACTAAAACACGCATCTTCAAGGAGACTTAATTACCAAAACCAAGACACGCAGGAAGCTCAAAATACGGAAAACGAGACATTTCTTGGCTTTTCACGGAGGGTAACATGTACGATCTTCTTCATACTTGTTTGGATATTTCTTTAAATTATGTTCTGTGTTTTTTACTACTGTGAGCGAAGTAAACATTCACAAATTTCAAGGACTTTAATCAATTTTCAAGGTAAAATTCTCATTTTCAAGGAGTTTAAAGTGCTGTTGAAAAGACATTTCAAATTCCAGTACCTTTCAAGGAGTTCAAGGACCTGCACGAGTCCTGCCAAAGCCATGAAAAAGCCAAGAGAGTTTCAATACAGGGCCAAACAACACTTTCTTACAAAATGGAAAACGTGTACTGCAAAACTAGCAGTGTAATCGTTAAAGAGCTTGCTGATTGTGAACAAGGTCAAAGATCGAGACCTATTTCAATCAGGGACTAGATGTTGGCTCACCTTCTTTCACACAGTGGTTGAGATCTGCGAGCAACCCCGGGCAGAAAAACAAGGCAAGGAAAGAAACTGGTCATCATACCCCCAATGGCCTGGAACATGTTTCTTCACTAACAGGCACCCCAAACCTAGAAATTACATACGGGACTTCTTTTCACTTGTAATAGTCCAGAAGATCATTCAATAACATCCTAAATCTTTGAGACATCTCCGAAGTAAAGGCTGAATGTGGGTTTTATGAAGGCGGGATCTATTCTGTACTTATCAATGATAGGAAACCAATATATCTATTTTCTAAGGCTTGAGTTGTAAGGTAATAACACTCATTATAATACGCAGAAGAAAGCTATTTAACCATCATTCAAGTTATTGATGAGGAAGTACAATAATATAGTCTCCCTTTATTCCAAAGCAAAAACCAATTTGGACTCCTTTCAATCTTTTCAACATATTGTACATTTTAGCTCTACTTTAAATAGCCATTTCAACTTTGAGCCAAGAGGAAATATCATCTCTTGTTATCCATATTCCTCAGACAAGCCAGAACACCGACTCTTTTATGCTCCAAACAACTAGAAGATCATCTTTTGTCTTTAAGTCTAACAAAATTCAACAGATCTGCGTCCTATGTTGTTCTATAATCACCTTCATTTATGAAGATATCTTGCTCATCTTCGGTACAATAAAGACAAGCTGTGTGCAATTGAAAATGGAGAAACACTCCTATGGATCTGTGACTTCAACAAGGATTCAATCTTTAGGTGCTTTCATTTTAGCACAATCTCAGGCTAATTCTCAAGCAAGCTACTTCTAAGAAAGTCGCTTGAAGAAACAGCATGAAAGCCAAATTTCGCAATCATCAAGCAGTGAGGGAAAAACACCCTTTCTTGTAAGTGCATTGTTGAATCGAAGCTTTACGTAGTACTTGACTTGGCCTAATAGTCAATTTACGTATTGAATCAGGTTTCGTAAAAAATAATTCTAAAATATCTCCAAAACTCTTCCAGATCTTTTCCAAAGCCAAATTACCAAATTTCCAAAACCATGAAACACATTTTGGTTCGCATATTGAAACCCCGTAAAAACAGAAAAACGATATTTTCAATGCTATATTTCACAATTTTGTGATGGATTATGCTTTATATTATAAATAGCACAATAGACAAACATAATGTATATATGACGTTTAAAAAGGCCCTTTAACCATATTCATTTTAGGATACTGTAGAATTTAGCATTTAAAGGGGGGAAATGAAAAATCCAAAACTTTTCCATAGCCAATTTGAAAAAGTCTCTTTTCAAAAACTTTCCAGGTCCTTGAAAATGGCATTATTAATTTCCATAAATGTCCAAAACCCGCACGAGCACAGCTGAACAAAATGTGCAATTTTGATACTTCTATTCATGGATGTAAAAACGAGGGGTGCTCAGAGGACATATGCCTGCCTATTTTTCCTAAATGAGAATGTACAGTGCCCTTTCATGCTTTTGAGGGTACTCCCCCTGAATTTGTGTGCTCCCCACCTTTTCAATGCTTCCTGCGTCCCTGCCTCCATCACTCTTTAATCAGTGTTTCCCAAATGGGGGGGGGGGATTTAACGTTCACTAAGGTACACATGTTTACCTTCTATTGCATGCCAGCAATTTGTTTTCCATTAAATTCTTCAGACATCAATAAAATATAACTAAATGCCTACGATATTGGGTACATCTTCATAATTTGCTTAGATATTATGTTACTTAAAGCTGACGAGGCGAGTTACAGGCAGTTGAAGTATATCTAGCGAGGATCTTTTCTATGTTGAACAGTAAAGCACTATATTTTGAGCGATTTGGCGCACAAGCATCGAACATTTCGACAGGAAGGAGCGGCCCAATGGCCTAGCTACTACAAACAAGCAATATAAAGGTAGAGCAGTGGTTCTTAATCTTGTTGGAGGTACTGAGCGCCACAAGTTCGATGCATGCATTCATCGAACTCGTCGTAGCTGGAAAAATAAAACATGTTTTTCTTTCTTTAAAATGCAAAACATATATACTTTACCATGCATCGTTTGCTCACAAAATCACTGAGTTCAAAAGAACAAAACTAATAAAGTATGAACTTAGCACAAAAACTTCATACGAGTCATACGAGTGGGGTGAACAAAACTGAGGTTAAGCATGTGAAAACTCACATCAACCTAAGTTGAAAATCAGCCCCTTGCTGATATAGTGCTGGGATATTCAATTTTCCTTAGCGTCATCATGCATCAAAAACAAAAAAGACACTCGAATGGAATACAAGGACAAGTGTTGCCAGATTACTTGAGAAAAGCAATACCTTCAAGCAATAACGTCTGTAATAAGCTATTTTTTGGTTTATGCCTAAGTATAAATAAAAGCCTGTTACTTTCTACGGATATTATCTCACTTTGCAAATTTCTCATTTGAAAAAAATTCATAGCTACCAGGAACAATCTCTACAATAAACCTTTTGGTTTATATTTCTGAATATAAGCACTAAATTTCCTACTCATATCGTCTCAGTTGCAGACTCATCAATTGAAGGTCATATTTTTGATCAGCAAACTACGACTCAGCACCTAAAATTGAAAATATATCTCTAATATATGACAAAAAACCATTCCTTACTACAGACAACAATTTGAATTGCTATGCGGAAAGTTTGTGCAACTTCCTAAAACAGGACAAGAGGAAATACCTTTGATTCAGGTAGGAATACCAGACTAATAAGAAAGTGGGAATTTTGAGATTCAAGAGACTTAACAGCTATTAGCAAGTGGGTAGATATGCACTTCAAGGCTTGCGGCAGAAAACTTGTGTCTCGAAGAAGCTTAAATGCTGAATTCGATGGTGAGGATGATAGTGCTAGTGATGACGATAATGATGGTGAATATAGTGATGACTTTGACTGCTAGTGATTGCAATGAAAATGATGATAATTAGGGTTGATGATAAAAATGATAACTATTATGATGGAACATAACGATGATGATGATGATGATGATGATGATGATGATGATGATGATGATGATGATGATGATGATGATGACGATGATGATGATGATGATGATGATGATGATGATGATGGTGATGATTTGTGGGGGGGGGTTGTTTTGATAATTGCATTCCTGTACGCTATACATAACAACTAGAGTATATCAAATCCTTTATGGGGCAATAAAAAGATTGAACAAAGAAGGTATGACAAAATAATGATGATGAACACATCTATGATTATGAAATGCTACATGGCACGTACTTAGGCTTCATTCCTTGAAAAAACTGAAACTCTGAAGTAGTGCCCAGTGCATTATAAACGAAGTTGCTGTTGCTGCTGTATCATTGCACAAACAATCAATGATAAAGAAGTTAACAGTGGCTCTGAAGTTTTAATAGAATGGACCTTGACTCAAAACAAGGCTGAGACGGCGATAAACACCATGCCTATCAGATTTAACTCATGCTGCAAAGAAAACTCCAAATATACACGTCTTTCCTCAAAGTTCTCAACATTTCCCAAAATTAAAGCTGAGATATTCTAGACTGTTCTGGAATAAACTGGCTAAAACAGGTTACCCTAACTTGTTAATCTGCAAACTGGAATTTTACATTCTATCTTATAACCTTTCAAATGCAACAATGAGGTAATATCGATTTTTGGCAAGCAATAACACTGAACATTAGAGCCTGATCCATGCGAATTTCTTAAGATTTTCTAAAGATTTTGGCCTTTTGAGTCTCATTTGCTCTTACATTTTTTTCTTAAAAAAGTGTGCATTACAATCAAACCAGAATCCAGAAAAAGTGAAGCCTTCCTCTGACATTAACTTTTTTACGTTTAATCTTCTTCATTAAACAGCATCGATATGGAGATTCCAACGTTGTTCCTCCATTTTCCTTATGTCAAATAACTAATTTGCATGCACCAGAATTTTCCATAAGTTGTATCTACGTAATAAATTGCTAGGCCTTCTCAAAACCGGTATAATTTCAAGGTACCTTCCTCCGGCTCACAGCCGTGGAGCCGTGACTTTTCTGGACTCTGAGGCTACGTTTACACTAGTCCCGGATCCTAATGGGCATGGATCCACTGTGGATCTGTACCCAGTTTTGCTAGTGTTTACACTAGAACGGATCCAATTATAATCGCGTTTACACTAGCACGGATCCACAAGGATCCAGCCTAATTGTTTCGGCTACATAACCTCTCTATTATGATGACAACGAGACTCCTTTGATAATGATCGGCTCTTGGCGGGCAACTCCTTACATTGTTAAGTGGAACACAGTGTGCAAGTGAAAGCTAGAAGCCTAAAATTCTCGTACCATTCTTCAGCAACAACTTTCTCATCTAAGAAATTTTTCCACCAAGCACTGGTTCTTCCTGGTCGTTGCCAGAATCTCCTTGGTTTACGGTGCTTATAGCGCTGTTGCTGAACATTCTCTCTCATATTTTGCAGACCTAGCAACTTACTGTTTTGTCCACATGCATTTAAGGCAAGTCTCCACTGACGGATTCTATGTTGAGTACATACAACCGCGATATACTGCAGCCATGAATTAAAAGATGGCATTAATATTGTGAAGATGACAACAATATTGTGAAGAGAAGAAGAAATTTCTGCTGGCACTACTCATCCATTTCTCAACTTTTTGAGATTTAGCGTCAACAAATTGCCTCTTAGGGAGACAGTTCGCTGCCTCGTTTTCGAAGTGTACTTGATTGGATCGGTTCCAGCCGTTTACAGTAGACCTTGACAGAAACACATCCAAATGAGTACACCTTGGAATGCGATCCCAAATGGATCCAGACAGCAGATCCAAAAGAATACGGGTCCAGCAGGTTTAGTGTAAACGGGAAGCCTATCTTTGCTCATACAGGTACAGATCCATTTGGATCCCTTATAGTGAAAACGGGGCCTGAATCAACGACACCAGCTCTATCATCAAAATAAGTATCCATGTGCAGAAAGTTGAGAGCCGGAATTGGATTATCAATATCTAAAGAATTTAATCGAGATGGCAAGAAGGAACCAAAAACCATGTCTGTTGTTCATTGGGTCTTCGTAACTTTAGAACTCCAACTTGCGTTCAAAGGTCATCACGCTTCATATTACGTAACTTGCGTTCACGCGCATAACACATAAAATGTATTGATTCTTATCTGATCCATAAATTATCACCAATATCAGTATCTAGCTAGTCCTTCTGAATGGGAAAACATAGAGAGCCTGCAGCCTGCGTTGGGCTAAACGTGATGAAAGAACTAGGAGGGTACTTGGAAAAGTGGTCATCCAATGTCAGGACATTTCACATAATGCTAAACCAATCACAAACCCACATCAAAGGACATGCTAACTTGTGATCTCTTACTTCAAAGCTGACTTTACATTGTATGCGATAACTTTCGATCTGTTAGAAATGAGCCCCTGCTCACTAGCTTGTAAACTGTGAAGTCCCTCTTTCTTCGCACTCACTAAACTGCGTGAGAGAGTGGGTAACGTGTACCAAAACGATCGTACCAGTGTAAGCGCATAGCTGGTCCCAGACATTTTTATATCGGATCAAAATTAATCCGGTACAATAGAAGAGCCTCAATGATAAATGAGGCTGAAATCACACTCTTGATACCAGTTACTGTATAAACTTACTTATTGTTATATCTTCATCTAAAATCTTCCAATCCCCTACTAAATAAGCTCCCCCCCGGATTAATCATTCAATAGCTTTGTGAACCCCCTTCCATTAGGCACCGAGAGTAAATGCATAGAGATAGCACTTCACTTGATTCTATGTCATACGTCAAGGTCATTGGAATTTTGTAAATTAGAGGAGAATTCCAACTTAAGTTGAGAAAACTGGGAAAAATCATACAAGTACCATTGTGGATATAGATAATGACTGTTCACACAAGAGAAAACCAAAAGTCAAATGTTTACCTTCTGACTTACAATTTTGCAGAGTCTTGAATAAGGACATCGTACGCTGGTAGCGTCAAGAATTCTTCCATTGCTGGGGACAATATCAGCTTGTTCAAAAGAGCTGCAGCATCAGCAAACCTTTGTTTGCCTTTACCTCCTAACTTTTCCAGTTCTTCGTCAGCGAACTGGCGGTAAAGGTCTACCGTAAACGTGCGACCGTCATTCAGCACAGTTTTGTGTTTAAGCCATTGCCATAACTGCGCTCGTGATATCTCTGCGGTTGCTGCGTCTTCCATAAGGTTGTTTATCGCCACGGCACCGACACCCTACGAAAATAAAATTCATCACCATAAAAAAAAGGCAAATTATTCGCTGCTATAAAAAATTTTCCATTGTCTAACTCAACAAATAACATTTGATGACAAGCGAATTTTTCACTGTAAAAAGCAATGCGAACAACTTCCGCGCGGATAAATGTAACAACAACAACTTGTGTTGGTTATTTAGAAAATTCCAATTATTATGGCTGATAACTCGGATTCATAGCATTTTAAACCAAGTGGTCGGATTGAGTTATGAAATCCTGACTGAAAATGAGATGTAAAATTGGATACAAGTTAAATGACAATAGACCATTTACCTTATGACGTAATTTTGCAATGCATTGTGGGAGTGGTAGTATCAAAAATTCGGCGAATTTTAATAAGAATAAGAATCAACAATAAGAATCTCGCGCCGAATTTTTGATACTACCACTCCCACAATGCATTGCAAAATTACGTCATAAGTTAAATGACAATTGCAATCCTATCAGAGACGATTATTGTGGTTTTTGCACTGACTTCTTTACAAAAGATTTCTGATAAATACTCAGCTTTGCCGATAAATCAATTAATTTAATTCGATAAGTTGTAAACTCAGGAGAACGCCAAAGAGCATTGTACTATGAAATGGAGAAGAAACAAACAGTTTGTTATAATTTTTCTAGTAAGTAACGAGAAGGGCTTTACAACACAACATTTAAAGAGCTACAGTGTACAGATACCTAGTAGAGAGGCATACTATGAACCAGAACGTGATACCCAAGTTCTCAGTTTTTTTTTAAGACTCCATACATTTTCACTCGTTTTCGTAACTGTGGGCCAGATGGCTGTAAGGGTAAAGTGTATGCACGCAGCCAGCCCATTGGTCAAGGCACTTTTAAAAAAAATCTAGAGCTGCACATAAAATCCAGGGATGCTATGTTGAAGAATGAAATCCTGATTGTAGTAAGGATTCAACTGCATGCTTTTGGCGAAACGGCGAAGATCGATATATATATATATATATATATATATATATATATATATATATATATATATATATATATATATATATA
>WIPJ01002077.1:1494655-1516547 GCA_018155075.1 Cassiopea andromeda
TCAGCACCGCTACCCCCCCCCCCGTTTTTCATGAAAAACCGCCACTGATATGTACATGTGCTGTCGTGCAACATTACCACGCATTATCACAAATGCAACAGATACTCTGAAGTCCTAAACAGAAGGGGGCGGCGATTCTGATGACAAGAATTCCCTTTTCTGGCTCTCATCTAACAACGCTAATTCTTGCTGGCTCTAGATCGGACTATGTCCTCCTGGTCCAAAATCAACAAGCAGGGGGTTGCATTAAGAATATCGTGGTATGAATTTACTTACAAAAATAAACAGTCGGTTTAGGGGCGACTTTTCCGGACTAGCGAATGCATATAGAACTAAAATTCATGCAACTTACGAGTTTTCTATCAGGGAAAACAGCATCGTGCTTGCTTTGTAGTCTCTTGATAGCACTGAAAATGTAATCCCATCTTCCAGCATTCATTCCACAAGCATAATCCTTCAGTTCGTACAACATCTCTTCCATTTCAACAGCAGCAAGGAGAGTCTCTACCATGATAGTAGCCCTGATCGTTCCTGCAATATATTTAAATTATTGCATATTGTGGTCAGAAAAACATAATTTATTAAAAGGTAAGTCAAAAAGTCAAAGTCCTCTCCCGCGCCCAATGGCGCATAGGGCGGCGCCTATCTCCGTTTCTATAGCCCTAGGCCACGCGTCTACGAATGCAGTGAAAGCTAAAGCGGGGGGCGGGTCCACTGGTAGCTCCACGAGTTTAACTTTCCCACTCCATTCTCATATGTCGAGCGCCAGACGAGAAGGCAGTGAGTACCATTTTTAAAGTCCTTGGTACGACTCGGCCGAGGCTCGAACCTACGACCTACCGGTTGTGAGGCAGACTCCGGTTAAGTAGCTAACTTATTTCTGTACTGCAGTATGAGTTGCCGTTCATTTCAATATCTAAAAAGTTGTTGTTGTAAACTTTGTCCTCTTGTGGATCAGTGCAAGACTTGACAATGAAATATACTTCTTATTGGATATATAATAAAAATGAATCAACCAAATATTAACAACAATTACATAAGCTTTGTTTTGCTTTGAAACTCTTAACTTAAACTCGTAACGTTAAACTCCTGGCTACGTACTCTTAATCTGAACTTGTAACTCTTAACTCTGAACTATGAACTCTGAACTATGAACTCTGAACTATGAACTCTGAACTATGAACTCTAAAGCCAGGGCCGTAACCACGATTTTCATTTTGGGGGGCAGGGCCGTAACCACGATTTTCATTTTGGAGGGGGGCTTAGAAGTCACTATCGGAGGAGGCCTCACCATGGTTGAGGCGGAGGAACTGTGAAAATTTTATGATTTTCAAACGTCTAAACACGCTATAACGGGTCACACTTTAGGATAGTATTCTAATTGAAAACAAAAATTTATTTTAACAAGAAATTATTGGGGGGGCTCCAGCCCCCCCCCCCTTGCCCCCCCCCGGTGGTTACGGCACTGAAAGCTAATGCTAAAGCTAATTGTTTCGACTATATATCGGAAAAGAGCCTAAAGTTGCTTATGATTGAAATATACAAAGCAAACAATCACTTTAATCCTCCTTTTATGACTGAAATTTTGGAAGAAAATGCATCTTAGCTGTGGTAATTACCATATCTGCTAAGATGACCGAGAAATCTGAATCTACTAAAAGTGAGAAATGCGTGCTATGAAACAAACAAAAATTAAGATTTGAAACTCTTTGAATGTTTTTAAAAAACATGTAAAGTCAATAAAATGCAAACATTGCAGCTGCAAGATTTGCAAAACTTCTATTAATGGATTATGGTTTTTTAATTATCATGCATTCCATTCTACAGTCCATGACCGGAAGCAATTGGTGCAAGAGCGTCAGTTCGAACGTGCGCCCTTATCTGCACGAGTGATTCCTCTTAATTATTGCACGTGCGATCCAAGATCTGTGTATCCGAAATAGAGAGTTCCCTGTTGCTGAAGTACGTAAAATGTCTAATTATGGACAAAACAGGATAAAGGAGAGTAATGAAAGCAAAAGATGACAGTCACTTGTGATGGAGTTGCGACGAGGTTTCTATTTGGCATGTGCGATTGCATGGTTGATAGTGACGTTAGCACGGGCTATTTTTCGCTCGCTCTGAGGATTTTGCAAGTGTGCGGACACGCGTACATGCGATCGTACATATCTTCGGGTAAAGACTGTTATTATATCTATCTTTGTTGTTGTTGTTTACTTTATTTTGAGTAGGCTGTTATACCTAGCTTATTCAGCTAATTTAGGCCTACTATGCATGCCGCATCCAGGTATGGGACCCCTAGTTTAACGTCCCTTCCGAAGGACGGCGGAGTGAGCTGTTTTGGCCCTTCATCTGGAGGTCACCCATCCAGTTTCTGACCGTACACAGCCATGCTTAACTTCAGTTAAGCTAATGGAACTGGCTGGGCCGCTTGGCCACTCAACCCACACTTGTAAATACTTGGCCTAAATTAGCTCTGTACTAGTTATTGTAAATAGCCAACTTTACATTAAAAAATTTGCTTAATTATTAATAATAATACATGACAGACAGGCAAACAATAGAAATGGTATACACAGCTCTAGCAATGTTTCACCTTAAACTCCGTAAACTAAAGACAGGCTATGTAATACTAGAGCAACATCTTTCAATACTAGAACAACATCTTTCAATACTAGGGGAACATCTTCAATACTAGAGCAACATCTTTCAATACTAGAGCAACATCTTTCAATACTAGAGCAACATCTTTCAACACTGGAGCAACATCTTTCAATGTATAACACCATATCATAGACAAAGATTGCAGATACAGCAGTTCCCAAACATGGCCTCCTGGTATAACTGTATCGGTATATTTTCTTATATATCTTTTGCGCATGTGCCTCTTTCCACTACAAAGGTGCCACTACTATTTCAGGAAAACCTTCCCTGATTTCCGCTGATATTTTCAATGAAATGCTACTCACTTACCCCTGAATTTCCTTGATAATCCTATAACCTTCAATTCGTATTTTATCATTTCTATGGAAAGATCTCCAATGTTTGGTTTCAACGCAAAACTAAATTGCGTTTGATAATAACTGCATAGAACAGGATGATACACAAAATGGTAAAATTTTACTATTGTCACACTCAACTGGATGTGTGATTGAGAATGGAGAAAGTCACTGCTCTGAAGTGAAACAACAACAAACTTAAAAGTTCCCTGACTTTCCTCGGCTTTTTGGAAAATCTTTCTTTCGCACATGATTTTCCATGATTGAAAACGAAAATCTAATTTTCCCTGACCTCCTTGATTTGGTGGCAAAAAATACGATAAGTAAATGCTTAGGCACGATCCCCTAACAGCGAAATAAATGAAAATAGCAAAAAGCTGCTCTTCCTAGAGGTCGTGCTTGGTTGATACTACCCATCTAAGCTTCTCAGCAACCCTGTACTATGTTGTCAGTAGATTTCAATCTTTTTGGTGGAGCGGAACCCCAACGATGTATTCCAATGGCTTGAGGAACCCCTGTTCACATATCTGCACAGGAGAGGTACAATATACTGTCGATCGTAGCACTTTTATATCTTCTGGCGGAACACCCGGACTGTACTGGAGGAGCCCTGAGGTTCCGGGGAACCCCGGTTGAAACCACTGTATGCTGCACTAAAATAAACCGGGGGACGGATAACTAGCAATGCTTCACCTCGTTTGACTTTCAAATAATCCTCTGAGAACTGGAAGACTTCATTCCACAGTCTGCATTCGAATCTGCTTTCCATTTTCGGCAAATAAAAGTATGGTGCAGTCCCATTAGCTAGTCGTACAAACACATTGTGGTAAAAATACAAGCCAAAGTCAACTAGCGCTCCAGCCAGTGGCAATCCATCGCAAATAATATGCTTTTCATCAAGATGCCAGCCACGAACTCGCACAAGTAGCATAGCAGTCTTATCTTTCAGCTTTCTGACTGATCCTATAACAAAAAAAATCAATTCATTCTATATGATTTAGGTAAACATACTTTGCTTTACGCAGCTACAGCTACTCTCAAGTGCAAAATAAACGGGGGGTCCTAATAGACAGGGGGGTTGGAAAAATTCCGAAATTTAATAAACGGGAGGTCAAAATAAACGGGGGGGGGAGGTTGGAACTTGAGAGAAGGCTTTACATGATTATACAAAGACGGAAGGAACAAAAACAGGTTGTCATAGAGCATAAAGCTAAAATATATACAGCAGTACGCTATTTTGCCATGAAAATTGGGCGTAAATTGTACTAAAAGAGAAAGGAAATGAAATGAGAGGTTTGTAAAGAGAGTTGATTTCCCTAAAATTAATAAACGGGGGGTCCTAATAAGGTCCGTGGGGGTTGGAAAAAATCCAAAAATTAATAAGCGGGGAGGGACGTTTACTTGGCACCTGAGAGTAATGTGACGTAAATTTCTACTACAAAACTGTTTTATAACTGTCATCATTGCTATCTGGCCAACGAGTGTTGGATCCCTATATCTGCAGATTACAAACTCTTTTCTTCTGCTGCTAGAAATTTTCAGTAGTCTTGAAAATCAAATTTATGCTTAAGTTACTACAGTTAGAAACATAATTTTAATCACATGTTTGCTTCATAGAATATAAAATTTTAAAAAAAAATAAAATTCTTCGTGCTGTCTATTATTAATATCGCTTTCATAATTATAAACAAATCATAAACTAGTAAACTTTGAGGGTCTAGTCATTAAAAGTAATTAGTGTCTGTTCAGCAGAGGAATTTACAGCTGCTCTTTATTGAGATTTATAAAACCATCAACAATTTGAATGCATCTTTCATGGCAGAAGTATTTGATACCAATTTTGTGCCGTATCATCTACGTGGGAGGACTAATCTTATTTTACCCAAAGCTAGGACAAGCCTGTAAGGCATTGATACTGTCAGGGTTGTTCGCCAAAAATTATGGCAGAATCTGCCGAAAGTAATCAAAGAGTCCAAACATTGGAGATCTTCAAAAGAAATATTAAGGCCATACCACTTCATTGCAGGATTTTTATAAGTATTCTGTTGTCGCGTTTTCTCTATAGTTGGCTTTGATTAGCTTCGTTGCTATTACATTAGCTAACTTTAAACAAATAGTTTATATTATATTATATTATATTATATTATATTATATTATATTATATTATATTATATTATATTATATTATATTATATTATATTATATTAAAACCAATTACTATCAACCACCATACATATCAATACATAGAGACATCAACAACTCTGGATGATTCAGGATAATTCCAATTCACAGGCCCCCCGACTGAAAATAGCAGATGTTTTTAGGAAATTAACCACTTTCACGTAATATTTCACGCTAAATTATGACATGGTGTCATGAAATTTGTAAGGGTTGCCACCACTTCTTTAGGCGAAAATTCCCTGATTTTCCTAAATATTTTCATTGAAATACTACTTATTTCCCCTAATTTTCCCTGATATTTCTATACTCTTCAATTACGGTTTTATCAATTCTTTCGACAAATAAGGGGCTTTGGAGAGCATTGGGCTTATCTTTGGCTATACAAACCTTTAGCTTCACAAGAAAACGGAATCGTGCTTCACAGTAACTGCATAGAACAGAATGTTAAACAAAAGGGTAGAATTTGGCAGCTACTGGGATGCGCGATTGAGTATGGAGAAGGTCATTATACTACTATAAAACAATAGAATATCTTAAATTTCTCCGATTTTCCCTAATTTCTCAGAGTCTTTCTTTACTCATTGATTTTCCCTTATTGAAATAAAGCCCCCTGATTTTACTTAAATTCCCTGATTTCGTGGCAACCCTGATTTATGCTATTTTAAGCTACCTATTTCAAATCTTATGTTATTTTATGCTAACTAATTCATGTATATCGAAAGCAACATCACCCTCCAAATCTGCAGCTACCGAAATGTGACATGAAATCTGACTGCGAATATGAGAATGTTTGATATCATATAAACATGGTTTTATCTGCCGTGATGTAAATGAAAAAAACCACTTGCAGAAATTATAAAATAGAGCTGCAGGAAATATGACAAATAGGAACTTTGATGCTCCAGGCATACCTTTAGTGCACAGGTTGGGCTGGAAGACATTTGAGGAACTCATAGCTCATGAGTCAAAATGGATGGCTTTTAAATCTAAACATGGGCTAGCTCAGCAATAAATGAGTGATTTATTCACAAAAATCTCCCAGCCAGCCTCTCACAATCTTTGCAATATTGCCACTGATCTATGAATGCCTCAAAAGAGATCTTCTAATGGCCAGAAATGCTTTTCTTATGGGGGTGCCAATACATGGAGCAGCTTACCTACCAAATGCAAGCAAGCGATAGCAACACGCGATTTTAAATCATACCTATAAACTTTTGTGTTCCTTTTCTCTATTAATTGTTTATATTTTATTACCATCTTTTAATTATATATGTTTATAGTTGATAATATCTTATTCCTTTACATTAATTTAATTTGTTTTTGTAAGTACTTAAGTGAGGGCCCCTCGAAAATTAGCAATGCTGAAGGGCAACCCTCCGTAAATATATGAAATGAAATCAAATAGAATCAATAAACCTTCTAGTATTAGGGAATAGAGTAATGTAAATGAAAAAACCACTTGCAGAAATTGCAAAATAGAGCTGCAAGAATTATAGCAAATTGTAGCTTTGATGCTCCAGGCATACCTTTAGTGCATAGGTTGTGCTGGAAAACAAGGGAGGAACTCATGGCTCATGAATCGAAGTTGATATTGTTTGTGCTGTGGTGAGTGGACAAAATTTAAGGACTTTTAAAGAAATTTTTAAGGACAAAAAATAATTTCCAAAGAGTATTTCGGTGTAATGTCCCTGAAAAAAGCAAATCATATCCTAAATAAGTCTTTTGCTCAAAATCTCCTCTTCAGAAGGAGAACACGGATGACAGTGAAAATTGCATGCAGACAGGGGCAAAACTGCCTGGGGAATAGGGAGTGCAGAATCCCTCCAAAGATAAGAATGAGGACTTTGTTAGGCAAATCTCTTGGTATATTAGTTGGGAAGCTCTCAGGGCTAGGCATACCAGCTGTTCCTCTCTCAGTGCTTAATTTGTACCTGGGGTCATATTCCATAAATAAAGTGACTTTTAGACATGAAACATCCTTCTAACATCGATAGGCCATGCCATTTTGTTGGATACCCAATGCCTTGTGCCCCCAAATGGATGCACCCTGGTTCATCCCTGCATCCTAGGAAACTAGTTCAAGGGGCCCCTTAGGAAACAGGGATGCCTAGTTAATAAATGACATGACAGTTTTGTCCACCATTTTTGATGAGAGTACATTTTCCTACATTTTGTTACCCTAACATCCTCATCCACTTTCTTAATATTACCAATCTTCAACACACTAATTCACATTACATAGAAAATAGTGGATTTAACATTAAATGTTGACTCACCATCAGGGTTCTTGAATTCAATTATCCTTTTGTTAGCAGCAAGCAGGTTTATTTGTCCTTCAATTAAGTTCTTCCATGTTGGTGATAGAGAATCTTCAAAGTCTGCCATAAACATATCTGAGCCACTGTTGAGTGCATTGATTACCATCTTCCTATCTGTGGGACCAGTAATCTCAACATATCGCCTTTGAAGGTCTTTAGGAATTGGAGCAACACTCCATGTTGGACTGTGGTCTGCACTTGGGTACTGGATAACAAAGAAGTAGCAAACATTAATTTGGCCGGTCTAACTCCAATCAGTTTAAAATATACCAAATATCATCTTATAAAGAGGCAGTGAAAGGTATCAAATCTCATTTGAGGGGAATCATAATTTTACTATCAAACCTCATCCATAACAATTTGCATCGAGCTTAGAATGATAGTATTCCACTACAAATAACCATTCCTTTCAATGACTATAAATGTCGTGGTACACAAGTAAGCATAATGTAAAATAGATTTTCACAATGCTAATAGTCAACAAATTTAACTGTAAAAACAACCTCAAAAAGAAAAACCCAAGGATCAAAACAAATATTTTTACTAATTATAAAAACCAAGCGGCCTAGAATATGCTTGAAGCAAAAATTTAAAGTTAGCATGACACTTAGTATGCAAAATAGAATAATGATGGTTACTAGATAAAAGCAGTATTAGAGAGCACTGAAAATACATACTAAGATAAAACAAAAATCAATAGAGAATATGAAAACCCAACCAAGGTGGCATACCTATACCCTGTGAAAAATAGATGATCAATGGGAAGGTGAAGAAGGAGATGGAGAGAAATTTTCCCAAAGGATCTAAGAATACACTTGACTAAACAAAAAAGGATACAAAAGTCAGATAAAATAGGAAGCAACATATTTTAAATCACCAGCATTATTATGGACTACAGCAATGAAGAAGAAAGGCAATAGCGAAAGTTGATGTGTTCATTATTATGGACTAAAGCAATGAACAAGAAAATTAATAACCAAAGTTGATGTGTCTGGGCAACCAAGTAAGATAATCAGCAACCACCTATGCTTTGCGTTCAATACAAAAGGCAAGATATACTATAGCTCAAAAGCCTTGCTATTTTTCATCGAACAAGTTTTGAGAAAATAAAGGCTCTTGCCATCAAGAAAACTAGATGTATTCACAGAAACCATCCAAAGAGCCTGTGAATAAGCACCAAATAATTTGTCAAAGAACAAAACTAAACCAAGTCATACAGAAACTCCTTGAGCAATAGTGAAAAATGATCAGTTGCCTGATATATCTATCAAATCTAACATCAATATTTGATGGGATGTGTGTACTCCACTTAAACTGAATATCAAAGTAGCTCTCTACCTTGATTTGGGTGCCAACATCAATTTGCTTTTGCAAGTTATCACGAGCAGCCAATAACTCCTTCCTTGTTTTGTTAAACTTGCAATGAAGCTGAGCCAAGAAATCCAATGCATCCTTTGTCAGAATGCTCTCAAAGCCATCATGCATTTGCCCAATGACATTGATACCTTCAAAAAGAAACATGATATGAGAAGAAACTGAAAAGCACGCAAGAGCTCTCTTGACAGTCAAAGTCAAGGCCTGCAGGGCCAAATCCAGCCTGACAATCCCGACAACTCCACCTATATCTAACCCATAAATATTCCTTATACCTTTTCATTTAATAGTGACAAGATGCATTAACAACATACATCAAATATCAAAATGAAGCAAAGCAAATCTAACTATTCCCTTGGAAGGTATGTCAGAGCAGATGTGTACAGTTCCTATTTCAAATCAAAGCTAGTCCCTGACAATGGCCAAAAGAAGCACAGAATGTTTTGACTGCCTGGTGTTCCTTGCATACTTCACAATACCACTTTATTGTCCTTGGGTATTTTTCTAGAATGCTCCTTTTTTAAATTTGTAGAACTTTGACAGCTTTTGTAGGCTAAAATCCATCTGCATGTTGTAGGCCCATGACCTTATTGATTCTACATTTTGGCCTTTCTCTACCATCACAACTGACATAAGGTCAACACCTCAAAATTCCACTAGCATAAATGGCCATATTCCGAGAATGAACACAGCATCACTTTAATTGAAATAAAATTTGAGGATAGATATAAATTCAAGGTAAGACAAAGAACAAGATTTGCATACCTTGGGAGGAAGCCATATCTAACTGTACTGCTGCAAATAGAATTGAAAAAACACATATAATTTATCTGGTATTTTATTACACCACCAACAAGCTCTACCCTAAACAAGGTAATGGTTTAACTAATATAAATCCTACTAGCCAACAGATCACTCTTATGAGCTTTCACAAGTGATTCTTGGAGTGTATGAGACTGACTAAATTCACATACAACAAACCCCATTGTGTCATGATCTGCATGACAAGATAGTATAGAGAGTACCCAAACCTGAAGATGCACAGATTGAAGTCAACAAAGACCAGCATTTGGAAATTTTACGGCAACAGGGCAAATCTGCATATCAAGTGCTTGAGGAGGGTTGCAGCACGTGGATGGGTTATGCAGCACATAGCAAACAAGTGGCTGTTTCCAGGGGCATGCCACCTGAGCACGTACACAGTTGGCCTTCCAAAGCAGATTAATCGGGGATAAAGTAACTGATATTCCTACCCACATGCAAAAACTATGCATGATAAATCTACTGTTATGAATTAGCAAAGTCGTGCCATCTTCACAAGGGAGTTCCAAGCCTCCTTATCTTACAACTCAACACTGGCCATGCCGTAAATTTCCTACTCTATCATTGATGATTATAACTACAACTCATTTGGCATGTTCTCATCTATTTTCTGCAACAAAAAGAGAGCATACCTTACCTGCAAAAGTTTTCAAGCGGTGACTTTGTACCAAGGTCAGACAGAGAGAGAGATCAACAAAGTGGCACATGCTGCTTCACAGCGTCCCATTGGACCCCACCTCCCCCACAAGTGCAGTCTCAAGAACCTAAAGACATTGTACTGTTTTCTGGAAGTTTCATTTGAAACTCAAACAGCATGCATGAACTACCAGATCGTTAGTTATAGGGTAATGAATCATTGCTAATACAAAAGGTAAGTTATTGCCTACTTACTTTGTTTTTCCACGTTGCGTGCAACGCCAAATGACGCAGTGAAGGAGATGCGAAAACGTGGAATGACCTTTGTACTCCGGCAACATGAATTGGGGCACGTTGTATCCGGTGCGAAGTCCACATAGAACATTCTACAAAGAGATCTTTACCTCAAAACACAATTATACCAGGTGCTAAGGATTCTTGAATGGTCTCGATTGTTTTACGTCATAAAATTCTTTATTTTATTACTCAAAAAGGGTTTATCGAGATCATTCGCCGGTCAAAAGTCCAGCTTCATCATTTAGGCCATTGAGAATTTTCAAAACAAAATCAGGCTCTGAGAACCTAATAATGGCAAGTTACAGAAGATTTGAAGGAGTAAAAAGGGACTACAGTCCAGAAGATGTTGAGAAACTCAAAGGAACGTTCTCACCTGATTGTAACATCGCTAGATTTGGAGCAGAAAGGTTGTGGACACTGGTTCAGCGAGGTGGTGGCAGCTATGTTCAGGCTATGGGTGCTATGACTGGTGAGTAGCAATGTTCTTTCGGTATATAGACGTGCAGTTTTGTTTATATTTTATTAGCAGACGACACACACTACCAAAACAGTGAAGAAGGAAGTGGAAATCATGGTTTTTTAAATAAACGCCCATACTCCCTGGAAATCTCGGCTTTTGTTGACAGAAGTCCAGTAAGTAAATTACTGCAGGGGCATCGCCATTCTACGACTGTTTACTACAGCAAATCTTGAGTATGTCTCCTCTTTCATTAAATATTTGGAGAAATTTATCTACACAAATTGCACCCTGAATTCCGTAATTCATTGCTCGGAGGCATGCAAGAATTACGCACTTGACCTCATAAGAAAGAATTGTCTTTTTACTTTGTCACTGTTGTTTGTAGGGGGGCAAGCAGTTCAAATGGCAAAAGCTGGTCTCTCTGCCATTTACTGCAGTGGATGGCAAGTTGCAGGAGATAACAACAGCGCCCTGCAAACTTTTCCTGACCAGAGCTTGTACCCGGCTGATTCTTGTCCAAAGTTAGTGCAGAGGATAAACAACGCGCTCATGAGAGCTGATCAAATTGCACACATGGAGGGAAATAAAGCCATTGACTACAGACTACCTATTGTTGCTGATGCAGAAGCTGGCTTTGGAGGAGCATTGAATGCGTTTGAGTTGACCAAAAACATGGTAAGATAATTGTTTATGTCCAATGTTGTGAACTTTGGTGGCATTTTTGAGCTGATCAACAATTAATTGTTTTTCCCCTTGCAGCTAGTGAAATTCTTTCAGATAATATGATTGGTTGTTCCAGTCACTGAGCAACCAGGATAGCCCATTGGGGGGTCATGACAAAGTATTGCTCCAGTTAATCCTGGCTAAGCTAGGTACATTTGCTTCATGAATTATCCTCAACGTGAGGTATATAGTATCTACAAGCACGGCTGAATGCTAATGGTGTTGGCCTTTGAAATCTCTTTTGACAATAAGGTTTTTTTCTCGATTTACCTCCGTTTCCCCCAATTCCTTGGGGCTCGGGGGGCGCCTCTGAGAAGACTTTAATTCTGGCCGGATGGCCTTCCTGACGTCACGAATAGCCTGCGTTGGGCCTCGAGCTAAGGACCATGTTGGTATGAGTCGAGTGCATTACCGCTAGGCCGCGGCTGCTCTCTTTGGACAATATGGTAGTCCTTTCATATAGATTCCTTGTTATTACAAATCCCCAATCCATGACAAGTACCCCAAGGACTCCTGCAGCACGGGGGTGGCAGAGCCAAGTTAACCCTTTGAATAGAAATTAATTCAAGCCGAATGCGACGTAAACTTGCTAGGAAATCGTAGATTTAACGCAATTATTGAACTTGTGCCTTTTTCCCTATACCTGTGAAAAATGACGGCGCTAACGCGGTCTCGGACCTCCCCGATGTCTACCATGTTGGCAATTACTAAACATGAAGTGTGTGTGTGTGTGTGTAATCTCACCATGTTTGGTCAATTTCATAATGGCGGACATGCAAGAGGTCCGAAACCACATTAGCGCCAAAATGACAATGAATTCTTATTACAAAAATTTATAGATGTCATCACAAAAATCATAGCTCTGTGCCCTGTGAATACATTCCGTAGCCTCGCCCTTCTCTTGTGCAAGCGTTCTTGAAAGCCTCTTGAATCTCAAATCACCCCCAAATGCACCATCAATGAATTAATTTGATGAACTTTCTCGCTTGACTTCTCTCCAGATTATTGCTGGTGCTGCCGGCGTTCATTTTGAAGATCAGCTAGCCTCAGAAAAGAAATGTGGTCACATGGGCGGCAAGGTACTCGTTCCAACAAAGCAATTCATAAAGACCTTGAACGCCGCACGACTTGCTGCTGATACCCTCAACGTTCCCACCGTCATAATCGCCCGCACAGATGCAAATGCTGCTACTATGGTAACGTCTGACATTGATCCACGTGACAAGCCATTTCTAACAGGCAAAAGATCCCCAGAAGGTTTCTTCTACTCAAACGCGGGACTCGATCAAGCGATTGCCCGTGCGTTGTCCTACGCACCATACTGTGATATGCTGTGGTGCGAGACGGCAAGGCCAAATATCCACGAAGCCCGTCGGTTTGCCGAAGCGGTGCATGCGAAGTTTCCCGGCAAACCGCTCGCGTACAACTGTTCACCGTCTTTCAACTGGAGAGCATACCTATCAGAGAAGGAATGCTTTGAATTCCAAAGAGAAATAGCCAAGTTCGGTTATCGTTTCCAATTCATCACACTGGCTGGTTTTCACTCACTGAATTTTGGTATGTTCAAATTGGCAAAAGAATACATCAAGCGTGGGATGGCCGGGTACGCGGATCTACAGCAGGAGGAATTCAAAATGGAGTCTGAAGGCTTCACTGCGCACAAACATCAACGCGAAGTTGGCACTGGTTACTTTGACAAAGTGTCCGTTGCAGTAGCTGGTGGTACTAGCTCACTCACAGCATTAACTGGGTCAACAGAAGAACAGCAATTCAAGTCCAAACTTTAAAGATTCATTATTAAAATATATTCTACTTATACGACTGGCTTTTGCTTTGAGAAACTGTATTTAAATAGTCATATTTACAAGTAGCGTTTTGTTTAATGTAGTTACTTTCAAAGCGTCTTCTTTGCTTTGGAGATAAAGCCTTGCTAGAGTTTTCGCACTTTCTCCAAATTTTACTACCATGTTCAGCTTGCCCCCTTTCTTTTGAAAAAGACTTCTATTAAGGGGAAGGGGTTGCCATAAAAAAAGAAACCTATACACATCGAAAAAGATTTATCTGTTGTACATCTTGTTGTAAACTTTATTGTTGAAACACTTAAGTTAAACTCGTAATTCTTAACTATGAAGTGTGAACTATGACATATAACTGTAAAGCGAATGCTAAGCTAGATATACGATGAATTGCGGAGGAGTGCTACACGTGACAAAGCTTCTAACACGTCTATCGAAAACAAATTAGCTTGAAAGCTTCTCAAAGCATGTCTTGGAACAATAGTTTATTTATTTTTGTAGCTAATTAGTGTTACTTTGCTTTTACTCGTAGATTGACTTGCAAACACTTCGCTTGTTCAGGAATTTTTTGTATCGACTTTGTTTTAATTAAGGGGGTTTTGCAAAAGCCACAATGTAGCGATCTAATAAAAGACTTTAAGACAAGATTCATTCATTCATGCATAAGATAATTTTTGTTCATTTTATACCTCTGTATTATTGAATATTGTTATTCGTCTCTAATACTCTCTATTGTTCTGTGTTATTCTAGTCATTATTGGATTCTTGACATCAAAAACATTTTACAACAGCGAAGCTTCTTGACACGCCTGTAGCTTCTTTCCCTCAAAATTCTCAGAAATAGATAGCTTATAAAAGACTATGTTCGATTATTTAGATAAACGTCGAAATTTGGCTTTACATGAGCAAGCACTTCAGTTGTATTTCTCTGACAGTACTTTTTCTCTGACAGTGTTGCTCCTTTCTAAGTTTCAGTAACTTTGCTCAACTGTAAAGTTAAAGCCTTCAGAGGCGTTGGAGAGGCAAGTATTCTGTACCCCCTTTCAAAAGCACTCTTTGTAAGATTACGCAAAGATCGATTGTTTTCAGGTTGCCTTCGGTTACACCCACTGATCCAATGTATTTAGACGACTGACTTTTGGCCACACGATGCTTCAAAGCCGCGTCAAAAAGACATTGATATGTATTTTTAAAATGAACAAGAGAAAAAAGGCAAGCAATCTGAACAATTTCATGCTCTATGTCAATAAAATAGAGAAGGGAGAAGCTAACGAAAACTTCTGGTGGGGTGTACAGCCCCAATTTGACGACAAACATTCTCCCTTCGAGCCAAATTTGCCGAAAAAGAAACTTTCCTCGAAAACACAAAGCTGACGCTAACTGTCGGGGCTCGAATGAACTATGTTGGGGGGGGTGCGCCCCACCAAAAATTTTCGATAGCTTCGCCCCTGCTACAAGCTAACCATTGGGGGTGTGGCACCCCCTATGGCTACGCCCCTGCAGTAGAGAGCGTGCAGAGAAGATCTTTGAAATCGTGTAGTATTGACTGTAATGGTGTCGGGAATTGCGCGGCCGCACTTGCGTTTGCCAGATTTTATGGATCTATACATTTGATTTTGCTGACATTGCGACATTCATATATTGATGTAGTACAATATTGAGATTTTTCCTTCACATGTCAATCAAGCCTGTCATTTCGTAACGATTAAAATAATCATGTTAGAAGTTTAATAGAGAGAGCTGCTTGATGTTTTCGTAGAATGAGGAGTGAGTTTAGAAGAATGTAAATAATTAAAACGTACTATTGAGAGATTTCTTTGAGTTACCTCAGATCCTTAAAAAGAGTTGGCGAAATAGGGGAAACCTCTCCTACAACTGGGCGTTTCGTGTCGCAGAACTGGATCGAGACTAAACGGCCATTCATTATGATTGAATATAATCCAACTTCAAAATCAATGTCTATCTACAGTTATATACAGTTAATCACGTGGTTTATTATGTTAATTATGCTAGTTACCAGTCCTGTTACATGACTGGCGGGGGTGGGCTAAAAGGAGAAAGGGGCGTTATGGTACGTAATTATGGTACTGTGTGATTTCTTCGAGGTATAGCCTATCTATATGAGGTTGCGTCCACACTAATGCGTTGAAAACGCATACATTGAGATGCATCTAAACGTATCTAAATGCATCTAAAGTTCAAAAACGCATCTAATTGTATGCGTTCTCATAAGAAAACGCATTAGTGTAGACGTTATCTGAGTGTGGGAATAATTCTACACCACAGCAGTCTCATTAACAGTTTTGTAAAAAAGCACATATATGCTATCCTACTGTAGCTGCAAACTACATCGAACATACTGTCTTTCTCCAATAAAACGCAGATTGAAAACATTTGATCACAGTTTCTCGTGGCCAAATCCATAACATATCGAAGAGAGTACGTAAATATAATAAGGATGGGCTGGCTTGCTCCAGGCTTCTCAGCTGGTCTCTCGTATTGGTTGGCTAATTTAAGAAATCCTATTGATCTAGAAACTGTTTTTCTCTATCGTTGCGAAACCTCGCACATCTCAAGGAGTACTAATCTATAGCACAAAAGACATTCGCTTGTAGAAGCCGTCTTTAGCTTGATGACATATTAAAGTTATAACATGAGGCTATATATAGAAGTAATTGAATATAGGCGCGACAAGCTTGGTGTGCTGTTAGATAAAAGCTACTTGCAATACAGTTTCATTACACAGAGACTCGACCATAGACTGCACCAAGTTGGGGCCATCGAAGTACAACTTTTCAAAGCCTCGATCTGCAGCTCTTGCGACGATATGTTCAGATTGGGTACACTCCTTGTGTTTGCTGCTCTTCTAACAATAGCCTGTAAGTACATTTATTTTTATAAGAACCAGTAAAATTGAGGCTCAGGCGGGCTGTTCTTGATTTTTCCCATAATTTGAAGCTGAATTATTTTTATATTGTTCTTAAATTGGTAGGATCTAGGCGTATCTGAAATAAATAGAAAGACGATATAAAAGACAACACTGGATGATTTGATGGTTCATAAGCAGAATGCAATATCCAAGATGGTCTCTCTTGCATATCGATGTTTCTTATTGAAAAAGTTTATAAACTGTTATGAATAGACAATGTTAGCACAGCATCTAGTTTTGCTAGGAGCAACTGATGTTGGAAAATATTCGTTGGAAAATATTTTGCTGCTGTTGTTATTTCGAAGTAGTTAGATTACTATTATGTTAGTTAGCCTCGATTTAGATGGACAATATAGAGACATGTTATGTAAAATCCCCAAAAAACAACTGCTTCGTTCGATTCGAATTTAGCCTGGTGAGACACGCTGGGGAAGTTACTTTGGTTCTTAGAGTGCTTTGAGTTAGGCCAAAGTTTGATGATCGAAATGAATATTTTAAAGTTGGTAATTTGATTGGTTTTTTTAAGTAAGTCTTCGATTAGACAAATAAACCTCGGAACTAGCGAATTAATAGCTGAAACGCTATTACAACTAATTCGCGAAAATCCAAGGGGAGAAATGACAAGACTGTCAATTCTCCTCAGACTAGCAAGGAAAGGACATTTCATGTCCATACGTTAGTGGAAAGCTTATGTACCGTTGTCCAAAAATACATTTTAGGATAGTGCTTTAGTCTTAGCCTTGCTCTTAATTTTTTCTTAAGTTTTCCATCAAATTTCAGGCTCGTGTTCTTCACATTATGCTCCTAGTTATATTTTGCGAGCTTTAAACTAGCATTGTAACCAAATTGCATCTCCTGATAGTGTTCAAATACTACAAGTACCAATGAGTGAAAAGAGAGTTAATATAATGTCTGGGACAATGGCTGTTTCACTCCTATGCTATGAAAATGGAAGCAACTATCTCCTTCGAATTATGAGCTCATTCGATTCAATACCAGACTAGTAGTTTTTGGGTTTTATGGAGAAATACTTGATGTTACCATAGAAAGTTGCAGAGGACATTTAATGTTGCTAAAGCTAAACCACAGCTTCAGAAATTTTCGTTTCAGCGAGGGTGATGGCCCTGGCAGACCTATTTACATGGGCGATTGATCTCCTTCGCAAAACCCGATTTAGCTCCCAACAATTGTAACTCAATTTGTTGCTAGACCCAGAGTTTGTATGTTCTTGACCCTTCCGAGGGGATGCCTATCAAGCAAAAACTTTTATCGCTCAATCGCCCTCCAAGGCTTATTTGCTCAGATGATGTATCACCCTAGTGACACTTATTCCACGAAAAGGTCTGAACAGGATACAGTTGTGATTGAAAACTGACCAAAGTTGGCATTGATGATAAAATATTACTTGAATTCACAGATATCAAAATCCCCTATTTTCTATGATCTTTGATTAGCACGAAAGCCAGCAAACGAAATGAAAATCGCTTTCAATTTACGAAGAACCTAATGTAAGATCACCACATGGATGACTCCATGTACCACTTACACGTTTTATTTATAAGGAACCTGCATGTAGACGGTTGAAATGTTTTACGAACTTATAGTACTAACGAAAAGAAAGCTAAGGAACATTTCCATTTAAAAAATTTTTATAACTACAAATAATCAAGAAAGAGGAAGCCGGCCCCATTCATTTACAGCCAGAACTATATATATATATATATATATATATATATATATATATATATATATATATATATATATATATGACACTCAATTGTGTTTACATTCTTGAGCTCTAGCCAAAATTAAAGGTGAAATTTCGAATTTTGATGATTCCTTGTCTCTACCACTTTTCTGGCGCTATATATGAAGTGAAAATTAAGGATCTACTAAGGAAATTTAAGTACAATAATTTGATAAAGAGGTCCAAAAATAAGGAATTTTTAGAACTAGGCCTTGAGCTAGGTTCCTTATAGAAAAGTGTGCAATTTGACGAAGCTACAAAATGCTGGCGAATTTTTTTCTTTTTGCAATTTCAGTTGCATGGAGAAGACACAGACCTTCGGGGCATGGATTTTCAGAAAGAGGTATGACTTTGAAAAAGTTATTATCAAAACACGACCACAAGACATGCATGGCTAATACTCTTGAAGAATCAAAATAGTCTCATGATTGCCTATAAAAATTAAAACAAAAGCACTTCGACATAATATTATCATATTTTGCTTCGATTCATAGACAGGAAATGTTTTGCGAAGCTGAGAAAATATGGATCTGGGATGCTACTGACGTGCTGCGGAGGCAACATTGTTTTTAAGCATGGTCATGTGTCTCACTGTTGCGGATCACAGTCATACAATCCACTACGACAATTGTGCTGCGGAAAGAAAGTCTACTACAAATGGGAGAGATATACATTGTGCTGCGGAAACAAGGTATTATTTTCTTTTATATAAATATTCGTCTAACTTTTACACAATGCAAAAGAAAAACGACACAAGCTACAACAATGATACTGCATGGATTCGGGGGAAATTGAAAGGGGTTTCCGGGTGCCACGCCCTAAAATTATGACGCAGTTTGGTTGCCACACCCATTTCCACATCTTGCTAGAGGTCCCTCACCACAAAATAAGCATTTTCTTATCGAATTTGAACGAATTAGAAAATTGATCTTGGCAAGAAGTGAGGGGGGACAAGTCTCCTCCAGTCCCCCCGTGGTGCCGCTACTGCAGAGAGTATGGTCTGCCATATCAACCCTGCGGCCTACACATATGAGGGATGATTCACCCTTTACGCAACCCCTCAAAGGGAGAGGGAGGGCATCTTATATCGGTAATATTTGAGCCTGAGATCCTAAGATATTCTGTAACCTTTAATGGAATAAACTGGCTAGAACCTGTTGCCCTTTCTTTGTCAATCTTGCATACTCGAATTAAAATATTATCTTTAACATTTTACAGTGCAATAATGAAGTATTATCGACTTCTGGCAAGCAGAAAACTGACCTTTAGAAGCTGAGCCTCGTTATTTTCATATGATATTTTAACGATTTTGACCAATTGAGTGTCATTTTCTTATAAACTTTTTTCTTATACAAATGTGTATTATTTTTTTGACTAAGATGGTGGATTGAGAACTATTCCGAAGACGTTCGAACCAAATACATCTTTATATGCCAAACAATCTCAGAAGTCTTTATTGGCTGTCTACCATTAATCATAAGAGCGAGGTAGCATAGTAGTTAGAGCGCATGCCTCCCATGCGCAAGGTCTACAGCTCGAGCCCGACTCGATGCCCTGATTGAATGCTCGCTCACGGTTCACCCAGCAGCAAATGGGTACCCAATGGGAACACTGGGGGGGATAAAGGCGGCGAGGAAAGGAACTGGCCATCCTACCTCAAATGCCGATGGCTCAGGATCAGTGTCCTCTCTAGCAGGCACTCCCTTACGTACGAAAGTATACGGGACTACCTTTACTTTACCATTAATCATAGTTTGATGTACCAGTGATGACCAATTTTACATACTTTGAAAAAAAACTCGTAAGACTGCAAAGCAGCGAAAAACCATTAGAGACTAAAGAATTAACGTAACTCCATATATTAGGAGATATTTTCCCAATATGCACCAGGTGTAGGAATCAGTAGGGTAGCCCGCATATTTTAGGGCTAGGATAGTTCATAAGGTCCCCAAGCTGCTGACGTCCTGAAGGGGTTCCTAAGATCTTTTGATGAAGCATGTTTTTTGTATTATTTTGGGAGAAAAACTCCAATCCTATTGAATTCTTTGGGGGCTATGAGTGTCTCTGTTATACTACTAGTAGGAATTGCGAACCTAAATCCCGATCGCAGTTTTTATGCCAAAGCATCTCGCCATCTAAAGTCTCCTAGCTTATGCTAAACGAATAACATGCCCGGCAACATTCAAATCATATTTGTAGATAGTTACTTGACAACCGAATCTTTCAAATCTTATAACTTTAACATTTATACTTTTAAGATATGTAATGTTTCTTCTTCTTTTTCGTAAATTTTTAGCTTTTTTTTATAAATAGACGGCTCTTTGGAAATCAGTTACACTGAATGGGCAACCGTCTGTAAAATACTGAAATGTGTCTTTACGTACGAAAGTAAAAACGTTCTAATATTAAGCAATGGACAGAGGGAAATCGGCTCTGTTTTAAGACCTATTTTTGATTCACTACAGCCATATACCCCTACTGCAAATCAAGGCTGCTGTGATAAGCAAGTGATCAACAGAACCCTGGAAGGGTGCTGCAGGAACTCGAAATACAACAAGGGGGAGTCAGCCTGTTGTGAAGGCGAGATTGTGCCGAATATGGGGTGAGTATACACGATTCAATACTCTCCTATTCGCAGGCGCGCAACTAGGAATTGTCGAGGGCAGGGGTCCAATCCACGAAGAAGGGCACATTAAAGCCTTTGTAAAGATGATATGGCCTTTGAATACTGTTTTGCAGATTCATAAGTGGAGAACATACAGTGGGAAGTTTACTGATATCGGTGCACTGAAGACCAATGTTCCTTATTGTCATTTCTTATTACGACAGGGGAGGACAAAGCGGGCCGGGGGTAAAGTCCTCAGAAAATTTACAAGATCGTGCCTTTTCCATCAAAGGGAAACGCCCTTTTTGATGTAGAGAGGGCACTACAAAAAAGAGCACTTTCGTTCTTTTCCTGAAAAGGGCAAAGTTTTAGACCTCCAGAACCCTTTCCCTAGTTGCACGCCTGTATGAATGAAGGTTTGAAATAGTCAGGGATCTGTTTTGTAGGTACGTGTCGTGTCGTGTCGTGTCGTACGGGGACAAATGAAGTGTTTTCTGGTTCGCTCAGCACAGCACGACCGGATAGAGCCCTTTTTTCAACTGAGTCATACCATTCGGCTAGAGCTCATCGCCCAGTAAGGCTCCAAGGGGTAGAGTCCAAATTTAGTTGGAAAGGCACTGCTTCACATATCGGATCCGACATAAGCGAGTTTGACTGTAAGTTGACTGCAAGAAAAAACCTCTTGCTTTGCCTACATATCACCTCCAAAGAGCTAGCGATGTGGTTATTCAATGTACCTAAATGAAACCATGCTTGGAGCTAGTTGTTGTTGTTGTTTTACATATATAGCAGACTTGTCAATTATACACTGCCTTGATGTAGTGAGATGCATCATGGTATACTTAAAATATTATTATAATCGTGAGGTTTCAAAAAAAGCATTTGCTCTTGCTCATCTTACTTGTAACTAGAATAGCCAGTTCAAACTACGTTTAAAAGTGAGGTTTGATATTGTATATTAGTGTATGAATAATATATATATATATATATATATATATATATATAT
>WIPJ01002077.1:1519002-1535530 GCA_018155075.1 Cassiopea andromeda
GGGGTGGGCGGTTTTATAATGGCTATTTCAGCATGATGTAATTATTGAGCAGCCCCTATTCATATTTTACAATAAGCCAGGAGTTTTCCAGGAGCTTCCGGGAAGAGTTACCACCCTAAAGCCATGCATCGAAATAAAACACTTTATATTAACGAGCTAAAAACAGGGCATTTCTAGAGGGGTTTGGGAGGCAATTGTCCCAGTAAGTCCCTCTTCATGCCCAGTAATGGAGAGAAAAACAGCATATTTGACCCCCAAATTGGACCCTTATTTCAGTTGAAAGTAAATAACAGTGTCTCAAATAGCCAACTTTAAGGGGGTGCTCCACACTTGCAAAACTTGTTGGTATAATGGTTTAAATATAACATTTAGATTTTGTATAAAAGTGTTAAGTACTCCCTTAACATGCTATGGGCGGAGACTTATTCAAGAGGAGCTTATCGAAAATTTTTAACTTTAGGATGGGGTCTATTTCAAGGGGCTTTTTAGAAGAGGATTTACGATACTGCAATTTTCGGGCCCCATTCCATATTTTCCACACTCGTCACAAATCTGTAAGAGATACCCCGGTTAAAAATGAAACTTATTCGTTGTATTTTATTCTGCGTCAACTAACTCATTATCTCACCTACCAAGCTCGTCAACAAGACCCACAAAGACGATGATAAATGCTGTTTTGGTAAGACTTTCAACTCGAAAAAACAGCAATGCTGTGAGCGTAAGGTACATGACATGAAAAAGGGTGAAGAAATGGGCTGCTGCAGAAATGGTCCTTATTACGTAAGGTAAGGAATCGTATTTTGTAGCCCAAACAAAAATTGCAAAATTTATCGTACACACATTTTTTATAAGAATACCTTATTACTGCGAATCCCGTATGAACTAATGAGCCAGTTAAAGAGGATATCAAACAAAAGGTGGGAAAGGTAGAAATGGTATCAATAGTTAAGAAACCACAGCTTAAATGGTTTGGACATGTTACAAAGCACAACGACAGCTTTCCTTTAGCAAACAATATAATGCATGGCAGAGCACCAGGGAAGAGAGGCAGGGCAGACCAAGAGTAATATGGATACAAAATATTAGAAACTACACTGGGTTATCGGCAATAGAGGCAGCTACGGCAGCTCAAGACAGAAAAGATTGGTAAAAAAGCGTTGAGGATTCGACAGTGCTCCTGCGGTCTTAGTAGACTATGGACTAGAAGAAGAAGAATTTCTTGTTAAGCTTCAATACTCTTAAATTTTTGCGGTTTTGAGCCTTAGATTCTTCTTAAGTTATTCTTAAATATCAAAGGTGTAACTACATCTGAAAATCAAAGGATTATATCCAAATCTTTATTGATCTTTTATTTCAACAGTAAGCAAAACAAAGTGGAGCGGAATAATAAATGCTGTATCGGTAGTGAAAAAGTTAATCAACAATCAGTACTATAACTCAACTAAACAAAAACTATCTCAAGTCTTGATGAGATTTTGAGGCTTGCATTATTCTTGAACTTAAACGATTCTGAACCTAAATAATCTTATAAACGTCATAGAAAAAAGTGCGTATTGCGATCTATACTTGCAGCTAGGGAGAGCACAGCTCCCAAGCGTAACTGTGTAGCAAACTTGTTGCTACACAGTTACACTGTATGCTGCGAAGGTGTACCATGTTCTTTCAATCCAAAATATATATTAAACCAATAAAGAACTGTCGATTTTGGTGTAAGAGAAGTAAATAAGTAGGATATACGTTTGTTCGCAAATTGTATATTTTCAGCAAGACTAAGTTAATGTTCCTCCGCAACAGATTAATTTGCTACGCAGTTACAATTGGGAAGTGTTCTATCCCTAGCTGCAAATGTGATCTACTCAGATTTATCGCCTGCTAAATGCTGTTTTATGAGAATACCTAACTTTTTTCCGAGCCTCAATATTCATAAATTTTTCTGATTCTGAGCCAAAGATTATACTTATATTATTCTTATGTGTCAAAGGTGTAACTTTGTCACGAAATGAAATGAATATATTCAAATATTTGGTGATGTCTTACTTTCTCCCAAAATAAATCAAGAGGAATAGAATACAAAGTATTGAGTGTTAAAAATGTAATCTACAGCACCATTTATTCTAAGTCTTGATGAAGCTTGAGCATTGAATTTTTCCTGAATTATTCTTAAATTTCAGCGATTCTGACCCTTAATAATGTGATAAACTTTATTCTTATAAAATACAAAGTGTGTATTCATGATTAGCCGCTTACGCTAAAAGTTATTATCAAGCTCTGAGAGACTAATGAGTCATGGAGGGTATCTTCACAATATACGCACTTTAATTTCAGCTACAGCAAAAGAACACACATCTGCTGTCGTGGGGTAATGTCACGAAAAACATGGGGTGGAAATACATACTGCTGCGGCAAAAAAGCCTACAACTACGGAAGATATTTATGTTGTCAAAACACAATAGCTAGAAAGCGCAGGAACCAAGACATCTGCTGCGGTAAATTTCCTTACAACAGAAAGTTGTATCTGTGCTGCAACGGGATACTTAGATATAAATACAATGCATATTATCTCTGCTGCTACGACCGGACATACGACAATCGCTACTATATGTGCAAGGATGGACAGGTCAGAAGGCGTGGCTGGGGCACTGGTACGGCATAGGAAGAACAATAACTAAGAAGAAAACAAACGAGAATATAGGCCCTGATTAATCAGAAACATAGAGTATTTCATGTTTTTGTCCTATCGTTTAAGCATAGAGCGTGTGATGTAGTGTGTAGGGGCAAGTGTTTGGCAATGGTGTAGAAGAGGGTGTGCGGGGGGCCGCAGCCCCTTAGCTGTGAATTTAGGGGACGCAAACCCTAAACTCTGTAACGTTGTTTGGAAACAAGAGCATAGCAGAGTCATTATTCTGCTGCTCAAGGCTTTAGTTCACAAAATATAGGGTATTCAGATTACGTCGCTTACTGGGCGCTATATTATAATTTTCTTAAATAACTGCGTGGGTTAACGTCAAAGTTTCTTATAAGGATGCATACAAGAAAAGAGCCCCTAGTTATCTATAGAATCCACCTAGCTATTAATTTACTTCTACACCACTGGTGTTTGGTAGAATTGGATTCCACCGCTAATAAATTCAATTCAAGATTAACATAAACGTGTCTGTACAAACAGTTAGTCATCATGGATGCTAGATTTTTTATAAAAATATTTCATACAGGTGAGAGCAGAATCTTGCGAAGTAAAGATTACCAAAGGGGGTAAAGTTCAAATGAGAACAAGAGGAGAACATCCTATGATTTCTTGACCCTATATTCTATGTTTTGAAGATGGCAATTTACTTTCTATTATCATATTTTGCAACACTTATTCATCGGCTGGAAAATTCGCACTACGTATTACATTTTTTGCATGAAAAACAAACCATGTACTGACCCAGAACTCCTCTCTTACTGACACAACATTGTATAAACTATAGCCCTTTTTTATTCTTATTATTATTATTACTACAATTTATATTCCTTATACTGTATTTTCTTTCCTATAGTGTAAATTATTTTCATGCCAAGTCTGTCTAATGCAAGTTACCTAATTATAGCCAGATTTGTATTCTTAAATATTATATCATTATCAGAAGTTTAAAAATCATTACTACTTTTGTTATTGTTTCTATCAATCCTTAAAGTCTTACAATTTGATGAGAAAACTAAGAAAAATGCCTTGCTGAAATCAATGAATATTGACGTGCGATGTACTTACTATATTTTTCGTCGGCAAAACAAATGTTGGACAAACCCTGATTTACTTAACTTTTAAAATGTGATCCTCTTGGCATTGAGTTAACTATTATTGTTACTAGTTTTCTGTTTTTTTTGGGATTGATGTATTTTGATTTAGGCTTTGAGTAGTTAACATGTTAATGTGATTTTTTTCTCTTCTTTGTATTTTTTCTTAAATATAATGAAGCCTATTATTGTATGCTTAATTATATTATTATCATGAAGCTTCAAAAAAAATTTGTAGCCCAGCCAAGTACAGGTTGCCTTTTTAGTGAGATCTGCACTTGCAGCATCTAACGAGATATTATTCTCGAAGTTTAAAAAAATTACATAACTCAAAGCATGAAGTTCAATCAACTCAATGCTAAGCTAAATCAGGAAAATGTAAGCCAGTTATCCAACAACTAATAATTTTGGGCTGGGGGGCTATACATTTTCTGATATAAAGGCTAAAATTTCTATAATTAAATCAATAAGTTGTTTACTGCGTTTGCCTATCTTTAATGCTTAGCGCAGTGACTTTTTTCAACTGGGGTTGCTTGGAACCCTAGGGTTCCACCAGCACATTCCAGGGGTTCTGCCATAAGTTATGTTTTAGCTGTCTTTGGAGATATGTGAACGGGGGTTCCACTCCACTGAAAAGGTTTAAAACCACTGGCTTTGGGTATGTGTATGAGCATAAGCATTAAATCTTGATAGGCTAAAAAAGGAATCAACATTGAAGGATTCCCTTGGTTAGTCAATCAAGGTTTGACACCTTGCTATGTGTCTATATTATTATGTGAATAAAACATTGCTTCAACTTTATTACCAATGTAATACCAAAATTTGAAACCCTATGGTGTATTTTGAAGCTTACAACTTTGCTACAACTTTAGCAGCAGTTGCTTACATTAAATCAGTGTCTCTAAATTAGTTCTTGCCAGGCCCCCCATGGAAAAAGAAAATATTTTGAGCATCCCACTCACTACAAATAAGACTGTTATCTATAAAGATTTCATATGGATACCTGTTTCCTGGGGTCATATGTACCCCCTATAGCACTGCATCATGCCCCCTTGAGGGGCACACCCCACTATTTGAGAAACACTGCATTAAATGGTTGTAAGACATCACACAAAATCCATTTTTTGATTTGAGAAGGGTATCCTATACAAAGTGATCTACAGTGCTGCAAAAAGCTTTTCTTCCTGGCAGCAAAAATAAGAACTCAGAATTTCCTTCAAAGTAATATCAAAATCTCCAGCCACTGCAAATTTTATTTCCAGAAGGCTACTGTGCTCAATGAGGTATAATGAGCATTGAAAACACTTTCTAAATTTTCCTGCAAAACTGCTCAAAATTTCTTGTGAGGAATTATTGTTGAATTGCGGCATGATACTAGCCACTTTAACTCCTTATGTTGTTCTACAAACATAGAAATGTCTCATCATATATTAAAGGCTTTTAGGCTATTCACAACAAACCATGCCTACCCTCTACCAATTGCACAACAAGAGAGAAATAATAAAAATTCTCAATACTCAGTAATTTGAAGATGGATAAAAATCTTAGCAGCAACAAAGTTATAAAGTATTAGTGCACTACAGAATATTCTGCATTTCTACAAGTACCACTTGTTAAAAATGCAACATAAGCTTTGGTCTTACCTCCTATGCACTTATATTTGCAATAAACCAATAATTTCTTCTAAGGCAATGACACAAAGAAAGTTAACCAACAACTACTGTAAATCCTCTAATAAGTCCCCCAGGGGCTTATTTGCAAAAATGAATTTTTGGGTGGGGGCTTATCTGAGGGGAGGGCTTATCTGAGGGGGGGCTTACTTCAAACTTTGGCATTTTCTTCAAAGGTTGACATAAAAATCAACATAATTCTCTCAATCAACTAAACCAAAAACTACAAAAAGGGTATTTTGCAAAGAAATTTATTGCTCAATAATAATTGCTTCATTATCACCACAAAATTTGCATTTCTTTTTGCTTTTCAGTCTCCAGTCAAAGCAATACTGTGTAGCCATTTTCCTGCATGGTTTACTGAAATAATATAAATTTGCATATATGCTTCCCTTGAATAAAGTCCCATGGGGGTTTATTTTTGGGCAGGCTTATTTGCAAAAATAATCTTTTAGGTGGGGACTCATCTGAGGACTTACAGTATTGGTACCACAGTTGTCACTTTGTACAGCTGAATATCAATTGCCTATGACAAAGTGTCTGAGTGTATACTTGTGAAAAAACAGACTTGCACAAAGGATGCCACAAATTTTGCTTCACAAACTTCTCAGAGGTAAGATTGAGAACTGCTTAATCTATTTTGTAAAGCAGCAAAACTGGTTGGTACCGAATTGAACAGCAAAATGTTGCCACCCAACACCAACTAACTCCACCTTAAATACAATTCTGTCCTCCCTTGTACAAATATAAACGAAGATAAATCAACTGTCTTGCCTTTCTCTCTTGCTGTACAGTTGTATATCTCTTTTGAGAAAAATGTCTCTAGTATCGGCTTTTCCACAGACTTTAACGTCTAGCATAATAACCTTTTCCGCGAGTTCCAGGTAGGGCCCTTCCTCTTGCAGCAACTAAAATGTACAGATAAATAACTTTAAAATGTGCCTGGTCCATTAAAAAAGCAAGAACTTCAATAAATAAGTAATTTGCATATAAATTGTTACAGTGCATTGCTTGGCTTCACTGCTACATAAAATTGAACTTGCAAATTACAGACATTAGAATATCAAAACTTGTATGTATATAAGCAGAATAGCTTTCCTGAAGCAAGTTAGCAAACAAGGAAGTTTCCCATTCACAAAGACCAAAACTATTTGGTATACAACCTACCTTGTGCTTTCAAAAGAGCAGACTTTCCGCGTCCAACAGCTGCACCACGCTCTTTCCCTTGTATCCTTTTGAACATTGGAGCATTTTTCAACATATCGGGTAAGATAATAAATCTAATTTTGCTTCCTCTGATGAATATTTGTTCTAGACTTGATACTCTGCCATCTCTTGCTGTCATTGTAATCTGCGAAAGTTGGCAATTCATGTTATCTTCAGCTTCGATGAGTTTGCCCCTGTACACCTCCCCATTCATTGTTTCAAGCGTAATTGTGTGCCCTTCAGCTTCATGAAGAACTTTTATAGGTACACCAATAGACATTTTGATTCACTGTTAGTCAACAACGTACGATGGTAACAGATATTACGGATTCAAATTGCACGTCGAACTTACGTTTAAACTTGTGCAGTGCACTCAGCTTTAGGCCTAACAGCTCAACGGACATCAGACTGAGGCTGAGATCAATCACATTTCAGACAAGGGATTCTTTCAACAAAATGCAACCAGGTCGAGAGTACACCGAATTTTCACTAACATATTAAAATAAACTGACAATATGCATGTATGGATAAGCACTAGCTGGTATCATTAGAGATCAACTGACAGGTCAAAATACATAGTGCTACCTTCTTCACTATTTTTGTGATTGATTTCGGTTGCGTTCCGTCCCTCACCTAAACTTTTAAATACACTGGACAGTGATGCCACATGTTCTACTCTATGGTTCTACCTGCTTAGATACTCTCACTCTACACCAGGGGTGACCAACCTCCGACCCCGGGATCAAGTCCTGCCCCGTGGTCAAGTCCGGCTCCGGCCAGTATGCTTCAGCCTGCCAATTTCACGTTTGCCACAGCAGCCCCTAAACTGACTAGCACAATAGAAAAGTGAGCTTTATACTGCCGGCATCTCCCCCAGCCAAGGTACAGTATAGTAACTTTAGCTCCGAAGCCGAAAGAATTTGGTGATCCCTCATCTACACGGCCAGTGTTGCTTACTGCTATTTTGCTTTCTAACACCATGCCTTTTCAAATCAGCTGTGCAGTTCCGTGTCATTCCAAAATGGCATTATATGAAGTCATCAGGGACGAAATTTAAGGGGCCATGGGGGTTGAGTCACCTCCCAACCTTAAAATTTAGCCATTTTGCATGGCAAACACAGCAATGCAGTCTATTTTTACAGGACCACTTGCTAGGTCTAGGCAGTCTAGGATCATTTGATCAACTACTGTTACTAAAAAATAAAAATGTTGCAAACAAAATTTTAGCTGTGCAAACTTTCGACACCCCCCTAACACTATGTTGACGTTACATCCCTGGATATATGAAATCATATGACATCATACTCAAACTCGGTAATCGATCACAAGCAAAGCTCAGGGACACAAAATCAACTCACATCATAGATTTAAGAACCATAGATGCAAGTGACACGTGCCCCAAAATTTTGCATAATTTTTTGCATACTGAGTACCCAATTGCTGCTTACAGAATTGGCCTTTTAAGGGTGTCCCTGATTTTATACCCCCCAACTTCTGAATGCTTGCTACATTCCTGGCCTATATACAGATTAATTACGTATTGCCACTAAAGATACCATTATCATAGTTACCATAGGGTTGCTATGTATTGATTTCCTCCAAGCGTAATCTGCATGCTACACGTCTGCAAATTTTGATGAGCAAGTATTCGAGGAATGGCAAAATGATATAGACGAAGTCAGATACATAACTTCTATAGTATGTTCATTTTACAAATAAGAAAAATCTACAATAAATACAACATGACTTTGTCAATTTCTTTTTACTAGAAACTACGTAAAGAACCATTGCCCCAATTGTATGAGAGACAATGTTAACATGAAGTATCTGAAAATTATTTCAATAGGATTTTCTAGTCTAATGCTCATTCATCCATTTTTGTTTCTTCATCACAGTCATACTCTATCTTCAACTGTCTTGGTTCAGCTTCAATCGAAGGACATTTGTCAGCCTCAATCACCAGAGTCCCATCCTTAGTCCACTTTGATTGCAATGAGTCTAGCTTCACTGTTTCTGGTAACACCAATCGACGTGTAAACTGTCTGTGGTGGAAAAATATGTCTTTATCCTCGTCTTTGCTCTCTAATTTTTGTTCCCCATGTACAATTACTTGATTGCCTTGCACCTTCACTGATACTTCTTCTGGTTTGTATTTCGTTACATCTAAAACAGCCTTGAATTTATTGTCATCTTGCTGAATGGATTGTTCAATCTCTTGATGCTTTTCTTGTTTGATCTTAGGTGCTTCGATCTCCAACTGACCTTCATTATTGATCTTTGATGTAAATCCTTCAATGTCAACATTTTCTGGGATGTTATAAACCCTCTGAAATTCGGAGCTATCAGAGCCATATTTGTTCTTCGTGTGACGTTTACCACTAACGATCAACTTATCGCCATCTATCCTCAATGCGATATCATTTGGTTCGTAGCTTTTAACATCAACCATTGCTTTAAAACCATTTTCCACTTTCTGTTGACTTGCTCTCCTTCCCTTCTGATGCTTCTTGCCAAACAGTCTGTATGGATGATAGAGAAGACTGTGACGTTTCTTAGGGTAGACCCAATCATCAAGGTCATCTAGTACTGAGTCTAAAACATTTTCTTCGCACAGGAGTGGAATGTTCCAAAACGCCATTTCTTTTAGTTTCTAAAAGTAAGAGGACAACTATTAGCTCCACTGTACAAGAAAGTTCTCTCGCGAGATGGTTTGGTATTTTTACAATAAGCTAAAATCATAAACAGCCAAGCATGGGGGGTAGGAGGCCGTCAAATTTAGGGGGGCTGTAAATTTTCTGTCTGAACAATCAAATAGAGCTGGAGAGCAGGCAGAAAAGTTGACTGAATTTCCTATTGTTCTTTCAAAAAATATACCCGAGTAGATTGGCTTTTTTGCCCAACTTGAGAGGGTTACTGCCCCCTTGCCCCCGCCTCCTACGCTTATGGGCCCTAGGTTGTCTTTGCAACTCTACTCGAACAAGTGAAAAACTAGATAAAATAATCTTCCCTAAGAGAGCTGTCATTTTTAATGCTGGATACAGGGGTGGAAGAAATTTTGAGACAAATGGAAAAGTTTAGTTACTCCATTCACAATTTTAAATAGTATTTGAAGCCCCATTTTGAAATGCTGGAAAATTTCATACCCCAACAATATTGCTACTTATGTCATTCAATTTATACCTAAAGCTTGAGAACGCGCGGCACTGAATGTTTCAAATTCTGTTTTTCTCGCAAAAATTTAACAAGAAAATGTTAGCATGTTTTGTATACATTTTTTAAGAAAAGGTTAACATTTTGCATGTAGATGACATTTATGGTAGGAATTTATTCAAAGCATTGATAACCCATCATAAGTTAGTAAAAACTTTGATATCCCAATAAAACAAGGCAAAAGAATTTAATACCCCTGCAAAAATTCTGCAACTCCTGTATCCAGCACTAGAAAAGACTGCTCCCTAAACAAAGAATATAGTCATTTCTGAATATGATTCTGTGAGAAGAAGGAAATGGGATGGCAAGATCGCAATTATAGAAGACCCCAGTTTCTTATTTAACATTGAGAGGAGGCATAAGTTAGTTTCTGTGTAACTTACCTAAATTTTGCTCGTTGACTATTCTCTGTCTTGTCTTGAAGTCTTACAGCGACTGTTCTCTCACTTGCTTTTAATGTTCTCAAACGCAAGCCAGTGCCAATTTAAGCAACACGGTCCCGGTAAAGCCTATTTGTATTCTAGCTGCCGAACTCCCTGGAAAATCCTGCCAAGCTTTCGAAATTCCAGAATATTCTGGTTGGTTCTCGATTCAATGAATCAGAGGATTCCTTTGATGAATGGAAGATTTTAGCCAATCATGCCATGGTCATTCCCAAGTGATTCGAGAACAATAAAGTTCGAGAATATGCTGGAAAACAAATATGGCTGACTGTTTTCAAGAACTTTCCGCAGTAATGTGCATAAATAGTGCGGCATGTGAGCTAAACCACAGTGCTCAACGCGATAAAGGCTAAAAGACTAACAAGAAGAAGATATCTTCGGTATTATCTACAAATACAAACGGGCATAGGAGATATTTTGGTAAGTACGTTTAGCCTTTTCTTTCGCTCTGACCAGGGGCCTAGTACCATGTCTGCTGTGTAAAGTTTACAATGAGTTCAGTTATGCTATTATTATAATGTGCAGGGAACAACGAAGTGAACGCTTGTAAAATATCGGTGAACAAGTTATGAGAAAGTAATGAAGCTATTCCAGGCCACGATACTGTGGATAAACCTTACCCGATTCACTCTAAACTGACTCTTGAATCGCGTAATCAGCTAATAAAATCACCATTCACAATCCCTGTTGTTAGAGCAAAGCATAGCGCTCCTAGAAAGGAAACAACTTTTGCTCAAGTTACTACTTATGCTTTCTAGATTTTCTACCGAAATGGCATTGTGGCACATTCCTCTCTATCGCGAAAGAAATCCATTGGACAACATTTTTGATGATGTCTTCGATTGGTCTCTATCTCCACGATACTACCGACTATTCAATTTCCCATACCGAAAATCACACAGCTCATCAGATCCAAGCCATCGAAAAGGCCAAGAAGATACATTCAAAGTTACATTGGATGTGAGAAATTATCAACCAGATGACGTCTCACTTAAAGTAGAAGGAGATAAACTCTTGGTAAAGGGAAAAAGTCGTAAAGAGAATGAATTTGGATTTGAGACTTCTGAATTTGAGAGAGCATATCCAATACCATCTGATGTGGATGTTAAAGGATTCCAATCAAAGATCAACAATGAAGGTCAGTTGGAGATTGAAGCACCTAAGATCAAACAAGAAAAGCATCAAGAGACTGAACAATCCATTCAGCAAGATGACAATAAATTCAAGGCTGTTTTTGATGTGACGAAATACAAACCAGAAGAAGTATCAGTGAAGGTGCAAGGCAATCAAGTAATTGTACATGGGGAACAAAAGTCAGAGAGCAAAGACGAGGATAAAGACATATTTGTTGACCACAGACAGTTTACACGTCGATTGGTGTTACCGGAAACAGTGAAGCTGGAATCATTGCAATCAAAGTGGACTAAGGATGGGACTCTTGTGATTGAGGCTGAAAAATGTCCTTCGATTGAAGCTGAACCAAAACAGTTGAAGATAGAATATGAATGTGATGAAGCAACAAAAATGGATGAATGAGCAATGTAGGATACTGAAGAAAACAGTAAAACAAGACGTAGTAATTGATAAGAGAGCAGGACCATCTCTTGCAGTAAACTTTTAGCTGTTCATTTGTGCAGGTTAATAATTAACAGCTGTAGAGCTGCTTGTAATTGAAGTGATTAATGTAGAGAACTTACCGATATGTAAAATGAACATATAAGAGTGTAAACAGCACATAAGTCAAAGAATAGTAGAAGTATTTATTTTGCAGTTTTAGACTTGCTTTTAGTTTAAATTTCTTTTTTAAATATTTGAAATATTCCAGACCTATATCCATTGGTGATTTCTGAAAATTTTACAAGGGAGCTTTAGGTGTAACCATCCCCACAATTTAGGTGTGGCTCAGCTGCAATCACGCCCATATTTTCATAGATGAAAATGCGAAAACTTAGTTTAATACTGATATATTACAATCAACAATGAAAATGTCTCAATAACCATGAAGCAGTGCATAAATTGATCATAGCAATAGAAAACACTTTGGAAGCAAGGTCAATACACTTTGAAAAGCAAAGTCCATACAAGATATTTGGAGGGCTTAGACCCCCATAATAAACTGAAATTTTAACAAAGGGGCTGAGCCCCCCTTCAAGTCACTCATGCCTATATCAGTTTCAATATTTTGTCATTAGAACTATTGAAAGGCTTTAGTTTGGCAACTGTCGTAGATTGACTTATTTACTACAATACTCTGTGCACATCAATGTCAATTAATCGAGTTCATATTTTATGATAAATTGTAGAAGTTTTTATCTATAAGTATTACATCATCAAAGAATTATGTTATGTTCCTTCTTTGTTCATTGCTTTGGTACACTTTTTACTTATTGGTAAGATAATTCCCCTACTATAAAATGAGTACTTTAAAGCACAGCTGAGGGCATAGGACTTAGAAAGAAAGAGAAGTTGGCACTTGCTCTCTATGGAACATATCAAAGCCACATAATTAGGGACTGTAGGACACTGATAGTAGTGGTATGGTGGAGGAAGGAGGAGGGGCATTGGTAATCACACAGCCCCGCTTTTTTCAACCCATATGTATATTTTTGATTTGTTGGTAAGGGATCATTCAACTGTTACGTAACGCTTCTAAGGGGGAGGGAAGGTACCTTGATTTGTTACGCTATTGTTTAACTTATGTATAGAGCTATATACGGAGCGGGTTAACGACCCATAAAAGCTGGCAATATGGTCATGGTTGTCGGTAGTTATGTGAAGTTTTGTAACCTGTTGGTAACTTTCACTTGAAGGTGCCTCTGCATACCTCTAACTTGTGTTTGATATTGTTTTCCAACTGGGAACAGGAGCGGTACCTGAATAATTTCTTGGCTCTCATGACTATGGGCCTGATTACATGAGGAGGGCTGGTCCTCTTGCCAGAGATAAATGCTTTCCCGAGAAAAGCTGGGTCTGTTGAAAGAGCTGGTATTTTGCTCGTGTAGTCGAATTGATAGGCCTGAAAAGAGAGCTGGCGTTATTTACTCATATTTGCGCAACATGCTACGCAGTGTTGATAGATCGACCGCAAGATTAAATTTTCTCGTGTAACCGCAAACAAAACTCAATCTGGTGTGCCAAGGCCAGCCCTCCTCATATAATCAGACCCTAAGATTACCAGAAATGCAAGCTCTTCCCATGGATGCCACTAGGTAACTCTAGCTTGAGAGTCTCGATAAATGACCATGAAAATCTTTCAAAAGCTTGAGTAAAATAGCTCGATACCAATGCTCCACATTGGTTTAGTGGGAAGCAAGGTGCATGCATATTTTACCTGTAGAAAGTCTAACTTTTTAAGGGAGCAAAAACTTTTTTTTCTTGAGTATTTATGAATCTTTAAATGCACGTTCTGCTTCATATCAACACTTTTAATGTTGCATCAGAGCGCAGTCTAGACATATTGCAGGGCCTATTATTTGGTTAGTCTTGGTTTTATTGGGGGAGTCATAAATCAAGGATGTACCCTATTTACTCTAACCTCTCAAAATGCCGTCATGATAGCAAAATTCTTCCAAACTGTTTCATTTCGACCAACAGCAATCCAAATGCTGTAGCGCGCCTCTGACTTGGTCCCAAAGATGAAATGAAATGAAATGAAATGATGCACATGGCAGAGAAGGTATTATATACACATTAGCAACGAAAAAACAACAAAATTACTAGAAAAAAATCCATATTAATCAATGCTTGTCACTTATGTAGCCCGAATGTATAGAAAATGCAGTGAGAATGAATTAAACCTTGAAAGTGACATTAGTTGTTTTCACACAACAAATTTAATTTTTAGTGGAAACTACTTAAGAGAGGCTGTTTTTTTCAAATCTGGTCTGAAAATGAGTTAGAAGCAATAGGAGAAAGGTAGAGGACACATTTTTTGCGTTCTCTATCAATTGTCCTATAGTACACCATATAGAAAGGTACAACGGTGAGAAACTATTTGGTGAAAATGACATGATATTTTTAAGCACCACAGGAAAATTAACTACATGGTTGGTTAGAGGAAGCTTTTTTGCTATAGATCGATTTCCAGAAGTAAGTAACATATTTCAAATTGCTAGAAAATTGGAAAACTTCTCGCAATTTTCCATATTTTGTCACATATAGAGAGCTACTCCCACTGTGCCGCGCAGAGGGACCTGCTATGAAATATGATGTTCTAGTGTGATAATGCAACACAGAGTTGTTCCACAGTGTATGATATTATTCATATTTATATTTAACAAAAAGTTGTCCTATACATTTACAGTACAAAATATTGGAACAATTTGTAAGTAATCCTAAAGAGCCTTTATTTCAGAAGTCATCTTTAAAATAATGAAGGAGAACATTTTCTATTGGTTTGAGTACATCATTTTCATAATGAATTCCATCTTGTGGCTGCTTTCGTGTTGAAGAAGTCATAGGAAATACATCTAAAATGGGTACTCCAGCATCACACATAGCAGACATAGAAAACGCGTTGAATAGCTGGACTCTCTGTAATTAAAAGAGAATAAATATAATTCTCAATGATAAATAACCTTTGAAAACAAATACTAGTAGGAGTATGAAAGTGATGGAGACGATGTTAGCATAAAGAAAAGTAAAGGTAGCCCCGTATACTTTCGTACTTAAGGGAGTGCCTGCTAGAGAGGACACTTACGCTGAGCCATCGGCATGTGAGGTAGGGTGGCCAGCTCCTTTCCTTGCCACCTTTATCTCCCCAGTGTTCCCACTAGGCACCCATTTGCTACTGGGTGAACAGTGAGTGAGCGTTCAGTCAGAGCATCGAGTCGGGTTCGAAACGTAGACCTTCTGCATGAGAGGCATGCGCTTTAACCACTATGCTACCTCGCTCATGATGTTGGCATAACTGTTGCAATTATCAAGGAAAATATATATGCCCTGTAACAACGTTTCCCATCCTGTACTACCCATAGGCGTAGGAGGACGTCAAATTTAGGGGAGCTGTAAATTTTCTGCCCGAAATATCAATTCGAGCTGAGGAGCAGGCAGAAAAGTTGCCCAAATTTTCTATTGTTTTTTCAGGAAATTTGCCCGAGTGAGACGGATTTTGCCCAACTTGGGGGGACTACAGCCAGGGGTGATTTCTAGAGGGGCTCAGGGGGCTTAGAGCTCCTTGTTAAAATTACTGTTCATTTTGGGGGCTCAGTCCACCGGAAAGTTCTTGCATTGACCTTGATTTTCAAAGTGTATTGACCTTACTTCTAAGGTGTTTTGTATTGCTATGATTAATTATTCACTGCTATATGATAATTGAGAAATTTCTAATTGTTTATAATACTTAATTAGTACTAAACTAAAGTATCATATCTGCGTCTTTAAAAATATGGGCGTAGTTGCTGCTAGGTCACACCCAAAATTGGGCGTCTTTGCACCTAGAGCCCCCTTATTAAAATTTTTAGAAATCACCACTGACTACAGCCTCTCGGCCTCTTACTCTTATGGTCCCGCCTATTAAGTAAATATATATAGACAAAACTTTTCAATAGCCTTAATTGGGAACAATAAGTGGGAAAAAATAAAAGGAAATCAAGTTTCTATTAGATGACTAAACAAAGCAAAGACACTTGGTAGCGATACCTGGTATGTTTGAAATCTCTTGTGTACCTTTGCTTGTTGCTGCCAAACAGATGTCGTTGTCCTCCATATTACTTTTCCAGGGTGTTTTTTAAAAGCATTCTTGATTTGTGCGATCAGCTGCTGATATTTTTCAAAACTCGTTGAACGAGCCAAATGTAATCCAAAATTAACAATAGCAGCACTTTCTTTGTTTTTCTGGCTTTCTTTGAACGCTTTGTGTAAATAGGCAGTGATTTTTTCAATTGAAATATCGCTAGAGTCCTTCTTATGAATGGTTGGATCAAGAGCGCTATCAGCATTCAAGCGGGGATATACCCAATTGTACTTCCTAGAAAGGAAACTTGTTATTAATATAACACCTTTATTAGCAATTGATCCATTCTCACTAATGTATTTTATATGCACATGGATGTGAAGCATACAGATGGATAGGCAGACATACATACAAACATATAGATATAAACATATGTATATATACATGTAAATGTCAATTTTCCATACATATGTAATGTTTATGCAATATATAATGTGCATATATAAATACATACGTATATGAATATACATATATACATATATATATAT
>WIPJ01002077.1:1547573-1574364 GCA_018155075.1 Cassiopea andromeda
TCCAATGTAACTTTGAATGTATCTTCTTGGCCTTTTCGATGGCTTGGATCTGATGAGCTGTGTGATTTTCGGTATGGGAAATTGAGTAGTCGGTAGTATCGAGGTGACAGAGACCAATCAAAGACATCATCAAAAATGTTGTCCAATGGGTTTCTTTCACGGTAGAGAGGAATATGCCACAATGCCATTTCGTGTAATATTCTGCAAAGTATAGATATGGTGCATTTAGTTGAATTCATGACTTAGGAAAATACGTGATAAGATGGTGTATGATGAACTGAATCTGTGCTTAGAGTTTTATCTGTACTCCGCTGCATGACCATATGCAAGTAAATGTATGTTTAGGTAGCTTATTCAGCCTATGGAGCTAAGTACTGAAGTAGGAATACGATTATAGTTTCTTCTTCTTGTCTACCTATACCCCGTGTATGATATAACTTTATCATGAAGTTTGAGTAGCTGGTTCCTTTTTCAACAGATTTTATTACACCAAGTCTTGGAAGGATGCAGTTACTCCTTCTATGTCCTAGAAATAATGCACTCTCTTTTATAAGAACCGGTAAAATTAAAGTTCAGACTGGCTGTTCTTAATTTTCAAGAATTTTGAGACTAAATAGTTACTAACTTTTTGTTAAGGTAGTAGGGTGTAGACAATTTAAAAATTAGAACATATACACTAAAACAATGGATATTTTGTTTGATAGAGAGCCTACAATCCAAATGTTTTATCGCACATCAATGTTTTTGTTTAAAAATGTTTGTTAAACATTACAAATAGACAATGTTCGTACAGTACCTAGTTTCATAAGGAGCAACTAATTTGTGAAAACCTAAGACAAAAAGTTTCAACGATGTCAATTATCCTCAGGCTAACACCGATATGTCATTTGACAGCTTGTCCAAAAATACAAATTACAATAGTTATTCAAGCTCTGGCCTGTTCTTAATTTGTTCTTACTTTTCCATCAACTTTCAGGCTCATTTGTTCACCACATTGTTCTTAAAAAAGAAAAGAGTGCACATATACCCTACAATGGACATAGATTCCCTTACATTACTACTTAGATATTGTACTAGGCCTATTGCAATATAGAAAAGCGAGTCCTACTTACTAAATAAACTTGTATTTCCTTATGTATCTTTCAAACTTGGTGAGAAATCTCTCTGTCTTCTTCTCCTCTGTCTTGTGAGGCTGCTCTTTCTGTAAGTTTTCTGCTTGTACGGTTTGCTGCAGTTTTATTTATATTGGTTTCACAGAAAGTACGCGAATCTTCTCGACAGTCGACTGCTATGTTTACAGCAGGTTCTTTCTAGAACAATACGGAAGAACCGGACGCCATTGGCTAAGGAGGGGAATCCTCATCCACAGTATTTCATAATGATTGGCCAGCTAGATACTACCAGAAAATTCAGGAAATTTGAAAGTATGGCGGGATTTTTGGATACAGTACATCCCCTAGAGTAATTATCCGAACCTCGAATATCCAAATCTGCCGAGAAAGGGAAGGGGGCAAATGTGCCTCATTACCCTCGGTCTAAGGGGCCTCATAACACCCAATCCTTTAAGGTGGGGGGAGGGGCTAATAAATTAAACCAAGTAAACCAGCAGTAATTGTCCACAGTTAATTTATGGACCCTAAAAATGTCTGCTGGCTTTGTTCGCAGGTTGATTAGCAATTCTCTATTGCCCCGTGGCCTCTGAACTCTCTTTGGGGGACCCTGCTCATAAATAATGTCAGAGACGGGGTTGGAAGGAATAACAACACTTTCCAACGAAAAAGTCAAACCCCCTTCTAATGTTTTGTCAAAACTTCACAGCCATCAAAACCTTCTTTAGAATATTACATACTCCATGATAAACTTTCTGGATGACAATAAAGAAGTTGGATTCTATACCTTTAAACTTCTCAAAACAGTGCAAAATGGCATTTATAGTTTGATTTATATTGCTGCCTGAAAAGCAAATGTAAGAATCAAAGGACGAAACTGAGATTTTACGACTGTTATTCTTGATGCTGTGATGAACATTTCGTATTTTTCCACTATTGTATCTTTGTCAGCAGGGATAAAATTTAATACCAGTAAAAAGTAACTTTTGGTCGGAAAAATCGATTTAGTCTAAAACATCTCCCTAGCTTATCTATTTCCAAAAGAAGTTTACTCCTTTACCTACTGCTCGCCTTCAATTGTAATCAACTCTTTCCCTTGTATTGCTTATTTTGCCAACTTACTTGCAACCTTTAGTATGCTTTCTTTCTTGCTCAATATCCCAATTTAGAAAAGTACTTAAAAAGAGCTTGGTATGCAAATACATAACCTTTCAAAGTAATTTGTAATATGATTTGTTTGCTGTATTGCTGAAATATGGTAGTTATTTTTAGAATGTACTATAATCCTTTTTTATATAAGAATCAGTAAAATCTAGGTTCAGGCTTATTTTGCCAACTTACTTGCAACCTTAAGTATGCCTACTTTCTTGCTCAGTATCCCACTTTGGAAAATTATTTGAAAAGAGCTTGGTATGCAATTACATAACTTTTCAAAGTAATTTGCAATATGATTCATTTTTTTTTCCGGAAATTTGGTAGTTTATTTTTTAGAAACTTCCCATCACAACACCTTTTTGTAAGCTTTCTTTTCACAAAAAATATAATCTGAAATGCTTGTAAATCGAAATTATCACACATACTGAGGATTCCCCTTCCCAGTCGAATACGCCAATCAATTGGGATTCCTCCGATTGTTTCTAGAAAATACTCAAGAATATGGCTGCCTACAGGATTCAAGAACTTTCTATGACATTTGTATAAATAAAGCGAGCTACTTTGACAGCAACAGTAAGCACGGAAGGCAAGCAAATAAGCAATCACAACAAGTAAGTAAGGAGAAGGCAGAAATCAAGTTCAAGTTACATCAACCGGCAGACTATCAGTAAGTCAACTTGTACTTTCTGTAGTGTAATTGGCCTAGCGTCACTCTCTCGCCCGATGTGATGCAGTGAAAGTACTAAGTAGTAACACAGACTGCGCATGATACGATTTACACAGATGTAATTTCAACTGAAGAATTCCTATATGACAAATGAAGAAGTAAAATTGAATTTGTGCATCATCCGTAAGCCACCAACCCAACGGTTCTAGAGGAAGGTGGACTCTCATTGACTATGTCCTCAACTAATTCATTATATTTATGCTTGTAGAATATTATACGAAATGGCATTGTGGCATATTCCTCTCTACCGCGAAAGAAACCCATTGGACAACATTTTTGATGATGTCTTTGATTGGTCTCTATCTCCACGATACTACCGACTACTCAATTTCCCATACCGAAAATCACACAGCTCATCAGATCCAAGCCATCGAAAAGGCCAAGAAGATACATTCAAAGTTACATTGGATGTGAGAAATTATCAACCAGATGATGTCTCACTTAAAGTAGAAGGAGATAAACTCTTGGTAAAAGGAAAGAGTCGTAAAGAGAATGAATTTGGATTTGAGACTTCTGAATTTGAGAGAGCATATCCAATACCATCTGATGTGGATGTAAAAGGATTCCAATCAAAGATCAACAATGAAGGTCAGTTGGAGATTGAAGCACCTAAGATAACACAAGAAAAGCATCAAGAGACCGAACAATCCATTCAGCAAGATGACAATAAATTCAAGGCTGTTTTTGATGTGACGAAATACAAGCCAGAAGAAGTATCAGTGAAGGTGCAAGGCAATCAAGTAATTGTACATGGGGAACAGAAGTCAGAGAGCAAAGACGAAGATAAAGACATATTTGTTCACCACAGACAGTTTACACGTCGATTGGTGTTACCAGAAACAGTGAAGCTGGAATCATTACAATCAAAGTGGACGAAGGATGGGACTCTGGTGATTGAGGCTGACAAATGTCCTTCGATTGAAGCTGAACCAAAGCAGTTGAAGATAGAATATGAATGTGATGAAGCAACAAAAATGGATGAATGAGCACTCAAATGTATAATGTAGGAAACTGATAAAAGTAATGATATAAGAGTAAACAATTCATAGGAGAGTAGGACCTTCTTTTGTAGTAATCTGTGTAGTACTAATTATGACAGATTGTTTTGTTGTATTTACAGAGTTACTTGTAAATTGTGTTGCTATTTTTCTTAACTTATTGTAGTTAGCTATTTATAAGATGATTAAAATTATGAAGAACAAGAAAGGTGCAACAATTAAGTTATGAAGATAATGTGAAATACAGGAAATTAGGTTTAGCTGACAGAAAGTTTGCAGCTGAAGCTTTTCCTTTCCAAATTTTTATTTTGCTTGAAAGTTAAAACATTTTCAACATTTTTCAACATTAAAACATTTTCAACATGTTTTATTACATTATTTAATGAATGTGAAAGGATACTTTCTCAAATTTGTAGGCCCAACTTTTAGAGCTTTGTATACCCTTAATATTAGCTTTTGTAGATTCTTCATGTGAATTAAATATAGGAGAATTGAGATTGCACCTATAACAAGTTTTTGAAAAGGAATTTTGTTTACAAATCATTCATTTTGTAGTTGTACAATTTTGTTGGTTATATTATTGAAATCAAAACGTTTCTTAATATTATTGAATGATGGAATACTTATTAGTTGAAGGATATTTGCTTCTTTGATTGTGTAAGTCTTTCTGTATTCATAGTCCCTTCTTATGGAAGATAATTGGGAGCGATCACTATCTCTGGGTGGTTAGGGCTGAAGAAAAAGCATTGTGTATCCCCAAAGAGATTTTAGCCCACCATGTGTTTACTTAAGTCACGTTTTAAGTTGGCCAACAAAAGAACGCCGGAAGAAATTTTACCCCTCCTTTACGCTATTCTACATTAAAAGGTGAAACTGCAAGCTTTAATAACGAACAGGTTTGTTGGAAACGAGCACTTGGCTGGTCAAAAATTAAGAAACTCTAGTACTATTCTCAAGAAAAATTAAGAAACTGTACAATCTTAATTTGTATAAAAATAGTACATAGCATTGCTTCCACTTGTTAATTTGCAGGGGTGTAGATAAGGGAAATATTTTGAACAACGTAGTCCGACAAAGCCCTCGCATTCCAACGCCGACTAGTACTAATGGTTTACTGCAAATTCGCCGACATGTCAACTGTTTGGGGGTGCAGCACCCCCACCCGACGCCCCCTGTAGCCACTCCCCATTTAATTTGTATGAATTTTGCTTTAAAAAGGTTGTTACTTATCATTTTGATCTGCTTGCACATTTTTCGTGACAATGAGAGTTGATATCCATCCAGAAATGTTTCACTTTCAAACAATAAGGAGAGTTTCGGTCCCGAAAAAGAAGAAACTTATTAAGAAAGTTTTAGTTCTAAAATGCCAAAGTTTGTACGTCAAATTAAACAAGTTCAGTACTAGTTGCCGCTCCGAGTGTCTTATAAAAAATTAGTTTCTTTTAGACAAAGTCTTATGGTTAAGATGTTAGCTTTCGAGTAGTCCCAATCTGTTCTCTTATAAGGTGGAGGACTAGGGAGGGAGATATTTAACTCATCAAAGACACTTTTATGTTGATAATGTTGGTCGAGGGATGGATATACTCCATATTCCAAAAAATGTTTGGATCATCTGTTATAATCAAATTAATATAAGTCATGGAGTCTCCTCTTATGTTTGTTGGTTCATCAATAATGGTTTCTACTAGCAAATGGGCATGAAACGTCCTTTTCTTGTTACCTAACCTGAGGAGAATTGATAGCCTTGACACTTTTTCTTAGTTGCTCCTGGTGAAACTAGACAATGTGTTAACATTGTCAGTTCATAATTTTTTATAATCTTTTTTCGTTGTAAACATTAATATGCAAGAGAGATCATCTTGATTTTAAAATATCGCTGTCAATCAATCAAAACATTAAATATAGTCTTCTATACTCTTCTTTTATAAGAAAAGTTTTATAAGAATACGAACATGAAATTTAGGGGGAAATTAATAAAAAGTAAGAACAAAGCTGAAGCCGAAGCACTGTTATGAAATGTATGCTTGGACAACGATGCAGAAGCTTTTCATTAATATATTGGAAATGAAAAGTCCTTTTGTTGCTAGCTTGATGAAAAATGACAGCCTTATCACTTCGCCTCATTGGTTTTCGTGAGTTGGTTACCTCTTAACAGTACTAGATACTGAGCAAATATTGTCTATATAGAATTGTTTATATACCGCGTTTAGTAAAAGCATTGATATGCAGGAGAAACCATCTCGGGTGTGATATTTAGCTAATGGGCTCTCTATCAATCAAACCATCCAATGTTCTCTTGTATATTGGCCAATTTCTAACTTTCCTACACACTACTACTATGACAACAAATTAAGGACACAACCTCAAAATTTGGGAACATTATGACCAGCCAGCCTGAACCTAGATTTTACTGATTCTTATATAAAAAAGGATTATAGTACATTCTAAAAATAACTACCATATTTCAGCAATACAGCAAACAAATCATATTGCAAATTACTTTGAAAAGTTATGTAATTGCATACCAAGCTCTTTTCAAATAATTTTCCAAAGTGAAATATTGAGCAAGAAAGTAGGCATATTAAAGGTTGCAAGTAAGTTGGCAAAATAAGCAATACAAGGGAAAGAGCTAATTACAATTGAAGGCGAGCAGTAGGTAAAGGAGTAAACTTCTTTTGGAAATAGATAAGCTAGGGAGATGTTTCAGACTAAATCCATTTTCTGACGAAAGTTACTTTTTAATAGTATCAAATTTTATGCCTGCTGAGAAAGTTGCAGTAGTGGAAAAATACGAAATGTTCATCACAGCATCAAGAATAACAGTCGTAAAATCTCAGTTTCGTCCTTTGATTCTTACATTTGCTTTTCAGGCAGCAATATAAATCAAAATGTAAATGCCATTTTGCACTTTCTTGAGAAGTTTAAAGGTATAGAATCCAACTTCTTTATTGTCATCCAGAAAGTTTATCATGGAGTATGTAATATTTTAAAGAAGGTTTTGATGGCTGTGAAGTTTTGACAAAACATTAGAAGGGGGTTTGACTTTTTCGTTGGGAAGTGTTGTTATTCCTTCCAACCCCGTCTCTGACATTGTTTATGAGCAGGGTCCCCCAAAGAGAGTCCAGAGGCCACGGGGCAATAGAGAATTACTAATCACCCTGCGAACAAAGCCAGCAGACATTTTAGGGTCCATAAATTAACTGTGGACAATTACTGCTGGTTTACTTGGTTTAATTTATTAGCTCCTCCCCCCACCTTAAAGGATTGGGTGTTATGAGGCCCCTTAGACCGAGAGGTAATGAGGCAAATTTGCCCCCTTCCCCTTCTCGGCAGATTTGGATATTCGAGGTTCGGATAATTATTCTAGGGGATGTGCTGTATCCAAAAATCCCGCCATACTTTCAAATTTCCTGAATTTTCTGGTAGTATCTAGCTGGCCAATCATTATGAAATACTGTGGATGAGGATTCCCCTCCTTAGCCAATGACGTCCGGTTCTTCTGTATTGTTCTAGAAAGAACTTGCTGTAAACATAGCAGTCGACTGTCGAGAAGATTCGCGTACTTTCTGTGAAACCAATATAAATAAAACTGCAGCAAACAGTACAAGCAGAAAACTTACAGAAAGAGCAGCCTCACAAGACAGAGGAGAAGAAGACAGAGAGATTTCTCACCAAGTTTGAAAGATACATAAGGAAATACAAGTTTATTTAGTAAGTAGGACTCGCTTTTCTATATTGCAATAGGCCTAGTACAATATCTAAGTAGTAATGTAAGGGAATCTATGTCCATTGTAGGGTATATGTGCACTCTTTTCTTTTTTAAGAACAATGTGGTGAACAAATGAGCCTGAAAGTTGATGGAAAAGTAAGAACAAATTAAGAACAGGCCAGAGCTTGAATAACTATTGTACTTTGTATTTTTGGACAAGATGCTGAAGCTTTCAAATAACATATCGGTGTTAGCCTTAAGGTAATTGACACCGTTGAAACTTTTTGTCTTAGGTTTTCACAAATTAGTTGCTCCTTATGAAACTAGGTACTGTACGAACATTGTCTATTTGTAATGTTTAACAAAAATTTTTAAACAAAAACATTGATGTGCGATAAAACATTTGGATTACAGGCTCTCGATCACACAAAATATACATTGTTTTAGTGTATATTTTCTAATTTTTAAATTGTCTACACCCTACTACCTTAACAAAAAGTTAGTAACTATTTAATCTCAAAATTCTGGACAATTAAGAACAGCCAGTCTGAACTTTTATTTTATCGGTTCTTATAAAAGAGAGTGCATTATTTCTAGGACATAGAAGGAGTAACTGCATCCTTCCAAGACTTGGTGTAATAAAATCTGTTGAAAAAGGAACCAGCTGCTCAAACTTCATGATAAAGTTATATCATACACGGGGTATAGCTAGACAAGAAGAAGAGACTATAATCATATTCCTACTTCAGTACTTAGCTCCATAGGCTGAATAAGCTACCTAAACATGCATTTTCTTGAATATGGTCATGCAGCGGAGTACAGATAAAACTCTAAGCACAGATCAGTTGATCATAAACCATCTTATCACGTACTGTCCTAAATCACGAACTCACCTAAATGCACCATATCTATACTTTGCAGAATATTATACGAAATGGCATTGTGGCATATTCCTCTCTACCGTGAAAGAAACCCATTGGACAACATTTTTGATGATGTCTTTGATTGGTCTCTGTCACCTCGATACTACCGACTACTCAATTTCCCATACCGAAAATCACACAGCTCATCAGATCCAAGCCATCGAAAAGGCCAAGAAGATACATTCAAAGTTACATTGGATGTGAGAAATTATCAACCAGATGATGTCTCACTTAAAGTAGAAGGAGATAAACTCTTGGTAAAGGGAAAGAGTCGTAAAGAGAATGAATTTGGATTTGAGACTTCTGAATTTGAGAGAGCATATCCAATACCATCTGATGTGGATGTAAAAGGATTCCAATCAAAGATCAACAATGAAGGTCAGTTGGAGATTGAAGCACCTAAGATCAAACAAGAAAAGCATCAAGAGACCAAACAATCCATTCAGCAAGATGACAATAAATTCAAGGCTGTTTTCGATGTGACGAAATACAAGCCAGAAGAAGTATCAGTGAAGGTGCAAGGCAATCAAGTAATTGTACATGGGGAACAGAAGTCAGAGAGCAAAGACGAAGATAAAGACATATTTGTTCACCACAGACAGTTTACACGTCGATTGGTGTTACCAGAAACAGTGAAGCTGGAATCATTGCAATCAAAGTGGACGAAGGATGGGACTTTGGTGATTGAGGCTGACAAATGTCCTTCGATTGAAGCTGAACCAAAACAGTTGAAGATAGAATATGAATGTGATGAAGCAACAAAAATGGATGAATGAGCAATGTAGGAAACTGAAAAAAGCAGTAAAAAGACATTGTTATTTATAAGAGAGCAGAACCATCTCTTGCAGCAAACCTTTAACTGTTCATTTGTGCAGGTTATTAGTTTACAGCTTTGGAGCTGCTTGTAATTTTATGTTGCAATTGCTCTTAACTAATGTAGCACTTTGTCAGTAGGCCTATTACTCAGCGAGGCTGATTTAAAAAATCATTATTAGACATTTCTAAGGCTTTATCATTCTTGAATAGAAGAACCGTAAAAGCTATGCAGATATAGCCGCTGAAATTTACACATAAAAGGTTTTGAATACACTTTTACTTCAAAATAAGGAATCTTAATTATAAAACTACAAAAGTCGTGCAGGTAAAGAAGAAGTGCAGATCTCATCATGAAAATACTGTGCTGCTAAAATTAACATTTGTAGAGTTGCTTGTAATTCATTGTATTTCTAAATATGTAAGTAAACTTTTTACTACAAATATGAATAAATACAAATATGGCCGCTTCTCTTTATGCTTACACAATTGTATTTCTATGGTATGATGTAATTCATCATATTTCTCTAATGTCTGATTTCAATATATTAATTGCGTCGTCATGCATGTTGGACCATGCTCTCCTCAAAGTCCTGTTGCAGTTTCGAGAATTCAAGTTTCATTCAAATGATTGACGGAGAGGAAAATTTTCGTAATAGTTGCTCACAGGGGTGATTCCTAGGGGCTCAGGGAGGCTGAGCCCTCTTGTTAAATTTACTGTCTGTTTTGGGGAGCTTGGCCCCCTAAAATTTCCTGCATTGGCTTTGGTTTTTAAAGTGTATTCACCTAGCTTCTAATGTGTTGGGTATTGCTATGATCAATCATTCACTGCTACATGGACAATAGTCTTTGTCATAAGACCATGAATTGCATATAAGATGAATATATGAATTAACTCTTCATTCAATTGAGACATTTCTAATTACTTGCCACACCTTATTAGTGCTAAACTAAAGCATCATATCTACGTCTTTGAAAAGATGAGCGTGGTTGCAATTAGGTCACACCCAAATAATGGGTGTGTTTGCACCTAGAGCACCCTTGGTTAAAGTTTTAGATATCACAACTGCTCAACTTCACGTTTTACCTCATTAAAGTTTTCTCATACCAGGAATATTAATACGCGTTTCCTGGTCTATGCAAGACACGCCTGCTGTCTTTGCATCTTTATATTGGATCAAGAGTCTCAATGTTAGCTTTTATTGATATATAGCCAACAGACAATAATTCACATTAACGACTCCATTCTTTATTGGAATGCCTTTTTAACTCAAGATTGATATTATTTATCACGAAATCACGCCAACCTACAAATTGTGGCGTTATCGAGCAGTCGTACAGTCTCATATGAGCACACCTTCTACTCTTATAATCGCGTTAAGAACGGTCAATTTAAACCAGGGGTCACCAACCTTTTTTGAGCCAAGGGCTACCTAAAGTCATCAAATATTACGCGGTCTACCCAGGGTATCTTTTAGGAAACTTTGAATAGATACGTCCAAAGTCGAATTTCATTCGCAGCCAGGATTGATCTTTGCCTCTTGATACCCTAAGTACAGGATAATGTGCCAAAATAGTATTCTCTATAAGTAAGTGGGCTTAAAAATGGGGTCTTGGGGCTTGCTCTGAGAAAAGTGTATTTGAGACAATGCCCTTCAAGTTATCAGAAAATACCTTTCCGCTGAATTTAGTGCATTTGCTTCATTAGTGTTCATGCTGAGAAGGAGCAACTGCTCCCTCAACATGGTTTCATCTAATCTTGAAGATTTAGAATGAAAAAAGTGAGGCGACGCCGAATTTTCCATGTTGTAGTTAAATGCATTGACGTGCAAGGATACATGGACCAACAGACTGACTTATGCCAATCTAAATTCGAAAGGAAGTAAGATTTCTATAAACAGGGTCATACTACTGGGTTAAAAACCTTAAATTTTGCTCCTCTCCCTGGCTAGAAAGAGGACCCACTGGTCTAGAGTGACAATGTCGAAAGATGCCCTCGGACTACCAGCACAATTAAGATAATTAGGAATATATCAAATTAGCACATTTTTACATTGTATTAAAACATGTTTCATCACAATTCATTCATACATTAGTTATATACAAAATGAAAAGAAATACTGTCAAAGTGCAGCTTTTCTAAGAGAACGCATTTATCTAAGTACTAGGGAGACCTATCGTATCCTCTGCGGGCTACAGAAATGAAACTCACGGGCAACCTTGTGCCCGTGGGCATATGGTTGGTGATACCTTATATAAAGAATACCATCACAACCTTGAACCCTATTAGTAACACTTGTTCCTGATTCAATGGTAATGTTTTCTGTCGTAAGGCACATGCTGCAATCTTGGACAAAATATATTGAGACAACGACAAAAATACAGGTAGAACTAACGAATCCTCAACTCCAACTTAGAAAAGGAGAAATTTAGCCCCTTCTCCCGCCATTTAGCTAAATGTTGAGTGATAAGGAAACAACTCCATGCCACCCCTTTCCCTCGTTGAATGTTGACCAAATGATTTAGTCAATATTGAATGAGGGAAAGGGGGTAAATGCAAAGGAAGAGAGTAAATTTGCGAAAGCTTAAGTTTGTCTCATAATCTTTGTCCAAGATTATAGATACAAAGCCTCCAATAGAGGATACCCACAACAAGGGGTAGGAAAAGTGACTGCTCCCTCTGCCCTCCTTCACTGGAGGAGTGGGCTGAGATATTTCCTTTTCAGTGAAGTAATTCATCATCACCAAACATTTACATATGACACGATAATAAAGTCATAGCTGTTGTGCCATGTAAAAGAATTGTGCCCCATTGCACTTTTCATGTGTAGATGTTGCTGCATCTAGTCCTAGGTCTAGTCAACTGCATAAACGTCGAAGGCAAGATGCTGATAAACTGCGAACTTCATCAATGAAGGCGATATTGATACGGCGATATAAATAGAAATTAGGCGTATGAACTAGGCCTTATCTTGTATTTATATAATTCGTATATTAGGAGACAATCACTAGCTGGCAGTGAGTGCCTAGAAAAAAGGCGTTTTGTATAATAGGAGAATTGAGGAGATTTCCTCGCCCATATTTTAGGAGGCTTTGCGGAATCCAGAGAAATTATGGTATAGTAGAAAAATTCATCAAAGCAAAAAGCTTTGGTAAAGCAGAAAAAGTTATGCCTTTTCAAAATATAATACATATACACGGTAGAGCTTGAGAGAATTGATGTTTTGACCATTTTCGTTTAAATAGCTTAGTAAGTAACGTAACTCTTGAAAATAAATTCAGCTTATAAAAAATTTGGGATAAATTTAAGAAAACAGCAGAATATTTCTGAAATCTTTTAGGATAGTTCTCTTTTTCTAGGATATTTTAGGATTTTTAGGAAGCGTGTGAACCTTGAAAACCCCACCTCTTGTGTTAGGCAGGGTAGGAACATAGTTTTAAACACAAGGGTGGGGCAAAAAAGCTTTTAAGCATAAATACTGAGCTAGAATGTCAAATCTAAAACAAAGCTGTATAACCACAAAAATATTCTCAAAATAACTATGATATAAGGGAATGCCGGTTCATTCAAGCCACTTCTAGCTAAACTAACTTAGTGAAAATAGTGATATATGTTGTGATATGTTAACATATCCTCTATGTTAGCAAGATAAATCTGTACAATGCCTGTGTCTCAATGTGAAGAAAGTACAAGCTTTTTATAAGAATCTCGGAGCTGCACCTAGTGCTGAAAGTGTTAAAATTTTCTTAATTAGTTTCCTATTTTCGGGACCGAAATTCACCTTATTGTTGAAAGTGAAACACTTCTGGATGGATATCAACTCTCATCGTCACGAAAAATGTGCAAGCAGATCAAAATGATAAGTTACAACCTTTTCAAAGCAAAATTCATACAAATTAAATGGGGAGTAGCTACAGGGGGTGTCGGGTGGGGGTGCTGCACCCCCAAACAGTTGACATGTCGGCGAATTTGCAGTAAACCATTAGTACTAGTCGACGCTGAAACGCGAGGAATTTGTTGGAATGTTTGGTTTCAAATATTTCCCTTATCTACACCCTTGCAAATTAACAAATGGAAGCAATGCTATGTACTCTTTTTATACAAATTAAGATTGTACAGATTCTTAATTTTTCTTGAGAATAGTACTAGAGTTTCTTAATTTTTGACCAGCCAAGTGCTCGCTTCCAATAAACCTGTTCGTTATTAAAGCCTGCAGTTTCACCTTTTAATGTAGAATAGCGTAAAGGAGGGGTAAAGTTTCTTGTGGTGTTCTTTTGGTGGACAACTGGAAACGTGACTTAAGGTAGCTCATCTACAAATATATGAAATTCTCCTTGGTTTGAATTATACCAAACTCAATCAGTGAAATAAAAAGATGGTACCAAGGTATTATATTTTTGCTTGAAAATTTTGCATAAATTATTATTATTAGGACGTCATCATGTTAATAAGTCAAAAAAAGTGCGAATTTTTGATAGAAGATTGTAACAGAACTATAAGGTAGATCTCTTTCAAATTTTTGGAGTTGGTGAAGAACAGATGGGTGCCTAAAAGTATGAGCCTAAAAGAGCAACTGAACAATCTTCATGCTAGGAATAGGATACAATTTATCCAATTTGGACAAAATGTGTCACTCAGAAGGGTACAAAAAGCTCCACACTTTGGTTACTTTAGCTAGTACCACAAACCTTTTTGGCTCATGCCTTTGCCTTAGTACTATATGCACTAGCATGAAAACATGAAGCTACTAGCTTTAATAATTCTTGAAATATTTTCTGCTAAAATTCAGCCTTTGGTAATAAATCTTGTTTAGAGAAATGAAGCCGCAAAGTGTATAGTACATCATGTCAACTGATGTCCTCTACTTTTGTAGCTTTCTTCACCCTCAACTTTTTGCTCCTTATCAATAAATCCCTTCCTAATGCTTTTGAGCTCCTTTCTTCTCTTCTTTTCTTTTTCCAAGCTCTTTCTTTGGAGGTCCTTTACTTGATCCTTTGTGAACTTGACAGATTTCTGTTCAAAATAAGTACCTGGACAAATATTCAACCTCTTCAGCACATCTTGTATCCCTAAAGGCCCCTCATTGAATGAGATAATTGCAGAAATTACTGCCATTTCCAGTACATCTCTTTGCACAAATAAATTTTTGGGCATTTCTGTCAGACAGCATGATTTATGGCTTCATTTAAATTTTGTGTGTTACCATGGAGACACTTTCATTGCAATTTATCAGAACTAAGATCTTGGAAAATCGGACCTTTGATATCATGAATCCATTTTGGAATACCAACTTTCGTTCTATACTTATTCTCTCTATTAATTCTATCAAATTGCCACATGCGCCAAGTATTAGCATCAATAGGACAAAAGCGATGTCTGAAAGCTTCATCTACAAACTCAGTGCTATGCCAAAGAACAGCACCAATGGCTTTTTTCATCTTATACAGCTCTCCTTGATTCTGCCTTATAGTAAATCCATAATAATTCTGCATATAATTCATAACCTTATCGGTCAATATGCCTCTTCCAGTGAGTGGATTGCTAGTATTCTTGTGCTGGTTTCTTAACTCTCTTTGACATATTCCTAACCTCTTCTGGACACATCCAATGCATTCAAGTTTTGAAGGCAAAATGCCATATTCCTTATAAGGGTTTGCTTCCAGTACATCTTTAAAGGCTGATGTGTCACCATCCCTCAAGTATGAAGAATAAATCAAGTTGTGCTATTCAACAGATGATGAGAAAATAGCAACAGCACCTGCACTCTCCATTGCCCCTGAAGACTTTATGTGACTGGCATGGCCCAAATGCTTTTCATTCCAATCACTATACTCTTTAGTGCCTTCCCTGCTTTCCCACCTAATACATGCTTTGCATTATTTGAACACATCATGCCTTTCTAAGCACTTTCCATGACTTACTGCAGTGACAACACCATTCAAGGATGAATAGCCTCTCCTCTGCCATGTTCCATCAACTGACACATCACAAAGTGTGACTGTGGGGTTATCATGGTGTTTTTTGGCTGATTTATATACATCAAACACTGCATTATTTATATTATTATATGATGCCCCTGTTATTCCTTTCATGTTCATCAACCTTGCAAAGGTATTCAAGGCTTCATGTACCTTTCCCATTTCTCTCAATGCAATTACTGCTCTGAGATTCACCTCAAAAAATTTCCTTCCTCTGCTTCTCTTTTCAGTCTCAACTTCTTCTGAGAGGAAATTTGAAATACCCCAATCATGTTGAAGACAGAATATTCTTACTCTACTACAAAATCCGATGCGTTCATTTGAATTTCCTCGTATCAATGCGTTGAGAGCAAACAGGACAAATTCCAACCTGTCCAATAATGCTCTTCAATGCTACAGAGCTTATAAACATGAAGGTATTAGACGTAGAGACTAGGCTTTCTTCATTTGCAGGATATCCAGTCACGCTTATTGTTTATGGTAGAGTTCCTGGCAAGTCATCTGCTTCCGCTTTCCTTTTGTTACTGATGGATTTTGTCATACTGACTCCAACTTCCACTCTACGTCATGGTGTTGAATCTTTTTTATTGGAAGCAAAGTGATTATAATAACACTTTCTCTTACACTGATGGCGTTTCTCATAGTTTTTCTTTGAACCCATTTCTCTGTATACCTGAACTTACGATGTAAACAACGCAGATGGGGCTTACCTGAAACAAAACAACTACAGAACTTTCACATAGAAACGAATCTTTTGATGTGAATGAGGCAGAAGAAATACTGGAACGAATCCCAGCAGAGTGACCTTGAAACCCAGAGATCAGTGCATAGATAAGGCGTTGTTAAGATGTTGCCAAGGCGTTCCTAAGGACCAAAAGTCACGGTTGTCTTATAAAATGTTCAATGTTTGAACATTATACCTGGAAAACCGTGACAAACAGGATGCAGTCATGTTCCATAATACTTTCCCTACCGTTTCTGATCAAACAAAGGGAAATTTCTCAAAAAATGATAACATCGCATATTATTTGTAGGTGAGCAACCCCAAGTAAATGCTGGGCTAAAATCTCTTTTAGGGTACACAATGCTTTCTCTTCAGCCCCAACCCAACCACCCAGACATAGTGATCGTTCCCATCTATTTTCCAAAAGAAGGACTATGAATGCAGAAAGACTTGCACAATCAAAGAAGCAAATATTCTTCAAATTATAAGTATTCTAACAATCAATAAGATTAAGACAAGCTTTGATTTCAATGAAATAACCAACAAAATTGTACAACTACAATGTGAATGATTTGTAAACAAAAGTCTTTTTTCAAAAACTTGTTATAGGTGCAATCTCAATTCTCCTACACATAATTCACATGAAGAATCTACAAAAGCTAACATTAAAGGTATACAAAGCTCTAAAGCTTGGGCCTACAAATTTGAGAAAGTATCCTTTCACATTCATTGAATAATGTAATAAAACATGTTGAAAATGTAGAAATGTTCAAACAAAATAACAAATTGAAAAGGAAAAGCTTCAGCTGCAAAATGTCTGTCAGCTAAACCTAATTTCCTGTATTTCACATTATTTTCATAACTTAATTGTTGCACCTTTCTTGTTCTTCATAATTTTAATCATCTTTTAAATAGCTAACTACAATAAGTTAAGAAAAATAGCAACACAATTTACAAGTAACTCTGTAAATACAACAAACCAATCTGTCACAATTAGTACTACACAGATTACTACAAAAGAAGCTCCTACTCTCCAATGAATTGTTTACTCTTATATCATTACTTTTATCAGTTTCCTACATTATACATTTGAGTGCTCATTCATCCATTTTTGTTGCTTCATCACATTCATATTCAATCTTCAACTGCTTTGGTTCAGCTTCAATCGAAGGACATTTGTCAGCCTCAATCACAAGAGTCCCATCCTTCGTCCACTTTGATTGCAATGATTCCAGCTTCACTGTTTCTGGTACCACCAATCGACGTGTAAACTGTCTGTGGTGAACAAATATGTCTTTATCCTCGTCTTTGCTCTCTGACTTCTGTTCCCCATGTACAATTACTTGATTGCCTTGCACCTTCACTGATACTTCTTCTGGCTTGTATTTCGTCACATCGAAAACAGCCTTGAATTTATTGTCATCTTGCTGAATGGATTGTTCGGTCTCTTGATGCTTCTCTTGTTTTATCTTAGGTGCTTCAATCTCCAACTGACCTTCATTGTTGATCTTTGATTGGAATCCTTTTACATCCACATCAGATGGTATTGGATATGCTCTCTCAAATTCAGAAGTCTCAAATCCAAATTCATTCTCTTTACGACTCTTTCCCTTTACCAAGAGTTTATCTCCTTCTACTTTAAGTGAGACGTCATCTGGTTGATAATTTCTCACATCCAATGTAACTTTGAATGTATCTTCTTGGCCTTTTCGATGGCTTGGATCTGATGAGCTGTGTGATTTTCGGTATGGGAAATTGAGTAGTCGGTAGTATCGTGGAGATAGAGACCAATCAAAGACATCATCAAAAATGGTGTCCAGTGGGTTTCTTTCACGGTAGAGAGGAATATGCCACAATGCCATTTCGTGTAATATTCTGCAAAGTATAGATATGGTGCATTTAGTTGAATTCATGACTTAGGACAGTACGTGATAAGATAAGGTTTATGATGAACTGAATCTGTGCTTAGAGTTTTATCGTTACTCCGCTACATGACCATATGCAAGTAAATGTATGTTTAGGTAGCTTATTCAGGCTATGGAGCTAAGTACTGAAGTAGGAAAACGTCTTGTCTAGCTATACCTCTTGTGTAGTGAAACTTTATTATAAATTTTGAACAACTGCTTCCTTTCTCAACAGATTGTATCTCACCAAGTCTTGGAAGGAATGAGTTACTTCTCTATCCTAGTAAAATACACTCTTTTATAAGAACCGGTAAACTTAAAGTTCAGACTGGCTGTTCTTAATTTTCCACAATTGTGAGACTAAGTAGTTTCTAATTTTTTGCCTAAGTAGTAGGGTGTAGACAGTTTAAAAATTAGAAAATATACACTATAACACTGAATATTTTGTTTGATTGAGATCATATAATCCAAATGTTTAACCCGAGATAGTCTATCGCACATCAATGTTTTTGTTTAAAAATTGTTGTAAAACATTACAAATAGACAATGTTAGTATAGTACCTAGTTTCGCTAGGAGCAACTAATTTGTAAAAACCTAAGACATAAGGTGTAAAAGGCTGTCAATTATCCACAGGCTAGCACAGAGATATTATTAGAAAGCTTAACCATCTCGTCCGAAAATACATTTTACAATAGCTCTTCAGGCTCTAGCCTGTTCTTAATTTGTTCTTACTTTTCCATCAACTTTCAGGCTCAGTTTGTTATAAAATTATTGTTAAAAAAGAAAAGCGTGTACATATACCCTACAATGCACATAGATTCCACTATATTACTACTTAGACATCGTACTAGGCCTATTGCAACATAGAAAAGCGAGTCCTACTTACTAAATAAGCTTGTGTTTCCTTATGTATCTTTCAAACTTTGTGAGGAATCTCTGTCTTCTTCTCCTCTGTCTTGCGAGGCTGCTCTTCCTGTATGTTTTCTGCTTGTACTGTTTGCTGCAGTTTTATTTATATTGGTTTCACAGAAAGTACGCGAATCTTCTCGACTGTCGACTGCTATGTTTACAACAAGTTCTTTCTAGAACAATACAGAAGAACCGGACGTCATTGGCTAAGGAGGGGAATCCTCATCCACAGTATTTCATAATGATTGGCCAGCTAGATACTACCAGAAAATTCAAGAAATTTGAAAGTATGGCGGGATTTTTGGATACAGTACATCCCCTAGAATAATTATCCGAACCTCAAATATCTAAATCTGCCGAGAGGGGGGGGGGGGAAATTGACTGAGGACCTCTAGGTTTGAGCGGCCTCATAATACCCAAACCTTTAAGGTAGGGGGCCTAATAAATTAAACCAAGTAAACCGGCAGTAATTATCCAAAGTTAATGTATAGACCCTAAAAATGTCTGCTGGCTTTGTTCACAGGGTGCTTAGTAATTCTCTATTGTCCTGGGGCTTCTGAACTCTCACGGCGGCCCTGCTCATAAATAATGTCAGAGACAGGGGTGGAAGGAATGCAAACATTTCTCAACAAAAAAGTCAAACTCCATTCTAAATTTGTGTGAAGAAATTCACAGCTTTAAAAACTTTTTTAAAATATTACATTTTCCATGATAAACTTTCTGGATGGCAATAAAGAAGTTGGATTCTATACCTTTAAACTTCTCAAAACAGTGCAAAATGGCATTTACATTTTGATTTATATTACTGTCTGAAAAGCAAATGTAAGAATCAAGCGACGAAACTGAAATATTACGACTGTCATTCTTGATTCAGTATCTAGTTTTCTCAAGATGCAACCAACCCGCGAAAACCAAAACCATAGAGGCGAAGTGATAAGGCTGTAAGTTCTCCTCAGGCTAGCAAGGAAAGGACTTTTCATTTCCACTATGTTAGAGAAAAGCTTTTGCATCGTTGTCCAAAAATACACTTCATTAAAGTTCTTCAGCTTCAGCCTTGTTCTTACGTTGTTATTTATTTGTCCGTCAATTTCATGCTCTTGTTCTTATAAAATTGTTCTTATAACAAAAAGAGTGTACAAGACTATACTTAAGGTTTTGATTGATTGAGAGCGATATTTTACAGTCAAGATGATCTCTCTTGCATTTTTTATATTTACAACAAAAACGTTTATAAGAAATTATGAATATACAATATTAACAGTGTCCAGAAAATGGGGGTTATTGTAGAGGGGTTAAAAAAGAATTTACAGTAGCTTTTGTACATCAAAAGAATCTCATAAACCTAAAGTACTTCTGTAAACATGGATGCCGTAGAGAGGGCTCAACTCTCTTACTAAAATTGACAGAGTTCTTCTGGCGGGGTGGGGAGGGGGAGAAGACGAACAGCTTCTTCCCAATGAGAGATGAATTTTTAACTTAGTAGGATAAATTCATAGCTTGGCCTGAACTTGATAGATTTAAATAAGACAGTGGTTTAAATAAAAACTTGTTCTAAGCAATCTTGTTCGTCCCATAATCATAGGATGCTTTACACTACAAGTTTTTCTACATGGCCTGAACTTGATAGTTTTTATAAGAAAGCGAGTATACTGTGAGCTACTTGCACAGTTTACGATATTGACTCGCAACTACTTTTCGGTTTATCTTTTCTACCATTGCATGTATGCAACAGGGATAGACAGGCATATTACTATCAAAAATTCAAAATAGGCGTGGTTAAGGACATGGTACGCATAATTTCAACAGTACACCTCCTTTCATAATTGTTCAGTACGGCACCCCTCATTGTAAACAGTGACTATTGGTACTTTTGCTCAGAATCTTCCCATCAAAACGCCTTTTGGTAAGCTTTACTTTAACAAAAATTATAACCTGAAATATGTGTAAATCGAAATTATCACACACACAATTACACTTTTTGCAGCAATTGGGTAGCAAAATGCCTAGGAAAGCCTGCCATACTGTCAAATTTCCAGAATATACCCGACTGATTCTACAGTATTTAGCTGGCCAATCATTGTTGAGCAGAGTCATTGAGGAATCCCCTTCTCAGCCGAATACGCCAATCAATTGGGATTCCTCCGATTGTTTCTAGAAAACACTCAAGAATATGGCTGCCTACAAGATTCAAGAACTTTCTATGATATTTGTATAAATAAAGCGAGCTATTTTGACAGCAACAGTGAGCACGGAAGGCAAGCAAATAGTTCATCAAAAGGAGTTAGTGAGGAGAAAGCAGAAATAAAGTTACATCAGCAAGCAGGTTCTATTTCAGTAAGTACGACATGTATTCTCTGCATTGTAATTGGCCTAGTGTCACTCTCTCGTCTGATTTCATGCTGGGAAAGTACTACGCGGTAACATAGACTATGCATGACACGATTTACAAAGATATATTCTCAACTGAAGAATTCCAATATGATAAATGTAGAAGTGAAATTAGAACTTATACATCATTTGTAAGCCACCAACCCAACTGTTCTAGAGGAAGGTGGACTCTCATTGACTATGTTCTCAACTAACTCATTATATTTATACTTGTAGAATATTATACGAAATGGCATTTTGGCATATTCCTCTCTACCGCGAAAGAAACCCATTGGACAACATTTTTGATGATGTCTTTGATTGGTCTCTATCTCCACGATACTACCGACTACTCAATTTCCCATACCGAAAATCACACAGCTCATCAGATCCAAGCCATCGTAAAGGCCAAGAAGATACATTCAAAGTTACATTGGATGTGAGAAATTATCAACCAGATGACGTCTCACTTAAAGTAGAAGGAGATAAACTCTTGGTAAAGGGAAAGAGTCGTAAAGAGAATGAATTTGGATTTGAGACTTCTGAATTTGAGAGAGCATATCCAATACCATCTGATGTGGATGTAAAAGGATTCCAATCAAAAATCAACAATGAAGGTCAGTTGGAGATTGAAGCACCTAAGATCAAACAAGAAAAGCATCAAGAGACTGAACAATCCATTCAGCAAGATGACAATAAGTTCAAGGCTGTTTTCGATGTGACGAAATACAAGCCAGAAGAAGTATCAGTGAAGGTGCAAGGCAATCAAGTAATTGTACATGGGGAACAGAAGTCAGAGAGCAAAGACGAGGATAAAGACATATTTGTTCACCACAGACAGTTTACACGTCGATTGGTGTTACCGGAAACAGTGAAGTTGGAATCATTGCAATCAAAGTGGACGAAGGATGGGACTCTGGTGATTGAGGCTGACAAATGTCCTTCGATTGAAGCTGAACCAAAGCAGTTGAAGATTGAATATGAATGTGATGAAGCAACAAAAATGGATGAATGAGCACTCAAATGTATAATGTAGGAAACTGATAAAAATAATGATATAAGAGTAAATAATTCATTGGAGAGTAGGAGCTTCTTTTGTAGTAATCTGTGTAGTACTAATTGTGACAGATTGGTTTGTTGTATTTACAGAGTTACTTGTAAATTGTGTTGCTATTTTTCTTAACTTATTGTAGTTAGCTATTTAAAAGATGATTAAAATTATGAAGAACAAGAAAGGTGCAACAATTAAGTTATGAAAATAATGTGAAATACAGGAAATTAGGTTTAGCTGACAGACATTTTGCAGCTGAAGCTTTTCCTTTTCAATTTGTTATTTTGTTTGAACATTTCTACATTTTCAACATGTTTTATTACATTATTCAATGAATGTGAAAGGATACTTTCTCAAATTTGTAGGCCCAACTTTTAGAGCTTTGTATACCTTTAATATTAGCTTTTGTAGATTCTTCATGTGAATTAAATATATGAGAATTGAGATTGCACCTATAACAAGTTTTTGAAAAAAGACTTTTGTTTACAAATCATTCACATTGTAGTTGTGCAATGTTGTTGGTTATTTCATTGAAATCAAAGCTTGTCTTAATCTTATTGATTGTTAGAATACTTATAATTTGAAGAATATTTGCTTCTTTGATTGTGCAACTCTTTCTGCATTCATAGTCCCTCTTTTGGAAAATGAATGGGAACGATCACTATGTCTGGGTGGTTGGGTTGGGGCTGAAGAGAAAGCATTCTGTATCCCCAAAGAGATTTTAGCCCACCATGTGCTTACTTAAGTCACGTGTTCAGTTGGCCACCAAAAGAACACCGAAAGAAATTTTGTATATTAAATGGTGAAACTACAAGCTTTAATAAGAAACTACTTAATGGGAAACGAGCGCTTTGCTGGTCAAAAAATTAAGAAACTCTAGTTCTATTCTCAAGAAAAATTAAGAAACTGTACAATCTTAATTTATATAAATATTACATAGCATTGCTTCCACTTAAAAATGTGCAAAGGTGTAGATAAGGAAATTTTTGTAACTAAATATTCCAACAAAGTTCTCGCGTTCCAACATCGACTAGCACTAATCGACTAGTTATGACGTATAAAATTATGAATAAGTTAAGCCCTGAAAGTCTTTGGGATAAATTTGAGTTAAGATCATTCCACTCGAAGTATGAAACAAAGAATTGCCATGATCTTCTAATCCCAAGACTAAATACGGAACGTGCAAAATTTGGCTTCAAATACTCGGCTTTAAAGTTATGGAATGATATGCCTGTTGATATGCGAGAGTCCTCAACTCTCAAATGCTTCAAAAAGAAATTAAAAGCACATCTGTTGGCTGATCAACAATAATAATTGAAGACGCGACCCCTTGGAAGAGCAGCAATATTAGTATTTCTTGCCATTATGCCTGTTAATTTTGTTTCTTAATATATTATTTAAAGTGTATATATGCATATGTAATATATTAGTTGCTGAAGGGCTATTTTTTAGTATATAAATAATCGATTACATTACATTACATAATGGTTTGCTGCAAATTTGCCGAAAAGCCAAATATTTGGGGCTGCAGCACCCCCTCCCGCACCCTCTGTGGCTACTCCCCATTTAATTTGTATGAATTTTGCTTTGAAAAGGTTGTAACTTATCATTTTGGTCTGCTTGGACATTTTTCGTGACGATGAGAGTTGATATCAATCCAGAGGTGTTTGACTTTCAACAATAAGGTGAATTTCGGTCCTAAAAAGAAGAAACTAATTAAGAAGACTTTAGTTCTAGAATGCCAAAGTTTTTACGTCAAATTAAACAATTTCAGTACTATGTGCCGCTCTGAGTTTCTTGTAAAAAATTAGTTTCTTTTAGGCAAATTCTTATGGTTGGGATATTAGCTTTCGAGTAGTCCCAAACTATTCTCTTACAAGATGGAGGACTAGGGAGGGAGATATTTAACTCACCAAAGACAATTTGATGTTGACAATGTTGGTCGAGGGATGGATGTACTCCATATTCCAAAAAAGTGTGTGGTTGATAATTAGATCAATACAAGTCATGGAGTCTCCTCTTATGCTTGTTGGTTCATCAATAAGTTGGTATAAATTGTTAGATTCATTAAGTTTATCTAATCAACTTGTACTTTCTTCAAATTGAGACGCAAGCATTGTACATATTGATCTTGCTAACATAGAGGATATGGGAGGTTTTTTTTATAGAAAGATAACATATCACTATTTCCACTACGTTAGTGTAGCTAGAAGTGGCTTGAATTAACCGGAATTCCTTTATGTCATAGTTATTTTGAGAATGTTTTTGTGGTTATACAGTTTTGTTTTATATTTGACATTCCAGCTCAGTATTTTTGTTTAAACGCTTTTTTGCCTCACCCTTGTGTTTAAAGCTATGTTCCTACCCTGCCTAACACAAGAAGTGGGTTTTTAGGGTTCACACGCTTCCTAAAAATCCTAAAATATCCTGGAAAAAGAGAACTATCCTAAAAGATTTCAGGCTGTTTTCTTAACTTTATCCCAAATTTTTTATAAGCTGAATTTATTTTCAGGAGTTACGTTACTTACTAGGCTTTTTTCGGACAATTTAAACAAATATAGTCAAAACATCAATTCTCTCAAACTCTACCGTGTATATTTATTATATTTTGAAAAGGGATATCTTTTTCTACTATACCAAAGCTTTTCTGCTTTGATGAATTTTTCTACTATACCATAATTTCTCTGGATTCCGCAAAGCCTCTTAAAATATTATATACTGTATTTTATGCAATGTACGATTTTGAGGCGATTTTGCACAAAGAAGATGTATCCGAAATAGATTGTTCGTCAACATTTGACGTTCGTGTTTATGACGACAATGGCGGGCCATGTACCGAAGGTGGGTATATGCAAAATCACGAAGACGAGGCGTATATCGTCATCAATCGTCCTCTGTCCTATGCTATTGCGTGCAATATATTCGCTACAGATGAAGCACGAGAAGACGAAGAATTTAAGGAATTGGTGTCTCAATCTGAAGAAAAAGTCGAGTATGATGTCGCCTATGCTGCCTGAGAAGATCCCGAAGAACTAATATTACTAAATTCTCCTATTATACAAAACGGCTATTTTCTAGGCGCTCATTGCAAGCTAGTGATTGTCTCCTAATATACTTACAAGGTAAGGCCCAGTTCATACGCCGAATTTCTGCTGCAGCGAATCACATTCAGGAGCTCAAAAAATTCTAAGTGTGAATTAAATTCGGGGAAAATACGACGAAACGATATCTGAGCTAAACACGGTTTGCATCCGCAGTACTACCACATTTATTTCTATTTAATTCGCTGCGGCAGTAATAAGGCGTATGAGCTGGGCCTAACTCTCTAAGCAGAGCAGTAGATCTCGTATAGTAATGGTGATTTCAATGCACATTGAAATAACAAGCTCTTTGAATCATAAATATAGCGTGATATGCAATACGAAGCTTAATTATATCTTCGCGTGCCTCGCTCTCTTTTATCAGGTAACCTAGCACTATTAATGAAAAACCACTTCTGATTACTAAGCAATAAGACAAATTCAGCAAGAATTTTATCACTGGCTCCGCCGTTTTTGATAGATCTTTCTTTATTCTTTAATTAGTAAGTTTATGAGAGAAAGGGACGAATAATAAATACATCGTCAAGACAAAACACTGATGCTACTCAATGATTTTTGCGTTACTTATTTTTTTTCAATTGAGAGCCACGTAAACTAATAAAATCACTGTCATGAATCGGATAGTTAACTTTTGCAGTTATTTCTTTTCCATTTAGATTATAGTACTTGGTCATAGTCTTCTTTTTAGTGCTCAAAGACTTTGAAAATTTTGTCCGCCAACTGTCTTTTAGATTCATATTGATGTTCATAAATCCCCTGTTTTTCCCCTTCTCATTATTTGCTCCTTTGCGCAGTTCTTGTGAAACCGATTCTCTTTCTTTTTCTCCACAACTGCTTTTACACTTTGGTTGGTTTTCTGACAGATGGCCTCGCATTTGATCATTCCCAACTACTGGTAAATAAACATCTTCATTGGTCTTTCCATTCACTTTCCTTCCTATGATATAAATAAACAAACAAACAAGTAAATACATACATACATACTTACATACATAGATACATATATATATATATATATATATATATAAAGTAAAGGTAGTCCCGTATACTCTCGTATGTAGGGGGAGTGCCTGTTAGAGAGGACACTTATGGTTAGCCATCGGCATGTGAGGTAGGGTGGCCAGTTCCTTCCCTCGCCGCATTTATCGCCCCAGTGTTGCCACCAGGTACCCATTCGCTGTTGGGTGAACAGTGAGCGAGCATTCAGTCAGGGCATCAAGTCGGGCTCGAGCCGTAGACCTTCCGCACCGGAGGCATGCGCTCTAACCACTATGCTACCTCGCTCATATATACATACATATATATATATATGTATATATAT
>WIPJ01002077.1:1574502-1594402 GCA_018155075.1 Cassiopea andromeda
ATATATATATATATATATATGTATATGTATATATATATATATGTATATATATATGTTTATATATATTTATTTATATATTTATATATGCATTTTTTCTATTTGTATATTCATGTATATATGGTTAAAATAAAGCAGTAAAGGTAATAGGTTCTATCGTTACCTGGATAGCAAGCCTTATCTTTTCCATGCGTCTTTAAATTTCTCCATGGAATTTTGACTTCCATTAATTTGTAGTAAAGTGTTGAAGATTTCCGATCGCTATGTGACGACCCCTCTCTCTTACTGTTAGCAAAGGGATTCATTTCTTTCTGATGTTTGTATGTATGTTCCCCGATTTGCTTTGGCAACGTTTCAATTTTCCCTTCCATTTTAGCAACTGTTTTACTTCTTCTATAAGGATTTTGCGCTGATTGTGCACTTATAGGGTGTTTGCACCAAATAGTATTTGAGACATTTCGCCGTTGTGTATCGTTGATAGGGTTCCTTTCAGTGACACAGTTAACTTGTGGTTTTGGTGTTCTCAACTGTGCACGGAAATCTTTCTCCAGTTGATCAGGTAAAAGTTGTATTATTGCTGACGATCTATTCCCTTTTTCTGTCCATTTCTCTTTAAGAACATCTTAAATCAAAAAGAAATACAATGAAAAGACTTATAATAGTCCCTCAACGCTATTGCCTGTTCGATATGATTGCATTGTGTTGTCGTTGGCAGGGTATTTTTTAAAGAAAAGTGTAGTACTCCACATAGAATCCACGGATGCTGTGTTGGAGAATCAAATTCTGGCTGCAGATAGGTTAGAACTGCCTGCTTTTAGGGGGAAGGGATATATAGATGCTACTACCTCTAACAATTCCATTTCTGGTTGTGCTTCGCCTATCACTTTATACCTAAATCTCCCATTTTTACTGCTAATTACTCACTAAATAATACATTTTTGAATTCCACAGCTTTTTCATTTGAACTTCACAAATTTGATTACAACTACACATTTTGTGCGGAACTGCGCGTTAAAAAACCCCTGTCGTTGGAATAACAGCTTCCATTATCAAGGGCGGACTGGTTAAATTTTATTACCAAGGAATGTTTACTGAATATGCCGAGCATTTCTCTTATTACACTTTTGCCCCCTATGGTGGGGTATAACGCTTTTGCCATGCGCATTGGGGGATAACCTTTGTTCTATGATGCTATCCATTTTTTGTATGTAGGACTTTGATTTCGTTGTCGATGCCCTTTTGGAGAATTTGTTCTCAATTGATTCTGATGTGATGAAGCAGATTTGTGAGAGCAGGAAAATGTTGAGCAAGCCGAATTTCTTCTTCTTCAACATTTATGCAAAGTTTATTTTGTTTGCGTCATTGAGATAACACACTCCATCACAGAATCTATTTGCTTTTCAATGTTGTCTTTCAGAGTTAATTGTTTTGTTTTTATTTTATTAGATGTAAAATATTAGTATTAATTTTCCTTCATTTTTCCTTCACTGATGGGACAAGCACAAGGGCCCACAGGGTCAAATGTCCCACCAGTCAGTACATTAACAAATACTGTGGTCCATCGGGGCGCGGGAAATTTCCCGGTAGGCCACTAAAAACTTCTATGGGTGCCCATTAGAATTATCATTTAAAGCATCAGTTGTATAGAGAGTAAGAAAGTACACAGTCTTATAGGTGATTACAACAGGCAAAACTGAGGATACCTGTTTTCTTCCCTGCTATAACATACTGGGTGCTCAACAAAACTGCATAGATGGCCCCTAGAAACTGAATTCTCCCGACCCATAAATAACCTACCACGCCCCAAGTGTGTGTCTTTTGCGCCTTTGTTTGTTTATATTAGGGGCGGATCCAAAGATAGACTTTGGGGAGCAACTGATTCCTGTTGTTGTCTTTTCCATGCATGACGTTTCTTAACACAATTGTTTCCTATTGGAATTGTTATTTTTAGGGGTGCTTTGGCCCTCGCCCCTCCCACCCCACTGGATATACCCCTGGTGTGTATATGTGTTGCGTATATGTGTGTTGTGTATATGTGTGTTGTGTATATGTGTGTTGTGTATATGTGTGTGTACGTCTAACGCATACAATTAACAAAATCTAATATCCAGTGTTCTTCCAGCAATACCTTTTGCGTTATTCGGTTTGATTGTCTCAGGCCGTCTCCTTTCTATGCATTTCTCTTCAACAACATCTACAACTGACTTTTCACTCTTTCCATCTGGGATTCCTCTTGTCAAAGTAGGCTCCAGACCCTGGAAAGCATATCAATTTAATTGAGCAATTGCATTTTATCGAGCTTTTTGGACAGGCTTGATTTTTCAAAGTGAATAGTACTTTCCAAAATTGCCTATTTATATTAAAGCCGAATCCTATTTAACTTGGTTTTTTTCTATACACATAATGATTTGAATTAACAAATTACAAACTAATAATCTACTTTACAACACTACGATTGAGAGAGGTAGCATCGTGGTTAGAGCGCATGCCTCTCATGCGGAAGGGCTACGGTTCGAGCCCGACTCGATGCCCTGATTGAACGCTCGCTCACTGTTCACCCAGCAGCAAATGGGTACCTAGTGGGAGCAATGGGGAGATAAAGGCGGCGAGGAAAGGAGCTGGCCGCCCTACCTCACATGCCGATGGCTTAGCGTAAGTGTCCCCTCTAACAGGCACACCCCTACGTACGAAAGTATAAGGGACTACCTTTATGTGTATATGTAGATATGTATATGTGTATGTATATGTTTATATGTATATGTATATGTATATGTATATGTATATGTATATGTATATGTATATGTATATGTATATGTATATGTATATGTATATGTATATGTATATGTATATGTATATGTATATGTATATGTGTATATATATGCCGATGGCTTAGGATGAGTGTCCTCTCCAACAGGCGCTCCCCTACGTACGAAAGTACACGGGACTACCTCTATCTTTATTTACAACAATACGAAAACAATAGCAGAGGGAGCAAAATATCATGATCGCTCCCTGGCCTTTAAGGTACTTTTCTGGTCTTCATAAGTAGTTACAGGTACTAACAATTCGTATGAAGAAGAAGGTCACTTATTGCTCTATAACTTACATGTTCCACTTTGTCCATGTTCAGCCAAGGATGTTTTAATATTTCTGATATTTTAATTCTATGCAGACGGCTCGCTGTTAGTATCTTTCTCAACAAATCACGGCTTTCTAAGAAAACACAAGGCTAAATAGACAAGAGATAGAACGCTATAACACATCTGTATTGAAGAGAACTTAACACAACGTCAAACTATGGACCATCCGTTGCTTTTGTAAGATAACACATTTATCTTAACCTAATAAGGAAGCTATGACTCCAAAAATAGGGTTGGAAAAATCTGACTAATTGGGAACCCACTTATAGTCTGAGTCTTTCTGGGAGTTGAGTAGGGGCCAGTTTATTGTCAATAGGGACACCTTTATCGATGTAATTGTCAAAGTAGAAAGTCACCGCTAGAGCAGTGGTGAATTTTAAAAATTTTAACAAGGGGGACTGTAGATACAGCCACGTCTACAATCGGGTATGGCCTAGTTGCAACCAAGCCCATATTTTCAAACATGCTGATACGATAATCTAGTTTAGTAGTGATATACTTTAATCAACAGTAAGACATGCTTCAATAACCATGTAGCGGTGAAAGATCTTCATAGCAATGCAAAACACTTTTGAAGCAAGATCAATACAACAGAAATTTAACAAGGGGAGCTACGCACCCCTGGAGCCCTGAACCCCCTAGAAATCACCCCTGCTCTCGAGTTAACCCTTATAAGTTTTCCCGCTTTCCTACCTGGCTGCAACGCTACTGATACCCTGTACATAACAGAAAACTGCTTTTCAGTTCAAATATGTCTTTCTACTACCCAAATTACTCCCCTCTTAAGACAAACATGCCATTTTTTTAAAACATTGGTGGCGTTTAGATTCTCCTACACTGCCTCCAATGCATGCATGAATGGCCAGCCACAGTCATGGGGTATGAACCTTACGCTACGCAATAAAAATCGGCAAAAAATGCAAAAATAGCTGTAGTAGCCATACCTGAGCTCAACTGAACTTTACTTGAAAAGCGTAGTTTTGCTCTGGTTTGCCTGATTATTGAAGGTATGTCTCCATCGGAAAATGGTAGCCTCCCATTCAACATGGCAAACAGGATGACTCCACTATAAAAAACAACACACACTAAACAAGGGAGAGCTTGAATACGAGGTAGTTAAAGTCTCATATTTTATTTATATCAATAGATGCATTGGGGTATTCAAATCTATGGCAACTGATGTTTGTTAACGAGGAAAGCTTAATACTCACAGACTCCAAACATCGGCAGCTTTCCCATCGTATTTTTCAGCCAATAATATTTCAGGCGCTGCATATGCGTAAGACCCGCAGAATGTTTCAAGCAAGGTGTTTTTGCTAGTTGGAAATCTCGTCGCGAACCCGAAATCTGAATCAAAATGAGGAGAATTAGTTGATAAATGTACTTTATACAAATTACTCTTGAGGCAACTGTAGAGCACTGTTTAAATGCAACTTGAAGAATGTTGTTATCCTCCTTTCTCCCTTCAATCATTTTGATGATAGTCACATTCGAGAAGAAAAGTCATTTGCTCGCTTTAAGAAACATGTTAGAGAGTAACTTCTGAACCTTCAAGGCCCAAACATGACCCCTCGGTAGAGCAGCATCTCTTATTATTTGTACTTTTGTCTCATTCTGTCCTTTCATTGCAATTAAATATTTTTATCTTGCTGAAGGGTTTTGTTCGTGTTTAAATATTAAACATTAGAAGAAAAAATTAATACGTGCAGTAGAACCTCAAATCAAAACATGCATTCTGAAATCTTACTTTAGACAACATTATACCGGTTTGGTCCAACTTACTTAATGCTAAGTTTTGACTTTTTTAGATTCATGGAAATGGTGAGCGTGTTTGGAGATGGTGGAAGATGATAGGACCCGGAGCAAGATGGGTGAAAGAGTAATGCCATTTTCATCCTATTTAGCAAAGGGTATGGCTGCTCTCCGCAACTTGAGGCGCGCGCGCCACTCGTGACACATTTGGTCATTAGAAGTGGTGCGCAGCAAGTGCGCTCAAGAATGAAAGGGAAAAAAGGAAATGAATTACAACACTAACTCTTGGAATATTAATTAGGCGTATTTTTCCCGAGATCAAAACTTGTACCAAATGAAAAAGTGCTTGGACAAATAGGTATAGCTTTCAAACACCTGCGAAGCCTATTGATTTTGATAGGCCGCATGGAAAATTCTCAGCAGAGTTCTTCTTGTTAGCGTTCCGTGGGCAACCGTGTGAGCAAAAATAAAAAAAATACACATGAGAATAACCCAATTAACTATTAATAACTCCGTTATTTGACTTATTCCTGTGTTTTCTTCAAGTTTCGAGCCAGTATTTCCAATTTGAAAACAACGACTCCTAGGAAATCCACTGTGCATCAGTACGGCATTCATTTGGTCGCACAAGGGTATGCTGTAGTATCTACAGTATTGCACTTGTCTCGTACATGATATCAGAAAAGTACACATTGAAGCTTAAAGACCAATTTTTGGGCTACATTTTGATATGAAAACTTTAACTTTAGCGCAAAGAAAATTACCAGTATTTTCAGTCTGAAGTTTTGAGAAATGTTCTCCTCTCGTATGAGATAAGACAATAAATGTCGCAGTGGTGCAGTTCACAACAGCTCGTTTGGTACTACGAGCAGTTTCTTTCAGTTTTTCATAGTTTTCATAGCCTTTCAACATTTAGCCTGTATCTAAGCCATGTTTGTATTTTTAGAATAAGAAAGAAAGTAATGTCTGGAAGCTCTTTAACAATAAATCCGCCGCAAGTTAGCAAATGTCTTTTCCAATACACGCACTTTTCGTATGCTCAGGCTGAATTTCGGGAAAAGTTAAGAAAATTGAGGCTCAGACAAAATGATGGTTTTCTTATAAAAAAACGTATGCTATGGCATCATACTTCCATTATCCTTAACTACCGTAATTGAGGCACGTCAGGAAGCTGGTATAGCTTTTAACTGTGGCGCTTCTTGCTTGCTAACATTTCCAAAGTGGCGTTTAACAAACTTTGTTGAGAAGGCGTCAATTAGCAAGAGTGCTTGCCTCACACATAATCCCCCCAATATCTTTGATTATTTGCAAACCTGAGATCTTTATGGTATCTTCGCCTTGAATAAGAATGTTCTCGCATTTTATGTCCCTATGGAGAAATTGAAATAATCGGTTAGGTTTTGCTTCAAACAAGTTCGCAAACTTAGTTCTATTGCAGTGGACCTAAACAGGGACGCCGGAGGAGCATATTTTTAAGTGAGGGGGCTGGGGACGAGTGGTGAGCTTCTACTGAGCGTGGTGGTAGGGGCCAGGGACGGAGCCCCTTAAAATTCTTATAATTACACCCTTAGATTGCAAGAAGACCCCCTTATAGAATATCAAATTGCAATAAATCTTACGCTTTTTGGAAACCGCAGCTGAATTATAAATTTCAACAGAAGAGCCACGATGAGAAATATATCCCCTAGGGTTCTTGGTCATGTATTCTTTACTTATATTAGTATCAGCCTGTTTAACCATCGTTCCATTGTTTTGATAGTTTAACCTTTCTTTATTTAGACAATTATTTGTGTTTCCGCTGTTTGGTGGTATATTTCCTTATATAGGCATTCACTTGATATTCCCCTATTGATTGTCTCTCCGTGAGTTCATTTTCCTTGATTTCCCAGTTGCTTTTCCCACTTGTGTTTTCCCCAATTTTGTCTATAAGCTTCTTCTTGCCACTCTCTTATTAGCTTCTCTTTAGAAACTCAGCCTGCCTATGTTTCTAAAATTTGTCTTAATTTTTGTTCAACTTTAGCCTCATGTTTCCTCTAGACATGTTTCTTGCAAGAAAAAAGTTGATATCATAGAGTTGTAGTATGAAGATTATATTAAATCAACCCATGGTGATTGCCTCTTCCGCACATTAACTGGGCATACATAAGGAAGCAATCACAATATGTGAAATTACATTTAATACAAACCTGTGAACAACATTTTGATTGTGACAATACTCCAAACCTTGCACCAGCTGTTTGAAGAATGATCTAGATTTATCTTCACCTATCCCCAGTCCATGTGGCTTAGAGTTAATGAACTCCAGCAGATCACCGCTATCGGCATATTCCATGACAAGATATATTCTGGTTTCTGAGCAAAATGTTTCAAACAACTTCACCTGGAAAAATTAAAATTTCTTATAACTGTAGTTCGTTTCAGTACATTGATGATTCTGTATAAAGTACTATGAGCACAAAACATGCTCAACAGGAATCTAGGATCTTACTGTTATTGTTTTCAACCAGTAAATGAATTACAAGGGGTTGCACTAACCTAAAAGCTGAAGCAAGGCACTTCTATACACCAGAAATGTTCTATATACTCGCTTTTTTGTAAGAAAAAGATTTAAAAGAACATGAAGCTCAAATAGCCAAAATCTTAAGAAAATCTTAAGAAAATCACAAGACTCCATTTCCGAAATTAAGTGTTTTTGCTGCCTAAACATGGATATCACATCATTATTACTGTACATTCAAAATGTTAAGGGTGGAATTCAAAATTTGAGTATACACGAGAAGCAAAGAAAGTGTAACCTATTTTACCCAGTTTATTTCAGCAGCAGTTAAGAACATTTTAAGAAAATCTTAGGCTCAACTTCGGGAAAAGTTAAGAAAAATGAGGCTCAAGCAAAATGGTGGTTTTCTTATACTGTAAAAAGAAGATATGTATACAACACTTATTAAGCAAGGTTTACGTTTGAATTGACAATGTTATTCAAACAACATCTATGCTGAGACGTGTATCCCATTAAAGGGAAAGGGGGAGAACCACATTTTTCTCGTTAGTGTACGTACGTAGAAGGCCTTCTAACTATGAAGTCTTTTTTAAATATTAGAAAGATTGTTACGAAGGTCTTGCGTTGCATTTGATAGGCCTATGTAATATCATAAAAAATGTAGGCTAGAGGCCTGGGCAGCAGAGTGAGCACGCGCGAGAAATGTGACGTGAGAGAAGAACTGGCGAGGCATAACATAATAGGCGAAATCTAACTTAAACTATCAACTGTCCTAGTTGATATCCACACAATCATTTCAACATTATCCAAGACCGGCTACAAAGGTAGGTGAAATTTCAACCTAGTTATTAAACTTTTAAGTCAAGACCAGGGCCGCATTTAAGTCGGTTGGGGCCTTGGGCCCAGACTTGATTTGGGCCCCTTGAAATACACCTAAAAAATTTTGTCACGTGTATAGTACCCAGCACCCTGTTAGCATGAGTTTTTATGGACATAGTTGCAAGGTAAGTTTGTAAGGGGACTTGTAATTCACTGGTTTTTCGAAATTTTGCTCGGGGCTCCCTAAATCTAAGAATTTTAGGGGGCCCCTGGGCCCGGGCCCAGTGGGCCCATGGGTAAATGCGTCTCTGGTCAAGACTGTACCTATACACTTCAGATACGAAAAATAGAATTTGCAAGATTTTTCTATTAAGGAATAGAGTGCTAAACTCTTAAAATTAGTCTGAAAAACTTAATATTCTTGAAATGTTTTATTTTAATCCTTAGATTACTTTTACATTATTCTTGTGTGATAAGACATGTGAATTAGCCTGAAAATAAAAAAAACATTCAATCCTTTTTTAGTGTACTAGTTCATTATAAAAAAGAAACGAAAACAGAGCAAGACAATGTATCTTCAGTATAGAAACTAATCCACAAAACTCTCAATTATGCTAATAGTCTAATTCTTGGTAACACACGAGTTACTCTTATGGACTACACTTTCATGAAGTAAGCGTGTGTTTTTGTGAAGGAATATTGGAAAGACTTTTGGACACTCACCACATTTGGGCAACCACTGATCCTACTCAGAGCTTGTATTTCCCTTGGCATAAACTTGTTCAAATATTCAGATGGTGCAGTTTTCTTTGATATAATCTTAATAGCAACCTAGGTGGGAAAATTAAATAAATAGAGGGGCGCATGTGAACTAAATCTTACTTATTAACTTGCAAGACATGGCAAAAGATACGGCAGTATATAAAGACTTAAGTTTTGTTGTCTTGTTTTTAGTGTATATCTACTCAATGCTTGAATGATACCATGAACTTTATGAAACTCGTAGTTTCTATGAGTCAAACTTGGAAACTTTACAAATTCGAAGTTTGCTATCTTCAACGTGAAAACTGACTCAAGGCCAGACTGCATTCTTTGTAGTGCACAGGGAATATATTTCCCGCGCCATTTTGACTGTTTCCACCTGCGCACACGCCAAGATTTGGTGAAAGCCCTGTTTATGGTGTTATATTAACTGGTTGCACCCGCACACACGCCAAACCACACAATACCGTGTAATTTGTGCCAAACTTCGGTTTAAGCCCTATTCTTTGAGCCATTTTTGATGCTTCCAACCGCGCAATCCATAGTTCTGGCGTTACTTTCAACGCTTCCACCCACGCACGGGCCACAATTTGGTGACGATTCCCCGCACACAATCATAGAATGCAAACTGGACTCAAAATGCGTATCATGCACATACAGTTAGGTGGAAGAAATAGGCTTTCAAAAAACTTCTATAACTAGAATCAGGCGACAAATTGAGAGAATTTTGCCATTACATAAATAACGTGTATACCTTCATATGAAACGTTATTGCATTTCTCAAAACATTCAATTTGTTTACTGTAAATGAGACAACAGAGGTTTATATACAACAATTAATCTATAGAACTTCTAGTCTGACCATCCACCGGGCATAGAGCATGTACAATGCTAAAGTAGTAAGTAGAGTATAATCAGAGATGGCGCTAGTGGGGGGCTTGGGAGACTGTAGTCCCCCAGGATTTTACCAAGCCCCCGTCGGCATATAAATTTCTATGCACTATCAGCACTTTAATAATACCCAAGACTTTTTTATGTTTAGTCTTTTTAACGAATAGGAAAAATGTTTGCAGTTAGAATTCTTTGAAACCGCTCGCTGTCAGCATTTTGACAGCACTAGCCCCCCCCCAAGCATTTTTCTCTGACGCTACCCCCGAGTATAATCTTAGACTAAGGACAAAAATCTTTTGCAAATTGCCTACAATTGGGAGTATAATTTTTAGACTAAAATCACGGCCTTTTAGGGGGAGTTTCCTCTGGAATACCATAGATGACAGTATCAAAAATTACCTAACACTTATAGCATTCAATATAAGATAAATAATTGGTCTGGAAAAGAATGCACCTGCAGCATTTGCCGCTAACTTGTTATTTTAGTATATTACATTTTGTTTATAGTTATTTGGTTTTTATGTATTGTAAAATAGTTGGCTTAAATTAGTATTTAGTTACTATAGTAAATACCAACTTGATATAGGGAGATGAATGTAAATGCTACTTTCTATAGCCATGTGGCATCATCAAGGGGGATGCCAACAGATCGTGAAGGGGTGGACAGAGGTAACGGGGTCTTTTTTAGAAAACAATTGAGATGATCATCAGATACATTGTTGGGATGAATAAACCATGAATAAACATGGATTCGAAGGACAGATAACAAGGTGACATACCAAAGATTTACCTTGTAACTTCCTGCTTTTTCTAATTCGTTTCTCAGATATTTGTCTTGCTTTAGTTTCATTGAGGTTACATGAGCTAACTTAACCTTTGCGTATGAGCCTTTTCCCAGGGTGACATTTGATAACATGTACCCCTTTCTCTGACATTCCATCTCTTCACTCTTGGGACACTTCTTTTCAGTGAAAGCTTCAATTGATTCTAGAATGCCCGACGGTCGAAGGCTGATGGATGGCATATTCTCCTCTCGTTCTGTTTATCTGATTAACACTCTTTCAACCTACTTTGTGTTGTATATCATTCCCAATCAAAGTAATTTCTACGCAGTCAGATATACGATTTGAACTAGCCTATGTAGTTTGACGTAAGATGAGAGCTGATTAATGGGATTGTAGACATCAAGTTGAGTTCAACAAATTATATCAAAATCATGCATGTTATTGCTTTGTATAATTGCTTTAGTTTTTCGTATACATATATTTGCGTCAAGAAAGCAGGGGTGGCACCAGGAGAGCGCTAGAGGGGGATATAGCCCCTGTTGGAACATGCTAGCCCCCTGTTGGAAGGCGAAACTTTTTCGGAGATTTTTGGCATTTATAGTACTCTCAAAACCGTATTTTAGCTCCCTCGTCGGAAGAGTCAGCCCCCCGTCGGAAAATTCCTGGCGCCACCCTTGACCGTAAGTAACCTGTGACCGCTGCTGAAACAGACTGCTGCCGCGGATACGCTTTACAAACACTACAATAGCCGCATATGCAGTTGCGTAGTCCAGCGCGTCGGTCAAACGACTTTTCCTAGTGGAGCGGTCTTTACCAACACGTTTCCATGTAGAAACTGTACACATGGTATGAAGCACCTGAATATTTATCAGTTCTGTTCAATACAGTTTCTACTATGGCAGACAGAACAATACGTAATACTAATATAAATCTAACCAAAATAAAAAAAACAACAGCAAAGTTAATAGCTGACTTTGATCTCGTTAAATATTTACTTTTATTTATGTTGTTATTTGTTGTACATACGTAATTACTCTTACCGTAAATCGTTCACTCTTTTTCCTTTTTTAACATGCCCCCTCCCCCCTGTAAATCAGGTTCGCTATTGCCTGACAGGCTTCCATTTATAAACAATGTTATATCATGGCTATATGAATATGAGCAGCTCAGCGGTCTCAAAACGTTTCAGCCCGCGGGCCGCATCAACTATTTAACAGCAGGTGGGGGGCCTAGAACATACTCGTGGTACAAGTAGAAAAGACTGGAAACAGGGATGCTGTTCTTAACTACATATTTTTTTCGCGGGCCACAGCTGGCGCCAGCGGGTGTAGTTTGGAGATCCCTGCCTTAGTCGATGGAAATATCCTCTGTACTGTGCAACTCACTACTTTTCGGCGACGGTTAGGGTCCTTTTCTCAGGAGTTAGCTTAAACCAAATACTTTCTTTGTCTCTCTATTGCATTCTTGCTATCTGTGAAAGTTTGATTTCTTGTACTCAGTTGCCAATGGACGGTTAATACCCAAGTGGTGTCAACTTTTTAAGTCCCCCTTAGAAAATCGATGAGTGTAAGGGCTACGAAAAAGTGGAAAAATCCAGGCAGTTGTTGTACGACCTGGCTGTAACAGCATTCACAAGATCAAGACTTATCACTCGTATAATATCTACATGTTGAGAAATAAACTGTAAAACAAACACGTTCCTTTTATACTAAGAAAGCTAGCTCGAAGCCTAGTACTAAAAGTTTCTTAATTTTTGGCTACATTTTGGTTCTAATAGTTTCTTAATTTAGCGAACTAAATTGGTGTGAAAGCGTATGCAGAACGCGAATGTAGCAAACTATTTGTCCCATAGCACAGGAAACTAGTCATTGGGAGCTAAATTTTAAAGCAATGTCATACACGCTTTTTTTTATACAAAAAAGTTTATAAGAAAATGAGGCTCAAATTGTTAAAATCTTAAGAAAATCACGAGGCTCAATTTCCAAAATTAAGTGTTTTTATAGGCCAAAAATCGGTATTTCGTCGTTATTGCATTCAAAATGTTAAAGATGCAATTCAAATTCAAGTATACAATATTATATACGAAAGTGTATACCACTCTAGCCAGTTTATTTCACTAAAGGTTAAGAAAAATTTAAGAAAATCTCAGACTCAATTTCGGGAAATGTTAAGAAAATTGAGGCTCAGGCAAAATAATGATTTTCTTATAAAAAAACGTGTATTCACATTGTTTTGGTTCAGCTTTACGCTGAACCAGGCAAGATTTCAATGTACTATTTGTTTAAAGTTTCTTAGCTCTTTCCTTGTTGTTTTCAAAGTTTCTTAAATGTTGGGTTGTCTAGTACTAGCTTGCTTATAATGTGGTTTCTTATGAAAAAGAATCGTGTTTATGGATAGGATTGAACTTAAAGAAATCTAAAAGCCCCAAAATCGTTCTCATTTACTGGGCTTCATAGTCATGATCACCCACTGCTGTGTTCTGTTCTAACGAAAATGAAGTACCGCTGCAAGTGGCAAACAGCTGCCAAATGCGAGCTTTTGCAAAAGTGGGAATCTTTATTGAGGTTTGGCAATTGGTATGAAATCAATGTTGTTGATGGCTTCCAAAATTGAACTATGATAGGGGGAAGACATCCACCATGCTCTAACGCGCAGGCGATTAACATATAACACATAAAATCATTCGGATTTGGTTCATTGAATTAAAAGGCGCCTTGGTATCTGTAGACGCTACAGTCTTTTCTTGTAGATATTATTGTGCGTGCAAAAAACACATGCGCAGTTCCTATTCATGTGCTCAATTCACGCCCCTATCTATTATGACTCTTGCATGCTGCAAAGGGGTGTTGGAGAAGCCATGACAACAATTACAACCAGAATGCAATGTTTTTTAAGAACAGCCCTTGTTTTCTCGACATTTTCGTCATTTTGAGGGTAATAATATGTTGCGAAAGGGAGATGTAGTTCCAGAAGAATATAGATTATGCTGCCTTGTCTCTGAAATATCACTTCTAAAAAGCTAAGAAAGGTAAAAAAAAAACAACAGTTAAACAAGGGGAAAATGTCTGTGATCAATGGCAAATGCCATAGAGTGGGTCAAATTTTCGCTATGGATGACACATTGCAAATGAGGAAAGATTATGCTACTTCAGCTGGTTATAAACTATGCCCTTGGGTGCTATTCCACGTGGAGTAGGATCCTAAAAAATTACAAATATATAACTTCACTACTCTCGGATGCTCAATACAAGGGGGTCTTAATAGATGGTGGGTGAGAGCTTTCTTTAAAACAAATAATCCGGGTGGTCTTACTAATCGGGGGGGGTGGAATTTTCCAGATAGCAGGCCAGCCGTGAGGTAAGTAATAAAACATCATGTTCTATGGTCAATTATCTTCTAAGGAACTTTAAACAAAATAACAAAACATTTCGTAGATTTTCTGATCAAACTAGTTTTCAAAAAAGGAGTTTTAACTAGGAAGAACAAGTAAAAGATAAATGCGATGGCATGGTAACTTTCCGAAAATACGAAACGATAAAAAAAATTACGCCTTGACATAAGCCTTTGACACTTCAACTACTAAGATCAATAAGCAGGTCGGTCGTAAGAAGGTCCGTAGGGGAGGGAAAAGCATGGAAAAGTAATAATTCTCCCCTTTACATTAAGCACCCAAGAGCAAAGTATTAATATAAAATATCAAAAGGCTTATAATATGGAGAACAGTGAATAAAGATGATATACACAGGTTGAAATAAAGACAGAAAAAAGACAAAATTAATTATTCTGTTAAAATATAAACAAAATCACTCATAAAGGTCAAATTTACAATTTTACTTTCACATTATCATAGTCAATTAAAACTGAGATAAAGTACAAACATTGGAATTATTTCATAAATAAAACTAAAGATATGCACTTGGGTTTTCAATGAATTTCTTGAAAGAACCCAAAAATTCCGAAGCACTATCTTCAGTTATTAAAGAGGCGTCACAAGAAAGTGTAACGTTGGACAAGTTCAACAAACCATTTTCTTCAGACAGTGAAAGTTTTGCAGTGCCGACAGTTAAGATGCAAGTCTGAGGAGGACGTATAATTTCTGCGTAATGTGATAAGCCTACAGCACTCAGGTCATCAACCGCAAATGAGCCATGGGTAGCTCCCGTATCTTGGACATCATTTCTCCGTATTTCCTAAAGCAAATTAACATACAAAAATAAACTCTAAATTTATGCAACACTATACAGGATAACTTTTCAGGTATTCCTTCAAAATTTGACATAGTCATAAATTCTTGAGAAAATTTTCAATGCATGTGGCCAGAGCCGCCCAGAGGGGGTAGGAGGGGCAAATTGGTTCAGGGCCTCATAAAAGCCAATGCTTCAAGGGCTGGGGGCCTCATAAAGTAAATCAGCAGTAATTTTACAAAGTTAATTTCTAGACCCTGAAAATTTTCTGCTTACTTCGCTCGCAAGGGGCCTCATTTATCTCTTTTACCCGGGGTCTCAGAATTTTCTCGGCTGCCCTGTATGTGGCCATATCTACATTTCAACTTGACAGAAAAGAGTTTATTAAAGAATGAAAACAAAATGAAAAATATAAATAGAATGAATGCAACTAGGATAATAAAGGCAGTGGGATCAGGCTTTCGTGAGAAAGGCAAGCGATCGCACGCGCAAGCCATGGCACATGCCTGCAAATGAAGTGTACACTCAGGTGGCAAATAAACGTCCCCCCTGCTCCTTAATTCTTCGATTTTTTCCAACCCCCGGACCTTATTAGGACCCCCCAATTATCAATTTTAAGGAAATTAACTTGTTTTACAAACCCCTCATTTAAATTTCTCTTTGTTAGTACTAGTTACGCTCGATTTTCAGCAAAATAGCGTAATGCTGTACATATTTTGGTTTTATGCTCTATGACAACCTGTTTTTGTTGTTTCCGTCCTTGTATAATCATCTCAAGCCATTTCTCAAATTCCAATCCCCCCGTTAATTTTGAACCCCTCGTTTATTAAATTTCGGAATTTTTTCCGACCCCCCTGTCTATTAGGACCCCCCGTCTATTTGGCACTTAAGAGTATATAATATCGCACGTCTTGATTGCTTTGAAGTGGCAAGTCGTCGTTGCTAGTTCCGTGGTTTTTTATTATGAAATCAATGTTCACTGCTTGCTAATTCTGCTGATTTTTAACACTCAATCCCTTCAGCAATTACTATGACCAATTGTTTACTGGGCGATAGAATCGGTACATACATGGGAACATTGCTATCAAGCTAGGTTTTCAAAGAACACATGCCACCTCACATCTGAAAGGTTTTAGGTATGTAACAGCTAGCACTCCTATCATAATCTTCCCATGAAAGCCTTCAAATGAAATAGAGAGGCATAGCCCTTCCCCTTCACAGCCTTCTAGACATCATCTCATACGCGAAGGTAAAGTAGAACCAATATCATCTTACAAACATATATGCAGTACTCTGGGGCAAAGGTGATTTCTAAAAAACTTAACAAGAGGGGCTCCAAGTGCAACATCAAAATGGGAGGGCCTACTTGCAACCATGCCCATATTTTCAAGGCTAGTGCCTTGAAATGATATAATATAGGCACCAGTTTGAAAGATATTAGTAGCTATGTAGCAGAGGGAAAATTCATAATATTAATACAACAAAAAGCATTATACACAAGGTCAATGAATTTTGACAAGCAGGATCAATACAAAATTTTTGGGGGGATCATCCCCAAAATGAAAAAATATTAACAAAAGGTCATCTATCCCTTGAGCCCCCCCTTAGAAATCACCCCTGGTAGTGTCTGCTAGTTCTAGAATTGGATGCTATAAGTAAAATTCCTTTCTGATAAAGGAGTAAAAGAGCATTAATTTTTTAACTTTACTACCTCTAATGCTGCTTCAATATCCTCAAGATTTTTCTGATCAACATATTGTACTAAGCCAGTGTGTGTTCCATTCAAACTGTGAAGGGTAGTGGAGATATGAGTGCCATGCATGGCATTGATATTACCATCAATACTTTGAATGTTCACTTGAGGAACCAATCTTAATGCAGCTGAGACTGCTTTCATAACAAACGCAGTTGTAGAAATAGATGTACCTTCAAGGAAGAATATCTATATTATTACTGCAATCATAACTCATGTCATAATTTTCACCTGTATACCTTCATCAACTATGGTCTTCCAAAAAATCTAACAATATCAGTAAGCAATTATCATAAAAAAAGAAGTAATATCATAAAAATTATTCCCTATATCCTCACATATCTTCATAGAACTTTAACAATTAATATGGTAAATATGCATACCATCCTGAGACCAATTCTTGCAAATGGAAAGGATATTGTTTAAATTGCATGTAGTTGATGTGTAGAAATGTGGTATACTACTCTTTGCATTTAGGAATACACTTGCATTTGCTCTTTCAATGTCATTCAAATGTAAGTCTTCAAAGGTGCCCTTCCCAGTCTGAGTCTTTGCTTCATTTGTAGCCCTTTTGACTGAATACACAATAAAATGTAAACCAAAATAAAGAGATATGTAAAGAGAAGCATCAATTTATCACAATAGCTGTGGTGTACTTGACATAGGTTAGGTTTAGGACAACTCCTAATAGCCCCCAGGCTATTGGGATCCAAAAGTGGCCACTCCAAAGCATTTGAGAGAAATTTTTAGTATTATTTTGAGGGAAATTTAAGTAGGGGTCCAAATCCTACTGATTTCCTACAGACCTAAAGCATCTCTATTACGCCCCTGCATAAAAGCATTGACATTATTCAATACCTTAAATATACTATGGAAAAATAGCACATTTCTCTGCTAACTGATATCACAAGGAAGTGCTCTTTTGAGTCTTATGAAATATGCCAATATCAACTGTCTAACACACTTAAACAAATATATCTAGTTATCTCCTAGGTGGATACACTTCATCTTATGTTTTACATTTCAATAAAAAAAAAGAAAATTTCCACATACCCTCCACATTTTTAATGACATTCTTTGCATCAGGCTGCATTGGCTTCTTTCTGACACCTGATGCCTCTTGCTTAACTGCTTGCAAATTCAGCTTTGGGACCTTGTTTTCCTCAATATACTTCAAAACATCACCCTTTAGCAGATGCCCTTTGGGCCCTGTTGCTGGTATTTGCCTTGTCATTAATCCAAATGCCTCAACCAAGAGACGAGCAGCTGGTAGCATAGGAGCAGTTTGTGTGTTGCCATTAACACCTTCCATGTCATCACCTGAAAAGCTCTTAAATTTGAATGCCATATGCTGAACAAATAACTGAAGTCATGCCAGCAGACAGAAGGAAGAAAATCAAATTTGATGCCAATAACATGACTTCTTAGGGGAAAATTAGAAGTCTGGTGTTCATTTTTTAGCCTTACACCATTCAAATTGTCAAGTGTATAGAAACTTGTGTGTCACATACTATATTTAATTGAAGGCAGAAATTATCAGAAATACCAATGCTCATCAGATCATTCACTCACTTTGCTATTGAGACAAACATTCTCATAATACCTACCAGCTAATGAGTCTGATGATTGAGGAAAAAGGTCTCTCTCATCTGATTTTGAATTGATTATTCCTTGTAACACATTTGTAAGGTTTTCATGTACAGTCTCTTCAATGGCACTAAGGTGCTCCTGTTCATCTAGTCTCAAGTACTCCATACTCTTTCCTCTGAATGATGATACTTGATCTAAAACTTGCTCAGAAAGAGCTAGCTCAGTTTTGAGGCAATCCTGTCCTGATTTCTTTTGTAGCCATTCACCACAGTTGAAAACATATCTATTGCCAGAGTGATCCTTAACAGTAACCTATAACAAAACCAACATTCTGTATAAACCCAATTTTCTCTTCCATAGAATGACAATAATTTTCCTGATAACAACATTGAGACAAAGTAAAAATATGTCTAATACTACTAATAAATAAATGAAAAATATAAATAAAAATGACAATAGATGCAAAGTGTACCTTTTCAAGATACCAGGCTGGACCCAAACCAGTGTTATCATGCCTAACATCTATCTTCCTTAAAACTCCCAGATCTTTGGATGCAACCTTGTATTTATTTACCCTGGACAAAATTAATTGGTTCAAATGAGTTGTTCAGATGGATAGAACATATAATTTCCATTTATTATGGCTTTTAATAATTACAATACACTTAACACCAACCTTGAAACAATTACAACATATTAAAACGATATAATGAACACTATAGCATATATAAATTGTTATATCGCAACAATGATTTAGTGATTGCACATTAATCATTTTGAGATAAAATTGTACTAAACAAGCTACTCAATGGTGTGACATTCATTACTCTACATTCATCAAATTGGTTCTCATCTTTGCCATAAAAAAGAATTTGACATGACACCAATGCTTTTTAGAATGATATATAAAAATACACCTGCACAAATCAATCTCTGCTACAAGTAAGAGCAATTTGCAGCAAAGTCATTATAATTATGTGCAAAATCGAGCTTACTGTTACACCAAACCAAATTTTTGACGCCAATTTTACAAGGAGCTTCAAACTCTGCTTTGACATTTGGCAACAGAATTGAATCAACTTACATTCCTCTCTCTAGTTCCTCTCTTTTAGAGGGTATTGCAATCTCACCGCTTGTTCCTTTCTCTCCATAAAGCTCTAAGAACACATTGGCATCTGTGCCCGCTCCAAATCGATTTCCAGTATGCAAGAGGACATCATAGTAATATGACACTAAAACCAAAAAAAAAAACCATTTACATCTGCATGCTAATATAAGCACTTCGCATTTACAAGTTACCTAAAAGTGTCACTAAAGCACAATAAAGCTCGTAAAAAGGAATAGTTGCTTGTATATATGGTGTTCATTCCGTCCAGACCTGATATTTTACATTAAGTCTTGACAGAATTGATAACTTTCACCAATGGAGACTTTTAGACACACCTCCTGCTTTCGCTGAATTGTAAAAATGTCTTCTTCCTAGGCTTTTAGCTGCCACCCTTATCGGGTTCTCAATGTTTTGTGTTGACACGGCAGGTCTCCTGCCAGTTGGCTTTGGCAAGATATTACTAAGCCTAGATACTCCATTCCCTATTCGACTAGCCATTATCGCCAGCCGTAGTTAGTGGACTGGAGCATGCGCAGAGATGAGAAATTAGACTTAGACATTTTCACTCAAGGCAGTTACATTACAGACTATGAATTGAATTCTGCACTCTCCAGTTCTTTCC
>WIPJ01002077.1:1595737-1630811 GCA_018155075.1 Cassiopea andromeda
TAACCCGAGTCCTTTCATTAAACTGTCAAGTCGACAGAAGCCGATCAAATGTCTTACCCCCGTGCTACTGAGGAAAGAACTGGAGAGTGCAGAATTCAATTCATAGTCTGTAATGTAACTGCCTTGAGTGAAAATGTCTAAGTCTAATTTCTCATCTCTGCGCATGCTCCAGTCCACTAACTACGGCTGGCGATAATGTCTAGTCCCTATTCGGCCGGCAGCCATATTTTTCACCAATGCGCCCTCGCAGCAAAGGCGATTTTATGATTTAATGATTTGATGATAAATGTATCAAGATCTGTGATCAATTGCTAGTGATCAAAACGAGGCATTATGGGATTGCTATCCCACAGTTCTTTCTTTGGAGGATAAATCGAAGAACAACCACGAGGTCTTTCTCTGCTGGAAGAAAGCCAACAAAATGCAATCCTAGAAGGTATACAGTCCATACTAGCACACAAAGATTTGTCGATTGTCCATACTACCTGTCGATTTGTTACCCAACTCAGTATAAGTTATTCATATCACCGAAATGAACCACTGTCTTCTAATAGAACAGATGACATATATTCATCAATTTTTGATAAAAGACTTTCTTGAAATTACTATTAGATTGTGCCGATCTTTGATGAATTTCAGTTTGATTTAGAAGCACCTTTTTACTGCAGTTTTGTGCATCTTGAATATGTAGAAAGGTGCGCATTTTCGCCATGTGCAATGATGAGCGTTTTTTAGGGACATATGAGAGTGAAACTCATTGATCTTAACTAAGGAATTGATAGTGGCAGAATCTGAGCACTAAGGCGGATATCTCTGTTCGAATTTAAACTTGACTACGGATTTATTGCATGCATTTACATACTGTTTCCATTGCTATTCAGGATGCCAAGGATGACTGCTTGGCAACGTGCTACCTTTTTGATATTTCGAAGGATTGGAAAGTGGTGTAAGTAATATGATATTTTTATTAGTACTTATAAGTACCATTTGGAAAGATTCGAGCTGCAAAATCACTACAGAGTGAGATCTGGGCAGGAATGACCCTGCTACGATTAAAAAGTGCAGAGCAGGCAATTCTCCTATATTGGTGGTGACCAGTGATATGGGAATTCTCAAGGAATATCATTTCTGTTATGAAAATCAGATAATGTTTTTAGTTGTATCTTACCTTCTTTAACATTTTATTGTTGGAGGAATGGGCACCCTTTAGAAATTTGCATTAAGTGACAGGAATAATGAAAAATCAGGGGATTCAAAAACAAAGCAACTGGCCACCCTGGTATTTTCATCCTTTGAAATGAAAGTTCTCTGGTACTTTAAGATAGGCGGTTTCACGACAGTAGATGATGCTATCATAGTTCAACTGACATATGTGATGTCAATTTTTCACCCCTAACTGATACTGTCTTTTGTTATTCTACAGTGACGTTATGCTCCTTTTATTGTTGAAAGTAATAAGCTGTTATTGCTTATAGATTTACCAACAAGTGGCTCGTATCGATCTAGTAACTTGAAATTGGTCCAGGTATTTGTTCACTCTCTTGATAGTTTAGACATAACATAACATATAACAAAAATATATTCTGTTTAGGCCAAAGGCCTATTACAGTTCTAATTTCTATAGTGAAAATAGACATTATAGTGTCATTGGGACATTCTGTGATAAGTGATCTGTGCTGGGTGGATAAAATATCATTCAAGGAAAATCATGAGAAGTCTGGATAAGTTCTCAATTAGTGGATTTGTACTCTTTTTTCCAGCCTGTAAGGTTCTTAGCAAGGTCTTTGTATACAGCACATGCTTTGCATGCATTTACATTGTTTTCAGCACAAGAATTCTTAATGATTCTTGAGAACAATGTAGAGTCAGAATTATTGCATAGTAATCTTGTCATATGTTTTGCAACTTGAAAAGCACAGTCAGCTACTCATGAATTTTTAAATCAACAGCATGGATTCCATGATAAAAAAACCATCCCCATTTCAGGCTCTTTGGGGTTCTTATGTAAGGGGCTCAACCAATGAAATTTCAGGCTCATGGTTCTTATAAAAAAGGTTCATTTATTTGGGTTTCTACTGTATGTGATTGCTGTCCACCTGACAATGATGGAGGGATGAAATATAGTGAGAGTAGTGCCCAAATTCAACCAATGATGGCACATCGTAGTTTTTCTCTCCAACGGGCACTTCCCCTTTGCACAAAAGTATCGTATATATATATAATAAAGAGTTATGTTTTATAGTTATGCTTGGCACATTTTGCAGTGGTTTATTGCCAATGATGGCTTGTTCTTGAGGTCACTGTACATTATTTATGCAAGGTGTCAAGCAGTAACAACACTCAGTAGCCCTAAATGAGGTCAAACCATAAGGATTTGTGAAGTTTCATATGTGTCAAGCCCAGGTGTTCTAAAGTGGTTTATGTGTCAAGCTCAGGTGTTGCACATCATCTAAAGACAAATTATATTTACTTAGGAAGATGTCACATGTCAGCTCCATTCATAATGAAGCTGTAGTTAGGTCCGTTTTTACAATCAAGTAGGTGCTTGAGCATATGATTGAAGTTTAAGTCAACAACCAGATTTCTATCACCTTTGTGTCTGTTATTTTGACCAAGTATCTCTCCACATGGTTTTTAAATGCAGCCAAAGATCAACATTATCTTATTTTCCATGAGGCCCTTTGCCTGTGGATCATATCTGGCAGCTTCTTATAGATAAGGATAACATACAGTGACAGGGTGGGCAGCAAACTCTGGAAGACCCTGAAAACAATGGATTTTCTTTGCCCCTGGACAAAGAAAAATACCCTGGTGAACCTGAAATTACAAACCACCCCTGAGCATTATGTTCTGAAGCTGATTTCCCACCCATCACTATTTGGTCTTGCAGTACTGTTACATTTTTTATTCCTATAGTGCAGGGGTGGAGGATCTATAAGATTAGCAGGGGAAATAGCGTGTGGCAAGAAGCCTCTTTCCAATAATGAAAAAAAATTTCATGTAAAATGGAATATGGCATTTTTCAAAAATGTAGTTGAAAATCCCCTGGAATATCCTTGAAATTTGGTAGAAAATGCATCCGTATCATTAGAATGTGAGTGGCATATGGCATTAGCTGAGAATTGCTAAGAGTCATCAGTATTCTGGCAAATGGGGAAAGCAGTTCTGAAATTTACCTTCAAAACATTGAGCTTATAAATGTTATCAGTGCAGTGATGATTACCATATAGGGACATCTGAGAGTTGATCTCATTGATTTAATATTTGGAATTGATAGTGGCAGAATCTGAGCACTGACAGGGCTGCATGAATCATTATTAGTCGATTGCTAACTGTTCTTGCTAATGAGATTTCATTCAAAGAGTTATTTTATTTTGTGCTAGGAGCAGTGATTTTACAAACAGACATTCCTTGTGTGATGCAGTGCTTCTTATAATATGATCATATGTTTGTGTGATGATGAATGGCAGATAATGGTAAGTGCATTGGCCTTTAGTCATGTTTTGTAATATCATTGAAGTTACTCATGCAATGGTTCTTTCAAATGATGAAACTACAACCCTATACCATGTTTTAGGGAGGGATTCTTGTTTGTATCAGCTTTCATGATAAAGAAATATGTTTTCCTTGAAAGAGTGATTTTTTCTATTGAGCAAGCTCATTTTGTTTTTATTTGAGTGTCGTTTTCATTAGCTATCTTTTGTAAATAAACATTTAAAGACAAATATCCAAGATGGGCATCATAGACAGGGCATTAGTTCTTATTGTGAATGGCAGGCACTGGGGAGGGGAGTTAAGGGGCATTCCTTTTGTTCATTAAGTTTCAGTTTAGATAATTTTGACAAAGTTTTCTTAATAATGGTTCTTGAGGTAGCAATAATAACATTCAAGAATTTGGTCTAAAATACATGTTGGAAAGCCTGCCACTGCTTATAATTCATAGATGGATAAGATGAGAGAAAACACTTTTCTAAAGTGCATACCAAATAGTTTTTTGCTAGACCCAGTTGGCTGCCAGTGATGTTAACATTTGCTACTACTGAAGTACTTATGATTAGAGTACCCACCAAGATCTCTGAGGCAGCAGCTATCCTAACTCAATTTTAGTAATTTCATCTAAAGTTTTTGTTTGGATTCATTGGGCAGAATCATGCTGAAAATTTAATCTTTATTTCAAAAAAGTTATTTTGATCAACACTATATGTGTAGTATTTCTTTCTTATGTCAGCCATGCCCAGATAAATGGATATTTAAAGTTGATCAATGCTATTGTGTGAGTTGCCAACTAAGGAATGTTTCTGTAGAGGTACCATGGATTGAAAGGGTGTTTGTTTGAGGGAGCATATATGGCAAGAAGTGATGGATATGTTGATGAGGTTTGTATCCACGCACTTAAGTACTTTGTTTATCTGCATTAAGCTCGAACAAATGTTGTACGCTATTTTAGGGCAGATTTTTATACTATTGCATTGTGGCATCATGTGATGATCTCATAGTTCAACTGATTTGCAATGCTGTACAATCATTTCGCCCCTATCTGATGATGCCAAAGTGCATTTAGTTTCTACTTTGAAGTCAATAATGGATTTGACTTTTCACCTAAAATACAAACACGCTTTTTGTGGCATGTTGTAGGCACTTACAGAACACTAACACTAATTACACATTTTCTTAACTCTTTTCTCCTTGGAAACTAAATACCCAAGTTGGTTGTAAGGGATATCTTGTGTGATAATAGTTTTAAATGGTTTCATTGAAATCCTTTTGTACATTGTGTTTGAGATCCTAATTAAGTCCTACTCTATGTCATTTCTTTCCTCTCCAGAAATGAAATCAAGTTCTTCCTCACCTCCTCTTCACATCAAAGCTTGCTGTGCATAGTACAGCTATTTCTCAATGACTGGATCTCAGAGGAAATTTGCTTCACAAGCATAATTTGATAGCCTTCAATCCACAGTGTTGGACATGGAAAGCAAAATGGCAGTGCTTATCTCTCTCGTCAAGGAGTCTGTAAGTCTACCTAAGAAACCTTGTCTGGATTGTAGTAGTCAGTCTGCCAGCTATTTAAATGATGGCCATTTGTAGGAATGAAATCAGTTTCTAGAACAATCTTGCAGCAATCAGTTTGAAAAGATAGATCTGCTTAGTGACTTGCATTAATCAAACACTCACATTGCTACTTGCAATCTATTTGTGTTGTTCCAGAATCTCTTTAAAGAGTGCCGCTTAGATCAGATTCCAATTTTAACCTGGGGTGCCAAGTAACCTGTCCAGGGTACACAATAAACCCATTCATTGATGCATTTTTGTGTGTGAAAACCCTTTTTCAATTAGGTTTATCAAGTACATTTTTCTCTTTGAGCATTCCCATTCATATTTCCAGCAGATATTAGCTGAAGACATTTCAAAATATTTTGTGATTCTTTATTTGGTGCCCTATGTTGTTGTAATGATGAGTTGACTTAGTCCTGACTCTCCTGTGGAGGCATTTAGACTACAATTCTCTGAACAGCATTGGTTTTGCTTTAGTTTCCGTATCTATTTTTGAATCTTTATATATGTACCCAGAGATATTCACCACAAGAAGCTTGTTTTCTGTTATTTGAAGTTGGTTTCAGTTACTTGATGTAATCTTTAGTATCAGGAGAGTATCCATTATTTAGTAGATTTTTATGCTCATTTTGCAACGGTAATATTGATTGAGGCATATGGCTTCATTTCAAATTCTGTTCTGGTTAGACTTGTCAGTGTGTGTAGTCCTTAGGCCAGACATTGGAACACATTGTGCTGGCATACCTGGTTATATGTTGGCTGCTTTGTGTGTAGAATTAACTTTGTTGTCTTTTTGTTAGCAATCTAATTTTGAATCATTCACAAATGTTTTTTAGTGTCAAAGAACACACCATCATGTATTATCTGGGCACCATATCTTTCTTCTGATGCTACAAATAATTGAAGAAGCAGAATTGACATTGTGAATAGAGACTATCACATTTCTCATTATATTTCTTTCTTAAGATTTTTTGATGTAATGGTTAAAGTTGAATGTGTAGAGTTAGAATTTGTTATAAATCTAAATGCCATTGAATTTGATATAGATATAGTTCTGTTCTTTTCTTCAATTTCTGTGGATAAATCCATTTTTTCTGCAATGTTGTTTATGACTGATTGTAGTTTAGTTCATTTTGCCTATGTGTGCTAACAACATGCCTTTCTTAAAACAACTGGCAATTTGTTTTTGTTGCTTTTCTTGTTATGGGCAAAATTCATGGAAAGTTGAAGCTCGCTAAATTGACTTGTTGCAATTTTCAACTCCATTTTCCAAGTTGAATTTCAGCTTGTTCATTGTTTCATGTTATTCTTCATCCCAGCTGTGTATGCTTGAAGTGCTTCCACATCCATTTCCTTCCAGTGTCTCTCTTTGGGAATCATGTTTAGAACTTTTTTGTTCCATCCCATGTTCCAACAGTTGAATGGTGTATATGATAGAATCCAGGTAACCTTTGATGAACCAACTCAAGTTTGGCCTTGATGACTCTGTCAACAAACTCCCAGTCTTCTCCTCCCCATTTGTAGCTAAACATCTCCTCATTCATTCCTATGAGATGAATTAAGAAACTAGATCATTTCATATTTATCGTGGTACTAACAAAACATTAGCTTTTAGTATTTTGTGCTCTAAATCAGACGTTAGAATATCATAGTTCCCAATTGTCCAGCATTCTATGTTGTATAGAGCTGAAGAATGAAAAATGCAGTGAAGGTTGCGGGGCCCTCCTAGAATCTCAATTGATTAAAAGCTCCCAAATAGCTTTCTGATTTCGTTTCTTACCTGCCGTTTACAGTGATTATGTTATTGATACGCCGTAGTAAGCTCCTTCGTAGTTACTAACTGCCGCTGCGCGGCACTCCTAAGTTCTCCAGAATTTTTTCCTGGAACTTGGCAACTATGTAGCTTTAAATCTAGATGGATGCATAGCCTGTTCGCACCTGCTCCCATCAGTTGTGTACATGAATCAAGAAAGGGATGAGTTCGATAAATCTCATTCAAGCTAGTATCCACTGCAAGGGGGATCTTGTTAGATCATGAAAAATCTGCCTTGGCTGACTCCATCTTGTTAGCTTCAGCTCGCAAGTTTTACCGTAACTGCTTCAATACTCACCTCCAATTCTTTCCCAGTCACTTTTATATATTGAAATCATGCCATATCCCAGGTCCATCCAAAGAGAATCGTGTAGTTTTGTGTATTCTGGATGTTCACCGCACTGTAATCGAAGTAGGGTTGGGCTATATGCCATCTTGCCCTCAATTGTGTGCTAAGAAAAATCGCAAATCAGTTATTAGCATTTTTATTAGCATTTTTGGAAAATTCAGTTACTCTCCTGTCCGCCAAGCATAAGACAGGACCCCATTCAGATGTATCCCTGGTTCTTCGAGATTCGCTCCCTACATTTATCTTTTGGTGTCGACCTCATGACGCCCCAATTTATGGACTTTAGGAACCCAATCACAGAGCTCCTGATGAATTGAATTGAATGAATTGCATATTCATTACTGAAAGATACTAACTTACATTGAAAATAGGCTTGGTGCATTTAAGAACAACTACTTTTTTACTCGATTTTACCTCCGTTTCCCCCAATTTCTTGGGGCTTGGAGGGTGCCTCTGAGAGGACTTTAGTTCTGGCACGAGCATTGAGGACCGGATGCCTTTCCTGACGTCACCAATGGCATGCAGTGGGCCTAGAACCCAGGACCATTGTTACATTACTGCAAGGCCACGGCTGCTCATTGTCAAGAACAACTACTCTCAGGTGTGCCAAATAAACGCCCCCCGCTCATTAATTTTGGATTTTTTCCAACCCCCGGACCTTATAAGGGATCCCCCGTTTACTAATTTTAAGGAAATTGGCTTTTTGACAAATTCGTCATTTCATTTCCTTTCTTTGTTAGTATTATTTACGCCAATTTTCATGGCAAAATGGCGTACTGCTGTATATGTTTTAGTTCTATGCTTTATGACACCTATTTTTGCTCTTTCCGTCCTTGTATAGTCGTTACTCAAATTCCGACCCCACAGTTTATTTTGACCCCCCCCGTTTATTAAATTTCGGAATTTTTTCCGACCCCCCTGCTTATTATGCCCCCATTTATTTGGCACTCGAGAGTACTGTTAAATGGTAAATTTATTAGAAAAAGCTAGCAAACTGATTAACCTCAAATTGAACTTCATATTCAAACTAAATGGAGAATCCAAGTACAAGCTAAGCAAAGAAAATTTTTACCAGAAGATGACGTACCTTTCTAGCTTGATCAAATATATGATCTGGTATCTGCAGGTGTAGATCCATAACAAATACAATACTATCATTCGTAGCAATATGTCGTACTCCTTCATTTAAACCTTTCACTTTTGAAAAGTTTCCTTTCATCTGCAAAAACGTGTAATTTAGTTTACTTCTTTGTAAATACCCATTCAAATCTGCATCCGTGCTGTGAAAGTCAACTACAATTAGATGGAGGTTTCTATCATTTGTCCTCTTTATCAACTCTTCTATAGAATGAATCAAGTACTGAAACCATTGCCCTTGGTTTTTAACTGTACAGACTAAATAAATTTGTACTTTATGTCGCCATTTGCTCGCGTACCCTTCTGGTAAACAGAATTTTTTGTTGCCTGTAGTTTTCAGAAAATAGTCACCAAATCTGTATAGTTTTCCATCGATTGTGTTTTTTAGGTCTATTTCAACAAAGTATCGTCTCTTTTCATGATTCTCTTCCACATGAACTATATTCTCCAATTTGTAAATCCTAGAAAGAAATATACTCTCAAACATTCCTCAATTAATGCAGAATTGAAACCACACATATGATTTCCCAGTTGATGCATACATATGCCTTGGAATTGTATGTTGCTTTTACTAGCAACTGCTGCTATAGTGAGTTGGTACCGGTACAAGATTTAGTCCTGGATCTGATGACTTAATTAATTTAAACTTGAATGGAAAGTAGCCTAGTTTTGCATTTTTACTGACTGCGCTCAAATCCAGCAATTAAAGTGCCAGTAATAGCTTTTGGGGTTTCCCACCCCTACACAATGAGTGAAGTGGCATAGTGGTTAGAGCGCATGCCTCCCGTGCGGAAGGTCTACGGCTCGAGCCCGACTCGATGCCCTGACTGAATGCTCGCTCACTGTTCACCCAGCAGCAAATGGGTACCTGGTGGCAACACTGGGGTGATAATTGCGGCGAGGAAAGGAACTGGCCACCCTACCTCACATGCCGATGGCTCAGGATAAGTGTTCTCTCTAACAGGCACTCCCCTACGTATGAAAGTATATATGGGACTACCTTTACTTTTACCCCTACACACCCCCTTAGAGCCAGGTTTGCTTTGCTTAAATTTATGATCTCCAACTTCAACCACACTTAACAGACTAATTCCCGTTACGTTTCCATAGATGTGGCAAACAGGAGCTCTTGAGCCATTCAGATAATCGATATAAAGACTGATAAAGAACTGTACCTTTGATTTTCAGTATTGATGGCATGGAAAACAGCACTAGCAATTGTCTTCGCTGCACTGGCATCCAGTATTTTGTCACTTGTCTGATCGTCAGGGTATATTACGTCTTGCTTAACATAATTAAGTCCTACATATAATTTTAGTTCTTTGCCTGTGAATAGATAGTTGGGTATGTAAGGGCAAGACAAAAGCCCAGTTGATAATGTTCCAGTGTTCAGTCTGGTTTTGCTCATTGACAATCTGGCATTCCTCCTAAAAGGCTCTTCAAGTTGTGACTGAGCTTTATAGAAATGATTAACTGGAATAGAGCTACCCGAAATGGTGTAAGGTCCAATGTGTTCTCCCGCTAGCGGCCTGTAAAGATTTCCGTTCCTTATTTTGAACCGCAACAGGAATCTACCCGAGAAGAACACAGTTTGCACCAAATCGATGACATAGCGTCTGTCCTTTTGCAATAGAATCTCTTCAGAAACCCTCTTAAACAATGGCGGATTTTTGACACTCTGTTCCCTGATATCTCTGTCGTATATGCCATACCTTGCTATGATTTTGTCCCTGCTGATTTTTTCCTCGTAGAGAACGAATTCTACTCCATTTCTTGACTGCATCTCGAATGTGTAATATCCGGTTGTGTTCATGTATATATATCCAACAAATCTTCTTGAAATTGTCTCTTGCAACAGCTCATCGTCTTCAAGTTTACTTGCAAAATACGTGCTATAGGGGTATTTGGGAAATAGTGGATTCCAGTATAGGTTATAAGTATCAGTGTAAGAGCATACGTCTTTATATGTGTAAACATTCACTTTTCCCCGAACCTCTGTCGTTCTTTTAAGATGCTTGATAGTTTTATTATTAATAATCTTCTTGGTGTTGTGTGTATTTTTATTAAGCGTACTATCTTTTATATATAAAATCTCAATTTCATTTCTCATACTATCATGCACTAGCGACGAATGTAGAAGTAGATGCGTGAGAATCCTAATAAGTAGAACGGTAAGAACAACAAATGCTAGGAGTCTCGTGAATTTCCTTTTCATTTTATTGTCAATCGAAACCTAAAAAGTCAACAAAGATTAGCAAATTTAGCTGGTACCTCAAAGCGAGGTGGTTTTCATCAGATTTAAAGACAACACCACAGGGAGCATAGAAATACATAGCCACCCTGTGGCGATTACAAAAAGCAAAGGAACTGCAAGTATAAAAATGCAAGCAAGTCGATCTGCACACACGTTTCTTATGTACGAAAATTACTTTGCCAAATTTCTTAAATTTTCTCCAGGTAGAGGCTGAAAGTTTCTTACTATTTTCTTTCCATTTTCTGGAATAAACTGTCCTAAATGGGCTACCTTGTTTTTAACAATCTTGCTATCGCGAATTTATAGTCTATCTTAAATATTTCGAATATAAGAATAGGAAATATCGATTTGTGGTAAGCAAAGCTGAACTTTGGAGCTTGAGCCTTGCAACTTATAAACGTTTTTCTTATATGTAAAAAACGTTTAGTATGGCAGCTGTACGCATGAGGCAAATATTAAAGTCAAAATGGCCAGCAAAAGTTGCACAATGCAATATTTTAACAGATATGTGAACACAGCCACTGGAATGCGTTTCCTCGGCCTCCACTTATGCAAAAAAGTTGACAACCACTGCTGTAGGGTCATGTTGCAAGTAGCTATTGCTATTGGAAGACTATATCTTACCTGCAGGAGAATAAGTGCTTCAATAGCATGCCAATTCTCGATAATATTCTCGCATATCTGATGGTACTGCAGAGACGCTACCAGAAGATTTTATCAGATTGAGCTGAGTTGTGACCTTGAAAAGGAGAAAAAGAGGTAAATCAAAGATAACTTTTTATGCAAGCACGTTTAGAAGGGACTCGTGTTAACATACCTGCTCTACATCTGTTTTCACTGTCTTAATCCACTTTAAACCTTACGACAATTTGCCGGTGTAAATGATGTAGTTCTGTAACTACGTTGCCAGGCGATTTGTTTTTCTTACAAGAATTTCTGCATATTTATCTGCAGATAAATTAAATTGCTTGAAATTTCATTTGATATCTTAGCAAGTGGTTGTTTTCTTTAAACATATTAGAAAATGGTGGCTCTTTGATGCCTTACGGCATTTCAATGAATCCATTAGCACCTTGGAAACCCTGCCCTGTAACTGATTGATGGGATATGCTTTTTCTTGTAAAAAAACCATCATTTTGCCTGAGTCTCAATTTTCTGAACTTTTTTCCCGAAATTGAGCCAGAGATTTTCTTAAAGTTTTCTTAACTTTTACTGAAATAAACTGGCTAAAATCCGTTACCATTTCTTTGTTAATCATGTTTACTCCAATTTGAATTCTATCTTTAACATTTTGGATGCAATAATGACGTAATATCGATTTTTGGCCAACACAAATACTCAACGATGGAAATTAAGCCTGAGATTTTCTTAAAATTCTCTTATCTTTTACTGAAACAAACCGGCTAAAATGGGTTACCCATTCTTTGTTACTCTTGTATACTCGAATTTAAATTCCATCTTTAACATTTAATGTAATAATGACAAGATATCAATTATTGGCCAACAAGAACATTTTCGTGCGCGCCGGCGTAACGCCCAAAATCAGAGCGTGCGTAGTTAAATGTTACCTGTGCATTGTGCGCCTTAAAGTTTAGAGAAACTTAATTTTCTAGCGTTCGAAACACATGCAAAATCAATGCCAGTTGCTTTTAACTACGCATGCTCAGTTCTGGGCGCTACGCCCCCGCGCACAAAAGAGAACTCAAGTAGAAATCGGGCTGGAGGCACATAGCTGCCGCTGTTGACTACTGCCTCGACTCGATAGTTCAAAGTAGCAAGCTTTGTTGTGCGTGGTGTGTCGTTAGCTCGACTGCTGATAGTGAATCATTTGTCACCGAACCATGCTAATTGTCTTTATGTTGAACTGATACTTTGCTTCATTAGAGCAGCATTTCATTTCAATAATATTGTAAGATTAATCTAAATGTTTAACCAGATAAGTTCCTCTAATCGGTTGGCTATTCTGCTTGCGCCGGCTATCAACCGAAGTTATCTTAACGCTAATTCTTCCTACTGTAAACACTGCTTATATCGTCGAAGCAAGATTTCATTTCTTTAGCTTCCACATCTCAAAAAGTTAACTGATCTGGAGCTGCTAGTTACTAAGTCCAAGCAACTGAATGTATGGGAAAATGAGAAATGATGCTATTTATCAATCAGAAGGCGTAGTAGGCGAGGATGCTGGGAGGGCAGTAGTCTTCGAGATTGGTAAGAGCCATGATAGGAGCTCATACTATTCGGGCAATTTCTCTGAATGAACAGCAGCAAACGTTATGACTGTAACAATAATCTCTACTTTCATTCTGACAGAAAGTTTGCAGCCCCTCTCAGTTTAGAAATGGAAGCTACAGTAATGAGATCTTGCTTTGAAGATATGAACAGTGCTTACAATGGGAAGATTTAGCGTTAAGATAACTTTTGGTTGATAGCCGGCGGATGAAGAAATACCAACCGATTATATGAACTTCACTGGTTAAACATTTAGATTAATCCTACAATACTATTGAAATCAAATGCTACTCTTATGAAAAGACAATTTAAAGAAGACTTGTTAGTTATATGTATTTTTGAATAAGCTATCTATTTTCACCACTAAATTGAAGCAAAAACACTAGCGACATACACACTTTTTTTATAAGAATATTAAGGCTAAGAATTACTGAAATTCAAGAATAATGCAAGAATACAGCAAGGCTCGAGCATCTTCAAGACTCGAATTTCTTGTGTATTCAAGATATAGTACTACTTCTAGATTTACTTGTCGGCAGAATGTTTACTATTCTGTTCCACTTCAATTTTGCTTTATGATGAAGCAAGATCAAGTGAGATTTGAATATGTTCCTTTGATTTTCAGACGTAGTTACATCCAGAGATGGGTAGAATACTCTGGAAAAGTATCTTCTTACAAGATACTATTAGTCACAAGAAGAATCTTTTTGCAAGATACTATGTATTTTTAAAATAAGTATCTAAGATAATGTTTCAGGATACTGTTATAAAGATATTTCTTGAATGGGTACATGACCAATGTTCCTAACAATGTGCTGTATAGCTGGTATATGTTTAAATGATTTAACATGTGTACAACTGACATCTGTGCAATAGGCTTAAACTACGTAAATTTTAAGTGCCATTTAAATCTATCCAAAGGAAAGTCCAGTTACTTGTACGATGCCATAATGTTACCAACCACAGGGCTGCCGAGAGAATTCAGAGGACCGGAGGCAGAAGAGAAGAAACACGAGGCTCCCTGTGAGCAGAAAAACTCAGGGTCTAGAGATTGACTATGGGAGATTACTGCTGGTTTACATTATGAGGTCCCCCAGACCTTGAAGCATTTGGTGTTATGAGGGCTCTTGGACCTTAAGGCTCAGGGGGAATTTTCCCCTTCTGCCAACCTCTTGGCGGCCCTGACCAACCATCGACTGTCATATCACAAAGGCTACCACTTATACCACTGTTGACTTCAGGTTTTATTCATAAACAGTCCTGAAAGTATCTTGTAACTTTGAAGAGTTTTTTGAAAATATCTTATTACAAGATACAGTTACTTGACAAGGAAAGTATCTCTCTGCAGGCTACTGTTATTTATTTCAGTATCTAAATACTATCTTCAAGATACTAAGATAAGATACTGCCCATTTCTGGTTATACCTTTGATATTTAAGAATAATTTAAGAATAATCTAAGGCTCAAAACCAAAAATATTTAAGAATATTGAGTCACAGTTAGAAGTTAGGTATTCTCATAGAAAAAGTTTGTAGCTCTCGAGGCGAGCTTTTTTATAATTATGAGCGGGGTTCATACCAAACCTGGAAAACCTGAGAAATGAGCCATTTTGGGGGAAAGTCAAGGAAGACCTGAAATATTCAGGGAATCTTTTTTAATGTTTCTACAAGTACATACAAACGATTTCTGCAAAGTATTTACATATTACAAATATTGTAAATTAATCTTAAATTGTTTGTTTTGTTGCTAATTTATTTATATAATGATGCTATGCGTTATTTTTATTTCTAAAACAATTTCGTTCCATCCCAAGTTCCTATCGTGGAATGGTAGATATGGTAGAATCCAGGTAGCCGTTGATGTATAAGTTCTAGTCTTCCTACAATGACTCTGTCGACGAATTCCCAGTCTTCTCCGCCCCATTTGTAACTAAATAGCTTTTCATTCATCCCTGAAAGAGATGATAAATTTAATGAACATGATAACGTGAGAATGCAACAGTTATTCATTTTTTCAGTAGTTCATTCATTAATTCATTCATTACATCATTCATTAATTCGTTCATTACATCATTCATTAATTCATTCATTCAATTATTCATTCATTCCTCTCAATTCTGTAGTTAGGGTCACCTTGCAGCGCAAGGGGACCTCCAATTTAGAAAGTAAATACAAAAAGCTATATAGAATACTATGCAATATATGCACTATGCATGTAAAAGAAGAGAAGAGGTAATCAATAGCGATAACTAATTTAAGGGTACTCAACAGGCGCACTTTTCCTATTGCCTGCTATTAATGCTTGCTATCCTGCATATTCAATGCTATTTGTAGGGAAATATCCGTTCCTTGCAAGTTCTTTATATTGTATAAGTTATGCTAGGGGTATTCCTCAACTCTATTAATCATATACATTCATTGCTATTATTAAGTTATGCAAATAGGATTCATTCTTAGTTATATTCCACGAAAAATGAGTGTTACTTGCAAGGCACAATTGTTTTCCTCCTATTTTTGTTGTGGCCTTTGACATGTGACCTAACCCTAACCCTATTTTATTGTGTGGTTCATGAACGAGATCATATCAAGTTGAAGATTGAAACTTTAGTGTTTGACTGTGCCAATGGTGTTTTAGCATTTGAAGTTTGATACAACTTGCGTCTACAGTTCTACCCCCCCCCCACCCTCCGATTTCCTAGCACGTAATCAAATACCACAGACCTACCTCCTATCCTGTCCCAATCACTCTTGAATATCGACATCATTCCATACCCCATGTCCTGCCATATGGAATAATCTGTAAGCTTAGTATACTCCGGATTTTCATGCGCATAAAGTCTGATTAGTATTGGGCAGTATGCGGTTGTGCCTTGTATGGTATGCTACAAGACAAAGTATCATTTCTTAATAATAGTCACAGCTTCGCCATACAGGTATGTGGGAACCGGAGGAGCAAAGGGATCATGACCCCAACTTTATAGCAAACTATGCAAAAGAACCCCTTTCGAACGCAGAAGTGCCCCCAACCAGATTTAAAAGTGCCCTTTTTGAATAATTTTTTTACCAAGCTCTCAATGTGAGATGAGATCCATAACAATATTTGTAATCATGGTTTTCTGTGAAGACGATTTCAAGCATTTTTCCAAAAATGTGCATTATTTATGGAGCAATTATGTTCTTATCGGTTGATGTTTTAGGCAGAAATAAAACAGAAATAGTACTGGGTATAATATGAATGCTCCACAAGTGTGAATCATGCATAGATCATACATAGTGTAATTTATGGGTGTGGCCATGTTCCCCTTTTGTTGCCTGCCCCTTACTTTTAGGTACTTCCTAAGTCCCTGTCTCCATGCATGAATCATACCATATGAATAATCAGCACTCTTTTCAATCTTAGCATATGCTAAGATACAATAGTCGCCAAACGTCCTTGAAGCACCTAAAAAATCATGTAGGAAGGTAATCCTCTCAGCTTTTTCACCCTTGCACCTTACACACACCCCCTATCCCCCTAGAATAATGTTCTGTTGCTCATGAGATAATTAGCTTTATTACGCACTTGAAACTCTTCGATTACCGCATGTACTTCTCCCATAAAACATTGTTTAGGGAGAAGAAGAGGAGGACTGTCATGTAAAAAGTGTGAAGTGCCCAAGGACTTTTTGTGACTGCTTAGATGAGATTTAAACCCTTTTTTGCATTTACCCTTTATTGTAAAGGGGGTTATAAACCTGTACTAGTAGAGCTTTGAAGTCGTGCTTATACACGTCTCAATATCCCAAAGCTGGCATTCCGTTTTGCATTGAAGATGGTAATGGTACTTTCTTTTCTTATTTTGAAGATAGTTCGTGCTCTAATTACAATGCATGTTACAAAGCTGAAATCTACTCTAAGTATCTGCTTCAGCAAAGAGTAGAAAGCTGAGAACAGTAGGGGGCCCCCGATTACAGATTTTTGAAAATTTCACCACCCGTTTCCTTTTATTTCACCCCCAACTAAGCAATTTTGAAAATATTCCAACCCTATATTACCAACCCCAAGATTTTAAAGTTTGAATAAAGATAAGTAAGTGAAACACATTGACTTTGTGAACGCAAATCAATATCAACAACTAAGGAAATCAAGACAAACTATTTACCTTATACCTTGCTGACAACTTATTGCTATAATTTTGAAATGTTTAAATCCCCATACTAACTGTTGAACGTTGACCCCCCAACTATTAGCAATCCCCCAAAACTATGCATTTTTAGCAAATATAATAACTTCTGCTTGTTATGCCCCCTTCTATTCTGCACCAAAGAGTAGAAAGCTGAACAAAAACGTCTTTGCCTACCTTTCTAGCTTGATCAAATATATGATCTGGTATCTGCAGGTGTAGATCCATAACAAATACAATGCTGTCATTCGTAGGAATATGTCGTACTCCTTCATTTAAACCTTTCACTTTTGAAAAGTTTCCTTTCATCTGCAAAAACGTGTAATTTAGTTTACTCCTTTGTAAATACCCTTTCAAATCTGCATCCGTGCTGTGAAAGTCAACTACAATTAGATGGAGGTTTCTATCATTTGTTCTCTTTATCAACTCTTCTGTAGATTGAATCAAGTACTGAAACCATAGCCCTTGGTTTTTAACTGTACAGACTAAATAAATTGGTACTTTATGTCGCCACTTGCTCGCGTACCCTTCTGGTAAACAGAATTTTTTATTGTCTGTAGTTTTCAGAAAATAGTCACCAAATCTGTATAGTTTTCCATTGTTGGTGTTTTTTAGGTCTATTTCAACAAAGTATCGTCTCTTTTCATGATTCTCTTCCACATGAACTATATTCTCCAATTTGTAAATCCTAGAAAGACAATCAAATGTACACGTTACATCGTTATATACTGTTATGGACTTGCAACAGCTGAGTATTTCACACATGAAATAGAGAAACACCTTTATAGAGAAGCTAAAAAAATCTTCCAAGTGTACCAAGGATTTTTATGTCTGTGTCAGTTTTCCCCAAGATGCGAAGGATTCTATCCAAAATTGTCGTAAGCAGTAATATATTTGAAGCAATTTTGCCATATTTTAGTAATCTTAACAATGGTATGGTCTGGTAACATGTATTTTTTTATGAATGTGATTTATAAGAAAGAAATGTTCGACTGCTCAGAAAGAATGTTTAATAATGGATTCTTGAGACTGTAGAAAGTCGATAGGTTCAAATGCATTGAGAATCATAACGATAACTTATTTTCAGTTTATTTGTTTTTTGTTAGCTTTACTCTCTCTTTTCAACTACCTGTAAATAAGCTTAATTATTGTTATTGCTGTTTGGAAACATCTAACCTACATTCAAAGAAAGATATCGACCATCACGATCAGATCCTTTTACTACACCCTTTGCCGAAGACGACGTGATTGGACAAATCCATAGTTATTAGCAGTCTAGCTTTTTGTTATAAGTATCTTTTCTTTCTTTTTGTGCCTTGTAAACCACAAATAGCCATTTGCAAGCTACCCGAACATAGTGAGGCCTACATTTGTATATGTACGATAGTGAATATAAAAGTTTTTAAAAAAATTACGATAGTAACTCTCCTTTAGGGCAAATTTTTCGTTTTTCATCTTCAAACGATTCAGTTCATCATCAGGTACTTAGTTTACTGAATGTGTCGTTTCCTTCCTCCTCCTATGCAGAAGGCAACAAAAGCATTCGTCCTTTAGACGTTGCAATCATTTATCCTTTACATAACGCCTGTAACTGGGAAGGAGGGTCACTGGAATTTGTAACGTATTCTATAGTTCCTAGTGCATTACAAGGAAGGGAGGGAAGGTCTCAAGAACTATAAAATTGGCATTGCGTTACGGATGAATGACTCTGTATGATTAAAGCAAACCATGTACTAGAATTAGGATCTATTATCAGTAAGAGTTCTTTTTTCAACACCACGATAAAGAGTGGATGTATATAAACGTAGTTATATACACGATTTCTTTTTACACAGGAAACCAGATTATAGGCAACGTAGCACTAGGGACATAAATATTTAAGAAACTTTTAGAACTAAAAAGAAAGAGATAAGAAACTTTACAACAGCACGAAAAAGCGGCAACATTCTTTTGACATACTTAAAAGCTTTTCTCGTCCGACACTTATCAGAGTATGAAAACATCGGATAGTAACCTAGACGCATCCTTTCACATTAACCGCATCTGGATATATATTTCGGACGTTTCCATACTCTGATGAGTGTCGGACGAAAAAAGCTTTTAAGTATGTCAAAAGGTTGTTGCCGCTTTTTTGTGCTGTGGTAAAGTTCTGTAGTACCAACAGGCTATATCAGAAACTTTTGACAAATAGCACATTGAAATCGTTGCCTTGTTCAACGTAATGTTCAACGAATACAATGTAAATATGGCATTGCTTTTGATTTTAGCTCATACTAACGCATTTTTTGTTATAATATTAATAATTTGCTACATTCACGATTTGTTTACGACTTCAATTAAGAAAGTTTTAAGAAACTTTTAGAACTAGAACAGTTACTTTCAACCCGGGTTCCCTCCATGGTCGTAGGAGGACGTCAAATCTAGGGGTCTGTAAACTGTCTATACACTTTCTGCCCGAATTTCCTATTCTTCATTCAGAAAATTTACCCGAGTGAAACAGATTTCTGCCCAACTTGAGGGGCTGCAGTCTCCCTGCCCCCGCCTCCTACGCTTATGGTTCCCGCCAGCACATTCCAGGGGTTCCACTAGGAGTTATAAAAATGATGCGATCGACAGTTTATTTTAACTCTTCTGTGCAGATATGTGAACAGGGGTTCCTCAAGCCACTGGAATTAGCCCTGTCCACATGTCCCTCGACAACGTTTCGGCAACTTTAGGCTTTTATAGCAACTTTCAGCTTGTTGAGCAACTTTCAGTGCATCGGGCAACTTTTACGTTTTGTGTCTCGATAGTCACAGTCATGCATCTGCTATGAGTGGAACAGTAAAAAAGTGTAGAATATAGCTTATTTCGAGAATACATTTGTCCAATCATTTAGTTTTATTGTTGGTTAGCACGTGTTTCTATGAAAAGGTGTCCTAAGAAACAAGAGGCTAGAATAAAGCAACTATTAAGAAACTTTTAAGAAACACAGGTAGGCTGAGCTTCAAACGTTAACTGGAGAAAATGTGCTTGTAAGAAAGATTTTGAAAAAACGCTCATTTTGGTCCAAAATTTATCGAGTAGTTTATCACAAAGTGAATTTAGGCGGGGTTGAAATTTAAATTGGCAACTTTCTTGAAAAGGAGCAACTTTTCAGAAAATTTCGAGCAACTTGTGGACAGGGCTAACTGGAATAACCCTTGGGGTTCCGCTCCACCAAAAAGGTTGAAAACTGCTAAACTGGAATGTGGCCAAAAATTAAGAAACTTTTAATACCAGGCCTTGAGCAAGGTTTTTTATGAAAAATACGCGTAGAATGCAAGTAAAAAACATTCAACAAACCCTTTGTTTTCTTGGCTAATAAAGTTGAACACGTCAGTAGCTACTTGCTTTGCAATACTTTCATTTAAGAATTTCAGCTTTTTGCGTTCCTCGTCATGATAATTAGTATGGTCGTATGGAAATGTCAGATCTCTTTTCACGTATCCTTGCCCGTAATAAAGCTTGACTTTATCCGCTCTGAATAGGTAGCTGGGACTGTATGGGCATGTCTCAACTCCTGTTTTGCACGTTTCACTGTTGAGTTGAATTCGGCTGGCAAACACCAGCCGCTTGTCTGCGTTGAATTTCCTTCGCAGAGCCGGAACGCCTTTGGTGTATGCGTAGCAATGAGGAAACTTGACGTTTGTAGACGTATTATCGTACAAGGGTGAGATGAATTTTGCGTCGATAACTTTATACGAGCTGTCTCCTTTGCATTTAAACTTTAATGAAAATTTACCGTCTAGAAAAGTTGCTTGAATGATGTCGACGGGATATGCTTTGTTTGTCTCCAGCCAAACTTCATTGGACACTGCTTCGTACAGCGGATGAATGCCAGAGAGATTCTGCTTGCGCATTTCATGTTCAGTAATTGTGAACCTGAAGATAATTGACTCTTTGCTGAAAACTCTGTCAAAAATAAGCAGGTCAATTCCCATTCTTGTCTTTACGCTGAAAGTATAGAACCCGGTCTTGTGAACGTGGAAATAGCCAAGGAACCTCCTTGCCATCGATGTCCTGATCCATTCATCATCCTCGAGCTTGTACGCAAACTGTCCTGTATGTGGCAAATGAGGAAAAAGTGGATTCCAATATACATTTGTGTTATCACTGGTTGCAACTATGTCCTTGTAAATATACACATTTATTTTACCAAAAGTATGTTTTGCAGAATTGTTGGTTGCCTTTGGATGAGGCGCCGTGGTGTTTATTGAAACTGGTTCTTTTGAAAACTGCTCTTCTTTTCGAACAGGTTGTAAGCTCGCTGTCCTTGTGTTGTGTGCATAAATGATATCTTTTCTCTTCTTTGTTTTGTTTACCTTTGCAGCTCCTGCTCGCCTTGAACCGGTGCTTGTTTGACTGTTAGTGGTGCTGTCCAAATTGACTCTCGTATTCAGTGTTGTATGTACATTTTCGTTCCTCATACTATCAGGAGAGCTAGTTTTTGTGCTAGTAAATTCATAAAGCTCTCGTCTTAGGTCGCTAATGCTCCTTTTGAAATCTTTCTCCGCTGATTTTGTTATGTATTTCCTACTTTCTACCTCCGATCCTATATTCTCTATACTTGAAATTGTACTCTTATCGTAATAACTACTCCTTTCTTCGACCACTTCTCCATTTCGTTGTTTAATAGTTAAGTCATCGTTCTCTAGGATATTCCTATTGAGCTGCTGAAAATTCTCCATTTCAGAATGAGAGCCTTCTCCTATGTTTAGAATGGAATCTAGCACAGGGTCTCCTTCAGTGTCATTGCTTTTAAGGTAGTAAATAGCTGCTCTAATATACAGTACAATAATTCCACAAGACAGCACAATTTTCTTTGCACTGATGCGAACCATCATTTGCTGCTCTATAAGAAACTCTCCGCAGCTGCCACCGGTATACTCTACAAAAAATGAAGAATAAGCCCCTTATTTTCATGTAATGTTGCACGTTTTAGAAATTGCTTGGTTCTAGTCCCTAGGTTGCAATTAATATTGGATGAACCACCCCGCCAAAATTGAGGCTGTCTCCATTTTCAAGTATATCAGTAGAATAATAACCCCATTGTATGCAGGGGGCGGATCCAAGGGGGGCCCGGGGACCCTAGCTCCATTGTACCTTTGCGAGCTTCTACCTGCCAGATCACAGAGATTTGGTAAAATATTCATTGAAAATTTAAAGGCAGTCAACTCTGGAATAGCCTCAGTAATGAAATTAAAACTCATTGCACGTGCAACATCTGCAGAAACTGGTCATTAGTATACTTATTCTAATTCATTTTACTTTATTTTTTTCTATGTTAATTAAGTCATTGATTTGTTAGGATTCTCATATGTTGGTTTTAATTAGTTTGTAAGTCTATTTTTAGTCTACCAACAGGAAACAAATTTATGAAATGAAATGAAAAAATTTATGTTATCTTTTATTGTTATTATTTTCGAATGTAAAATTTCAAGGTTCATAGCGAACCTGGAAAAGCATTTGCAAGTAAACTAACCTGGAAAAGCATTTGGAAGTTACTTTAGTTAAGCTAACCTGGGGTGAACTTTGTTATTTTCTGCCACATTACCCTACCTGATCTCATAAGGCTTGAGATCAGGTCAAAAATAGGTCTACGCACCTAGGTTTTTTTACAGTGGGCGTAGGAGCCGAAGATCACAGAGGTATGCCCCCTTTCTGCAAATTTAAGCTTTTATAGTTGCTCTCTTTTACTTGTTTGGGTGCCCCTCAATGCATTTGGTTCCACTTTTGAGAGCGTCCAGTGTCTTTTCTGTTTCTTCCTATTGGTTCCACGGATAAGGATAAGTCATAAGCAGCTGGCTCTAGAATTACTCCATTGATTATTACAGACAGCATGATGAATGATTTTGACATTCATATCATCATTTTTTGAAATTCAATTCGTTATTAATATTATACACTTGAATTTGATTTCCATCTTTATCATTTTGAATGCAATAATCACAAAATATCAATTTTTGGCCAATAAAAACACTTAATTTTGGAAATTGAGCCTCGTGATGTTCATAAAATTTTGGTCATTTGAGCCTGATTTTCTTATAAATTTTTTTCTTATAAAAAAACGTGTAGTTCGACACTGCATTTTGGTGCTTTCAAGTATCATGCTACAAAATGCAGGGTTATATCCAGTTGTCAGAAGCTACACTTCTTCAAAAGAGCTGGTTTTCACAGAACTAAAAATCTATGAAACACACAGAACATTAACTAAAACACAAAGTAGATTACCTGCCCTCTAGAAATTATCTACATCACTCAAAATTATTACTGGTTTGACGGTTGTTTTACATTTTTGCACATTAAATAGGAAGTTGATTGTTCAAGATCAATCGAGTAATCAAACAATCAATATCGTGAGTTGAGCATTTTTTCTTGGGAGCCGACATTGAACTTGCCGAAAAGCGAGTGAAAATCTCAGATTTACCGACAATTTCTTGGCCTAGTCAAAATCTACTCTTAATCTATGTGAGTTAAAATCTCAGATTTGCCGAAAATTTCTTGCCTCCGGTGGGTGTGGTCGCCCCCTCACCATACCCCCAAAATTTCTGTTCATAGAATGAATGAATGAAGGAATGCTTGCTATAGTGTATACAGTATTAAATAAAAAAGATAATCCCGTATACTCTTGTACGTAGGGGAGTGCCTGTTAGAGAGGACACATTTCCTGAGCCATCGGCACGTGAGGTAGGGTAGCCAGTTCCTTTCCTCGCCGCCTTTATCTCCCCAGCGTTCCCACTAGGTACCCATTTGCTGCTGGGTGAACATTGAGCGAGTGTTCAGTCAGGGCATCGAGTCGGGCTCGAGCCGTAGACCTTCCGCACGGGAGGCATGCGCTCTAACCAATATGCCACACCGCCGAGCAGTATTAAGTAGGCTGTGATAGAAACAGTTGAGCTGCAGTCCTTCTTTTACTTTGGGAATCGTCCCTAACTAAACAAACTTTCCATTCTTATGGCAACCAGTTTTGAATAATGCTTTTAGCAGAGGTGCTCGGGAATCAAAACAGCTGATCATCGTTGAAAATTCGTAGGCAAACCTATGCAGTATCAACGATGATCAGACTTTCTAAGCATCTAACAACTCAGCTGTGTGAAATCCACTTTCGTGTAACTTTTAGAAGAGAGAAGGTTAGTTTTATCCCATATGTTTGGTTAGCACATAAGCAAAGGCTTTAAAATTTCATGCTACATTGGCTATACTTGCCATCAATAACGACTCTCAATTTCTTTCAACGGAAAAATTATGAAAGCTTACCTCTAAGTTATGGAATAGAGAAAATCGATTTAATTCCCTCAATATTGTATATGATTAAAGGTTACTTACGGTTGTCGGACAGGAGAGATTCAGCTTCTTTGTTGATCACTGGCGACTGAAGCGACAAAAAGAGTTCTATCAACATAATAAATGTCGTATCCAGTTAACGAGTTTCTAGGTGACACTGATCTCAAATATGCAACTTTACAGTAAGCAGGTGGATTGCGCACGTGTATTTCATTTTCTTTTCATTGCATGCTAGATTATTTGATTAATTTACTATGCCAGAGATGTAAATATGTGTTGCATGTTGTAAATGAATGAAAACGAAAGCTTAGAAAGTATAGCTCACTCAGAGGTGTGCTGAGGTGAGAGGGGGAGGGTGTGATGAATGTTACACCTTTTCTTTTGCCGAGACTTTCGGCAACTCTACAGCTTGCGGTAAATACTTGCTTTGTGATCATCGCTTCTCGGCAATGGATCATCGTTTATCGGTAATCGATCATCGTTTGTCGGTAATCCATCATCGTTTGTCGGTTATTCTGGGACATTTAGTATCCTGTCGGTAGATTTTTGTTGCTACACCCCCCCACCACTCAAAGGCTTTTGGGAACGCCACCGAGGTCACCTTCTATGGTGGGAGAAAGGCTACAACTCTTCTACTTGAATGTGAGCCAATATTGCGTGTTCATGCTGGCTTCTTGAAATGGTTACAGTTAGTCGAAAGGCTATCACTTGCATCTTTTTATTGCTGCATTAAGAGGCTAATCATGGGCACTCAAATTACAAGCCAACTAGCAGTTCAACATAGAATACAAAAGCGAAAAATTCCTTTCATAAAGCCAGTAATTTTTTATGGGTAATTTGATGTTATTTTTCCATGATTTGCTATGGGGAAATACACCTGTTAGCGGAGTCTAGATAAAGTCATGGCTCCACAGCTGTGAGCCGCAAGACGGTTTCTTGTATTTACACCAGTCTTGACGAAGGCCCAGGAACGTATAGAAAGAGGTTGGCTTGAGGAAAATTCTGGAGGAGAACGTGAAGAACTTCGCATCGATGCTGTGTAATGAGGATGGTTATACTGAAAGAACTCACTGCAGCAAGCCCGTACTCGTAGCCAGGCTAGTGTTTCAGGGGTGGCAAAATTTCCCAGGATAAATCACGTGGTACAAAATCTGAGAGCTTATTTCGTACTTTATATTATCGCAATCCAATTGATAATTTATGTGCAGGAAAACATTGAACTTTCTAGCATGTCACAAGGCCGAGGTAGAGCTTATCCATAATTCCAGAAGATACCTCCTTAGCTACAATGATAATGCAACAATCAGAAAAGTGCAAAACAATTCCTAGGGATGGCAAAAAGTTGGCATCCTGTTGCCTAGGGGTAGGATTTGCCATCCCATGCCAACCCTTGGCTACGGTCCTGTACTGCCGGATGAAGGTTTGACTTTTTTCTGTACTCTGGCTGATGGTGATATTGATGATTCTCAATGTAATAGATTTTTGTAAAGTTTTTATTGAAATCAAGACACTTTACAAGATGAATTAAAGATCCAGGAACAGACTCGGAAAATAGCATATACCAACTAGTACAAACATGTTTTGCAACAGTATGGAACAATGTATTAGAAGAGAATAACATTCACAAAGGATTTAGGTTCAGTATAATAGTAAATAATATAGAAAAATTGATGTAACAAGAATAGTCCATCAAGAGATATTTTGCTTTTAAGACAATGCAATACCTTTCCTCAACATGCAGTACAAAATAATAGGAAGGTTTAGATCCAGTACGAGTACGAGTACGAGTACGAGTTCACCTCCCGCGTAGCTTAACACTCGTACTCGTACTCGTACTGGATCTAAACCTCCCTAATATCCCTTCCAAACGCCAGCAACAGCAACAGCAAGAACCATTTACAAGAGTCTTCCCTAGCAACTATTGATTTGGATGAATTAGCTGATTGTATAATTTTGCTTGAAAAACAAAGGACGCTTTATTTAGCCATTATTAAACACCATTGTTCCCTTTGTATCTACCTGCCAGTAGAACTTCCCATCGTTACTGAGCGTCGTTCTGCTTGGTGTTGGAAACCATACTGCCTTCAGAAACATTTCTACACACGCTGAATTCCAACGGTAAGGTGATTGCTTTGTATACATTTAGCATGTTAAACTCTACCAGGATATGTATACCCTGTTGAACTATTTATACAGTAAAGGTTATTAGCAAATGAAGTGAAGGCCTCCCCCACCCAATCCTTGTCATAGAGAGTAGGAATACTTGTATTTCAAGAAACTTGTAAAGCGAAAGTTGTTTCAATTATGTTTTCGGCAAAATTACCAATGCAAAACTTGAAGATCCGGCCCTTGGTCTCCTTGGTCGTTCCCTTTCTTGCATATGGCCTATGCTATTTGCTTTGTGAAGACGACATACCGGTCTTAGACTGGCATGTACAACATGAAGACATACCAGTCTAAGGCCATGCAAATATTTACATTTGAATTCCATCAGATATTTATAGCAGAGTGTTGTACAGTTTATAATAGCAGTACGTGGGGGATTTGATGCATTGTGGGCAATCATTCTCCGAGCGGACTTTCTTTTCGAAACCTTCACCTAGAATATACACACTGTAAGGCTTATTCGGAAAATAACAGTTTCATAAGGTATCTTGAGCTGGAGGGTTTTTCAATAGAAAGGCCGTGTTGTTTTGAAGAGAATAACCACAGTACTTTGCGATTTAACTAATTCGTTTAACTAGATTAAGCATGGATTAATATCAAAGAAATGTACAGTATAAATGCAACTACACTAGAGCAAAAGATATGTATTCCTATTATTGGTTGGTAACACAAAGCAAAAATTTAAACTCCTATCATTGGCCAAGAATTCAAAGCAACAGAGCACAATGCTGTGAACAATTGCATGCCTTCAGTTCTGCACTTTCACCCGCGTTGAGTAAGGCACAGGGAGCTGTTCACCCCCCACGTTCACCCCCCACGTTCCATATTGTTTTATTTATTAGGTTGCATACCACAGGAATGAATTGTTAACAGCCATTTTGCAAAATAAAAGCTTAGTTTAGTTGATTTAGAGCATGCATAGTCAAACTGCGACCCATGGGCCACATCTGATCCGCGAAAGGAATTCTTTTGGCCTGCAAAAATATAGAAGCAGATTATGAAAGTATGTTATGCCTTTGAAGTTTTATTACTGTCATTTTTAGACTGTTATCGATGATTTTGGTTTACCTTTGGCCCTACTAAAAAAAAGACCTGACGGATATGACCTTCTTCTAGAAGGTTGCCCACCCCTCATTCAGAGGAACGAAGAAGGGTAATGTTTTTCGTAGGAGAAGTGCTATTGGATGGAGGTGACAATATTCTTATTCTCAGCAAAGTGTTAATGCTTTTTCCAGAGAAGTAAGATGTCGAATCATATTATGCTATCATACCAATGGGACCTGCAAAGCCTTGTCAAGAAGGTCTACGAAAGCTTGAGAAAACGAGGTCTCCCTGTGTGGATGGACATCGAAGGGGGGATGTCAGGCAATATAAATGACAGGTTTGTCTTTTTATAGCCTCTTATTCAATCATCGACTTCACTATTTCTAGAAAAACAAGCCTTAGGTATCTGGAAGGCCTATTGAGGGTTCTCACATGCATTTCTTAGACCTAATCTATAGTTCTACACGTAGAAAAAGCGTATCTCTATGTTAAAATGGGGTGTCCCCTTACAGTTAAATTGTTGAATTGTAGTTAAATGGGCAATCATAAGGGCATCACCAAATTGGCACTCTTGTCCAAACCTCCAATAGTCGTCATAGTGAGCTACGTAACATATCGTTAACTATCTATATCTCCTGGTGGCTAGGCCCGCTGGCTTCTTCCTTCTTTCCTTCCTTGCTTCTTTCTTTCTCTCTTTCCTTCTTCATAGCAGCTGGTCTTGAGCACCCAATCATGAGTAATGTTCGTGTCTCTTCCTAGGACAACGAATCTTGCTTCATGTAGGAAACTATCCACTATTCGAAATAGGTGTATCTGTTGTTTACTTAAAGATTCCATCTTGGCTTTCGAAAAGTGGGTCAGTATAGCCCCCTACTCTCCTAGTCCTGCCACCAATCCTATAGTCGATAGCACTCAAAAATTACATATAGCTGTAGTTGGTAAATTCCTAGTTTTCTAATTTCCAATTACTGAGAATAACCATTCCAATTTTAGTATGGCGTTTGGAGTTGACAATGCAGCAGTGATTTGTCCATTTATGACGCAATCTTACCAGGTATTTTTTTCTCCCTCTTTTAGGTAATGGCTATGCACATATTCTTAACGAAACTTCTCGAGTTAATTTACTATCTCAAAATAGCAAAGAATCATAAGAATTTCAAATTCTGTTGTTCTGATCTCAGGATTAGAATAAAGAATTTAATGGGGGTAGCTGTCACTAAATATCACTTGTATGCTACAGGTCTTTTGTATAGCAAAGTGGTTTACAATGTAGAACGTAGTAATCAGCTGCTCAAAAAGTTGAGAAGGTTCAGTACTGGATGGTTGAGACCTAAGAAAGTTTACAAGTGTAAATGTATTTAAAATTAGAAATATCTGTGCACAAAGCGTTGCATATGCTTCGCTAGCTGCCCTCTAGCAGTTTAACTTCTGCTAATTACTAAGATTTGTCATAATTTCAGGTGTACATGAAACTTCACTTTCAACTAATGTGCATCGCAAAACATCGGAACTCAACACTTTGCTAAGAAAGTCTTAAGAAAGTTTTGATGCTGGAATCGTAAAAAGTTAAGAAAGTTTCAGTATTGGATCGAAAAACTTTCTTATAAAAATAATCCTGCATTTACTCTTTCTTTGGCATAACAGCCATTTAAGGGACTTTTTGGACTATAGGTCGAAAAATGATAAAATTCATACAACCTAATTTTGTATGCTTTACCAATCCTAGAATCTACTTTGTTTTGTAGGAGTCAAAGAACTGCAAAAAGGAATTAAATTACGCTGATTCTCAAAATGTTGATATTGTACCAGTCATGGCTCAAAAAGACTGGAAAGCAACACAGTGGCTGGGAATAATAACTGCTGGTCTGCTCTGGATGGACTTTAGGCATGCAATTGACCTCATTTTCTGATTAAAAATACAAGGGTACCCCTTAGGACAGGAAAAATGGGCATATTACATTTGGAATTTGTGGTGGCTCAATTACATTTGAAGGGCGTTGTATCAGCCAACAAGATGGTGTAGTAAATTGCACCATGCCGAATGTAACATCTTTGTACTCAGTCGGATTGAGAACAAGGACGTTACATTAGGCATGGTACAATTTACTGCACCATTTCGATGGCTGATACAACGCCCTTCTGATGTAATCGAGCGAGAACAAAGCCCAACAATTAGGCTAATTGTAAAGGATAAATACTACCAGATTCTCAGAGTTCAATCATTTTTGCCCTACTAGCCAAGTTGTCTTAAAGAGGCCAGGGATCGGAGGCCCAAAACACCTCCCTTTCCTTTGTGCCCAATATGCACTCTCATTACAGTTAGGTGTGGCTGTCACGCCCATGTGGTCCCGGTTGCCCCCACATAGGTGCCAACTTTTGATTTTCTCAGGGGTGACTCAAATTAGGAAAAGTTGAAAAATTGCCTACCATGAAAAACTTTGTAATTATAAATGTTTTATTGAAGACAAAAAAAGGAAAACTATTCAAACAAACAGAACAGATATGTAAATGTACAAAAGAAATTTCAATGTAGTATCATTAGCAAGTCAGTTCTTGGGTCTCTCTAATTTTCAGGGGGGCTCAGCCCCCACGAAGAATCGCCAAGAGATGGCTCGGGTCCCAAGCCTCCACGTATCTGGTGCCTACGCTGAGTGGAGTGTAGCAAGATGGGTAGAGTCAAGTTAGGTGGGATGGGGCTAGTTTATTTGGGTGATAGATATTCTTTTAATTGATCATTTTTATTTTGAAGAAATCGCAGCTTTCTTGTGTTTAAAATCCTCCTTACCAAAGACCTAGTGCAGTAGAAAAACTTAATTTTGTTTTTTTCATGCTGAAGATATGTGTATTAGAATATCAGACTTTTTCGACTATATTTGATTCTTTTTTCTTAGACCTGGCTCAGAATTCGAAAAAAGCATGACGTCATTGACAAAGGAGCTTATGCATGTAACTCAAGGGAAGCTGGACACAACTGCTCCATCTCTTCCAAACGTTGCCAATGAACTTGTCAGCAGACCAGGGCGTGCATTCAAGCACTTGATTACTGGAAAGTTTCTGGCTGAATCAGGTTCACCTAACTTTTTGGTTTCGATATCGTTGACTTATATTCAATCGTTTTCCACTCCAAACACTATTTTAAGCAATTTAGTGCTTTTATTCACCTGACATAGAAAGTAAGGTGCAGGAAGCAACGGGAATCTACTCCCGATTATTTGCCTTGAATCAGTTGTTTTGAACATGCTGCTCTCCCTATTAATATCTATGACTGATGATGATGATGATGATGATGATGATGATGATGATGATGATGATGATGATGATGATGATGATGATGATGATGACTCAAGCCAGAGTGGAAACGTTCAATACCGTCTACTGTCGTCATTAGGTTTTATCATATAGTATTTATACCAGGGGTAGATTGGCTAAATTTTGGGCCCGGGCACAGTTTGACTAAGCTGGCTTATGAATTTTTGAAGACGTAAATCAGTGGGCAAAGATATTGAAAAGCTGCAAATTTCAGATTAATCAGCACTCTTAATGTCTGTTCTTTCAGATATACCTTGCGACGTTTTTCATATTCAGAATCAACTTTTTTTCCATTTGATGCAGCTGGCCCTTTGGACATTCGTCCAAATGGCTGGACCGGCCAGTTCTTTCCTGATTAATACCGTTTGAAGTCGTCTAGTCATGTTGTTACATTCCTGAATGTATGAAATGAACTTAAGGGCAAGATGTCTCTCATTATTCTCGTCCTAATTATAAAAGTATTTTGGAAAGGTAGAATTAGCTGTCAGACTTTCTGCATCGATCAGTTTTAGCATTAGCAAGTCTTGTTTCGATTAAAAGATTTCCTTACATTCAACGAACAATTGCATTGTCATTCAACGAACAATAATTTTTCTTCAAGGCCAAGTTAAGTTTCATCCAGCGAGTGGATCGAGAAGTTCCCTTGTTCTCCGCGACAAACCTGAAGATACCAGTTACTGGGTCGAAGAGAGAAATGGAGAGATCTACTACTATAAGAATTATGCAACCAATGGATATCTTGGTAAGAGACGATATTTGTAAATTTATTGGTGTAGAATCGATAGCAGAGCAAAGCCTTTCATCTTTTATCTTGCAATTATTGCTTTTGTATTTATAGTTCTCTCTCTTTTCTTAACTTTGTAAGGTTTTATTCATGTAATTACTGTAAAGTAGGCTTCAATTAACTGTACCGTAAGTCCTCGAATAAGCCCCCCACCTCCAAATAAGCACCCCTGGAAGAAGCCCCACCTATAACCTATTTTTACAAATAACTGCCCTCCTTGAACATGCCCATATGGGACCTTATTCGAGTTAAGCATAATTGCAGAGTAATTACTATACAGTATTACTTCCTTTCACTGGAGACAATAAAGCAGAAAGAAACATGACTTTCTGTGATGATACTGAGAAACAAATCGTCATTGACTATTAAATTTCGTTTGTAAATAGCTTTTAAATGATTTTTTGCTTAGTGGATTGAGAAAACTATGTCGTTTTTTCTGTTAGCTTTTGAAGACGATGCCAAACGTTGACATAAGCCCCCTCGAAAAAGCCCCTACCCAAAAATTCATTGTTGCAATTAAGCCCACGGGGGCTTACTCGAGAATTTACGTTAATTTATGATGATGATGATGATGATGATGATGATGATGATGATTATGATGATTATGATGATAATGATAATGATAATTATGAGGATGATGATAATTATGAGGATGATGATAATTATGATGATTATGATGATAATGATAATGATAATTATGAGGATGATGATAATTATGAGGATGATGATAATTATGAGGATGATGATCGATTGCTTATGCTTTAGAACTCAGATCATACTGCATAGATATGACCACTACCAGAGAACTACCAGTTCTTTCCGGATTGAATTCAGGATTTTTGCAGATTGAGGGATTTTGCAGAGCGTTGCACAAATATTGAAACTAGTTGATTGTGAATTGGGCATGGTTGTAGATCTAGAGTTCTTTCATTACTAGTCCAAGCCCACTGTGATGATTGATCCTTATATGCAAGGCTGTAGAAAAGGTAGGCTCATGGTGGCTCAGCCCCTTCTGCCTCGCGTGAGGGAGGGCGGCTTAGCGTTTCTGGGTAATATTGAACTGGTAGTGCTCAACAGTCTATTGAATGTTCTCACATGCATATTTCTATCTAGAAAGGGCGTGTATTTATATTTACAAAAGGCATTTCCCTAGGATGATAAAAGTGTGGTTCCGAGAGATTTTCACTCAATTGGCTTTCCTTTCATAAGTAAAGCAAGCTTCCTCTTTTTGTAGGATATGATCCCAATGGTGATTACATCTATACAAAAGCTCAGCACTACGGTGCGGAGGAGTGGAAGCTTATTGCTGACGATACGATGTCCACTGGTGAAAGGGCAGTTGTTATCTTTGCCAATTTTGGTAAAAAGTATTTGGCCATCCGTGGTGGGAAATTGACTGGCGTTGCGAATAAAGACAAAGATTGCGTTTGGATCTTAGATTAACTGTGAAACAAATTGCTGCAGTGAACTCCCTTCTTTTTGCCTTGCTATTTAAATGTCATAGTAACATCACTCTTGAGATCTGTTATTTATTTAGAGTGGTTTAATTTTATACCAATAAATTGGAGCCAGCCCAACATGGTTTGATTAAAATCTTTCTACACGCCAAATATTCTTTATTTAGTCGGCAGGTCGCCATTCTACTTTGTCAGTGTTAGGCTGGCTTGGTAATTCAATCCTACGAGGCTAATTGTTCGATCAGAAAGATTTTTATTTTTTTCAGTAACAAGTCTAAGCACAACTATAGATTTTTTTCTTGATTTTACTTCCGTTCCCCCAATTCCTTGGTACTTGGATGGTGCCTCTAAAAGGACTTTAGTTCTGGCACGAGCATTTAAGACCGGATGCCCTTCCTGACATCACCAATGGCCTGCGATTGGCCTTGAACCCAGGGCCACATTGGTCTGAGTCGAAGATTAATCTAAGCACGACTATAGATATAATTCATAATAAGGGGCGTCAAAATTGGAGGGGCGAAGGCACTGCCCCCCACCTTTTTCATAAAACAGCATGCTTTAATATTTTTACCTGATTTACTTCCGACCTTGGTGACCAGGCCCCTCCATTTTGAAAGTCGTTTCGACGCCCCTGATAATTCTAGGGCGCCGTATAGCACGAAGAAGAACATCATTTTAAACATTTCTTCTAGGTAATAAGAGGGAGACACTTACTTTTGGGCTTTTCTCCACCCTTCATGCTTACTATGACACCGTTCTTTTTTTGTCTTGTCCAAATTTTGTCAGTGCATTTTGCCAAACACATTGTATGGAACTAACTCATTATCCTTTCTTTTTAAAATTTGCCTTTTACTTCAGAGCTTTCTGCCTCCGTGCTGAATAACCCCCCGCCAATTATTTATTGAAAGCTATTGTACAACCCCCCATCGCATTCCTAAAGCCTACTGCCATTGCTAAAGCAACTCTTTTGTTACTGTGAAGGAGACCCTCCTTATGGTAAGGAGGCCACCAAATCAATGCGCGATAGAAGAATGAAAATGGAGGGTAAATGTGGCAGAGAATAACAAGGTACTATAAGATTTGAATTCACGAAAATATATAGCTGTTCTAGAGATGAATAGTGATACTCGCCTATAGCTTTTCTAGAATCTCAGTGAGCATTAGCATTATTTTTGATATCATATGTAGAGAGAACTCGAATAGCACTGAAGTGTTAAGAACATTTTAGCAAAAGTACACTCCCATTCCTTTTAGGAAGCACAAGACAAGCGTGTAGATATACCCTGTTAGGTGTGATTTATAGATTATAGAATCGCATTTTAAAAATACTATTTATGATCTTGATGCTTTGAAAAATCATTGACATGAGATGAAGTTGAAAGTTACTCTTAAATAATAATTTGTTGTAGTATACTTTGGTGGCAAAAGGGTGGACTCTAAGGCGTTAAGACGATGTCTGGGAAACGGCCAGCTTCAGTCAGCCAGGCTGCGTCATCAAAAGATGAGCCTCCATCAAAGAAGCAGTTTGTAGCTATTCCTCCAGTCAATATTGGTTCAGTTGCCACAGAGGTAGGACTATATTTACCGTAAATTCTCTTCTTAGCCCCCTCTCCAAAAAGCCCCCTTTTTGGACCAAGAAATTTACTAAGCCCCCAAGAAAATTTTAAATGCTACCAAGCGTAAGTAGACTTCACAGAAGTATGTAAACTAAGCTAGATCACACGTTGAAAGCAATAGTTCTCATGCTATCAAGAATCAAAGTCATTCATTGACTTAACTGCGAATAAAAACGTTCTATATCAACAGTTACTACACAATTTTCGAATTTTGTTTGTTCTGCTGTGAACTAATGATGCATAAACTAAACAATATGAGTATTGTTCTCTATTTTCAGAGAGCAAATACTTAGTAAACTATTGAAAATTTTCAAGAAATTTATTAAGCCCCCCCTCTTATAAGCCCCCTCTCCAACAAGCCCCTATTTAAAGTGCTTAAAATAAGCCCCTCTTTAAGG
>WIPJ01002078.1:16470-32241 GCA_018155075.1 Cassiopea andromeda
AAGGTAATGTTAGTGGATGACATGACAGATATATGGATTTCAGCCAATCATAAAATTCAATTTTCAAGATTTAAAAATTTTGTAAATAGTGTTCGTTGTCAATTAAACATCTAAATAACGTCATTTCAACATCATGTGAATTGTGTAATTTGTACAGAAAGGGCGTTTCCAGCGATAAAAAGGGCGTGGTCTTGAAAAATTTTCCCGGGGGAAGGCCCCCGGACCCCCATTTTAACTCGCTTCGCTCGCAGCCCCCCCAATATCAATTTCGTTCCGACGGGCCTGGTGTACACAAGCACCATTAAAACGAAATAAATTTCTAATCTATGGTATCTAACTACTATGACAGACTTAAGCTGACAATTTTTCTACCACTGGCCTACGCTCCCCTCTGTACCTACCATTAGTGATGATTTCTAAAACGTTTAAGAAGGGGGCTCTAGGTAGAGCTACATCCTCATTTTGGGTGTGGTTTAGATGCAGCCACGCCCACATGTTCATAAATGAAGACACAATAAGCTAGTTTGACAATAACATAGTATAGTAAACAAGTAGATATGTCTCAATTACCATACAGTAGTGCAAAATTCTTCATAGCAATACAAAACACTTTGGACGCAAGGCCAAAACTCTTTGAAAGAAGCGAAGACAACACAAGAATGTTGGGGGGGGGCGAGCCCCCCAAAATGAACAGTAACTTTAACAAGGGTGCTCCTCCAGAGCCCCCTAGAAATTACTCCTGCCTACCATCCAGCAAACTTCAAAATGACAACTATCTACACCCCCACCAAAAATACCTCTTAAGTCTGTCTTTATATGCACTCATGCTTGCAATTTTCAGTGTACATGAGTTTGCTTCTATACATGTGTGTTGAACGTGTTCTAGTATGAAAAATTTAAGAGAGTTCGAATTATGGGTTAGATAGACTTTTTCAAAGGAAAATACTTAGATCTCTAAAAATTAATGCTGGAGATATAGGAGGCTGATTTCTGAGTTAGTGCTTACTCAGCAACTTCAAGTTGGCTCAGAGTGAAATAAGCGAAGCTAGAGAAAATACATAAACATAATATTTTGAGCAGAGATCCTGTTATCAGGTAGGTATACTTACTCAAATCCTCAATCTACTGAAGCAAAATTCTAAACAAAGACCGCTTCTTGCAAAAGAGTGCTCATGCATCAACTTCGCCATTATCTTCACTGTCAGTGTTACTACTTTTGCTGTCACTATTTCCAGTCGTAATGTCCTGGGAGAGATATTGAGATACCTTGTACCTATAACCCTAAGATGCAAAACTCCACAAAAAGAACATTAGAGACATTGATAAGAAAGGTGCAATGCTATTCATATGTTTCCTCTTAATTTTGATTTGAGAAGCACTCCTATAGGATATATACACGTTAGGGCTTATTGGCGACGAAATACGGTATTCATCTTCAATACTTCAAGCCTATTTTATAGTGTTCTATCAGTAACAATGACCAATTTATAAATTTCCCTAAACTAGAATCATTATGGCATCATCATTATGCATTCTATTCTAGAGACTTCTAAGGAAAATCAATTATTAGCTCTTGAAATTTTATGGAATGGTAGGATAATCAAGGAAAATTTGTAGTTTCAGTTTATTCAATTATCTAACAAACGCAAAGTTAATTCTACTACATGCAACTATTAATATCAACAATTAATAATGTTAATTACAACAATGTCAAATACAAATAACGATAGCATTGCGTTACTCAGATTAAGGAGGAGCTTTCAACATAGATAGAGTAATCGAGAGAAAATTCTAATTAATTTTTAATTAATGAATTGGATTGTGAAACGCGAATAAAGATAGGGATGCTGTTCAATAATGATGATCCATGATATTTCATTGAACGTAGACCATACATGATTGTGTTCCTATGTTTCTTATATATATCACCTCTTTCTATATGGCGAGTTTCATAGCCATGTATTTAGAGTTATATGTACATTAATCTTGTAAGCATGATGGAGTTAGATTGTTAGTAGCTTCGTAGACAAAAGACAGAATACTTAATCTGAGAAGGTCATCTAGCTCCAGCAGATTAGACGATTTAAATACGGGGTTGCAGTGAGTAAGACGGGGTTCAAAGTCGACACATTTTACTACTTTCTTCTGGAGACGAAACAATGCTAGCTTGTATGATTCGCATGTGAAACCCCGCACCAACAAACCGTAGCTAAGAAAGGAAGAGAAAAGAGAATAGTATAAGGACACTAAAATTTCTTTTGAGAGCTGATGTCTAATTTTGAAGAAAATTCCAGATGTTTTAGATAACCTTTTGTTTTTTCAGAAAATTTGCTCAAGTGAAAGGATTTTTGCCCAAATTGGGGGGCTGCAGCCCCTTTGCCCCCACCTTCTTCGCTTATGACCTGAACAGTACGTACTTTGTTATCGTTTAGCTAATTTTTCAGCCAAGAGTTTGCATACTTAAGTGTTTGCATAAGTATGCATGAGTTTGGCGGGAAAACTTAAAAAACATGCTGACTCTATTTCAAAACTCTAAGCAACATGATCTTTGGAGCAAAACAGTTCTAGTATCAAAGCCAAGATACGAATGCTGCTCTTCTATCAAATGATTGCAACTGCAGGTAACTTCATTTGATAGAAAAAATTAAATGATTTACCTTTATAAACGATTTCCTAGAATTATGGTGAGCCAAAGTAGTTACGACCATTCTAGCAGATAGTCGTGACTTCTATAGAGCTTGACGAAATTAAGAGTTTGGTATTTTCTCAAGGACAGATAATAACTTGTAAAAAATTTAGCAACTGGAGAGCTTGATTTCTCTCCTATTAGCACACAGAATGTTAGATCGAACAATTTAATTGAAAATTTTCAGTATTTTATCCAAACAGAGGCATGTTTCTTCTATATTTGGCAAATTACTTTGATACGGGACATAATTTCAAATTCCAGAGTGTTTTACTGTATATCTAGGCAATATTCAGATGTCATTTTTGAAATGTCTGCCCCCACACTTAACAGAAGAAGTATGTTTTGATAATGAAAATCTGAGATCTTGAAAATTAAAACTTTATCCTTTGACATGCAAATTTAAAATGGATAAAGTTGGGGACAATTATGCTTCATTAGCGAAACTTTGATGGGCCATAGTTTGAGAATTACAAAAACTATTGATACCAAGTATGAAATTGTATGTTACTATTCCAGATAGAAAACTAAACTATGGTTTATTGCATTAAAATTTCTTTCCTGGTTGGTAGAGAATAGGCCACTATTCAGTGCATTTCTCACCAATCAAGCCATTCCCTTTCCTAGGATATTTTCTATTTGACAATCCATGAGCCATTAGGGACATGAAGTTAATTTGCGACTTATTTGTAAAAATCTACTCTTTTGTATCTGAAGCTGAGCCAATTGACACTACATAAGTTTAGTATTGTTGAAACATTTGTAATGTTCCTTCTCAGTTTCTGATTTGCTACCTTGCATTGTACACTAGAAGCTTATTAATGTTCAGGCTTTCAAAACACTGACTTCTAGAAATTTTGGAGGTGATTTAGATTTCTACATAACCATTAGCTTTTTGCAAATTACATTTTACAACACTTTGTTTTGGTACACAGTGAGTGTTCTTTTGGGTCTTTTCCATGCTGTGTTTTGCCAGGTAATACAAATCCTGTGTTATTCAAATATTTTTGAAAAACAGTTTTTACAACTTTTTGTCTTTACTTTGAACAATTTTTTTAAAAATAATTATTATCCAAACATTTTTTGGCAAGTTTGCAGAAAGTCTCAAAGGGAATTTTTGGGCAATATTGGATTAGAAACAAACAATTTTCTAAGCAATTTTTGATGCCATTACTAATTTGCTGGTGGTAATTTGCTATTGGTTTGTCTGTAAAATCAACCTGTTTGATGTTGACCCATGGTCTGACTTGATTCTCACTTTTGTTCCTCTGTGACATTAAGTTTGACACCTTTGGTCTAGAGGTACTGACACCATCTTCTAACAAACACAGCACACAAAATTTCATAACAAATCAAGGTCATGGTGCACAAAAACCCTATTCCATATTTTTATAGGCCATTTTGCATTGAAAAACCTTAGTCTGGTAAGTTTTCTACTTTAGTGGTTCTATACTTCTATCTTATTCTTTCAACTTTCAAGATTTCATTTGTTTTAGTTTCATTCCACGGGTGGTATATTTTGTTAAATCATTATTTAATTTCAAGGGTAGATTTATAAGAGGTCTTCTTTTGAATCATCCTGCTTTGCCTTTAGTAAGGAAAAATAACATTGACTGTTGTGCAGGAGTATCTTAGTGAAGTCTTAGTGTGTTGAAACAACTTTCATCTATTTGCTAACATTGCAAGTGATACTATTTCATCACTGCTTCCCTAATATACATTGCTGTTCCATATGCCTTCCAGTGGAGACATGCTCAGGATAGGAATCAATAAAAATATGGTCAGCTTCGAGTCATTGTGTATATTGCATTGTGTGTACTGCATTGTGTATATTACAAAACTAAAAACATTGTAACTCTTAATTTCAGAAGCATAATTCACTTATTGTTAAATGAATAAAGGTGCCATTTGAATGAGCAATTTAGAGTTTGGATGCTTCATTAATTGCAGCCTTGACCCTGTAAAGAATGGAATGGGTATCATGATAATCAGAACCCAAAGTATCTCTGCATCTTGCTATCCATTCCTCAACTTTAAGAGATAAATCAACAAAATTTGGTGGTAAAACCTCAAACTGGCTAAACTCGCAAACAGCTAGCAAGTCTGCAATTGTGATTTTATCACTGGTAATAAAAGGAGTATCTTTCAAAAAGTAATCATTATAGATTTTGATAGCTCTTGCCACCTGTGTCTGACCTCTTTCAATTTGCCTTTCATCAACAGGTCTACCACGTATTCTTGGTCCAAAAACCTAAATGTAAATAATTACAAGAATCAGTTTCATTGCAAAATGCATGCCACAAGAATAACCACAATAAGGAGAAATGTTCAAAGTAGTAACATCAGAAGAACCAAGAGTGCACCTACCTTCCCCCAGATAATATCAGTTGGTCCTCCTCTGAGATTTGTATGATGCCATGAGAGATACTCATCAACTTTAGAGTGCTTCTGCAGATCAGCTGGATACCAATGATCAGGTAGGTTATACTTGTTGCAGATGTACCTCATGATGGCAGTGCTTTAGGTAATGATGAGAATAATAAGAGAAAACATGAGACAAAAATAGAACAATAAATAAGAATGGAGCTCCTAGAAAATCTTAGAATCTAATATTCTAAAAATACCTAGATAGTCTTAGAAATCAAGTTCTCAAATAGTAGTAAAGTAAGAAATGATTTGTGTACCAGACATCCTAGCTAAATTTTCTGGACTCATGTGAACTTTGCATTTGTCATGCCATATTTTGCATTGTTTCATACAGTTTCATGCCATCCTTCTTAACTTTCAGTCTAGTCTATTTCACTGGACTGGTATATTTTCAAAAAAGCCCATCCAACTTTTACTTTTTTTAGTAGCAGGACAATGTAGTGAACATAAACATTGTAGTCAACATCACTTGTCATTCATCTCACACTTTCACCCACTCACTCTGTTCTACTGGCAACACTTTGGAACAAGTCTTATTTTAGTGCTTTAATAAGACTTTATTGATATCCCGATGGTGAGTACAGGCAATAAAGTAAGACAGTATTTGTCTCTACTGCAACCTGTGATGAACTAACGATGCTGGCTAGATACAGGAGGTATATAGTCTGTTTATGGATTACTAGAATCTTCTCAGATTTCTGGAATAATCCTCTCAGTAATAGAATATACTAGAAGTAGGCATGTTTACAAGTTGAGACAGAGAAAGTTCTGGTGAGTGCTTACATAATCCGTTGTTTACATTCACGAGATTACTGGAATGGATTTTCATATTACAACAACTTTTACTGACACTTCCATTGACATAATCCACACTAATTTTTGATGTATATATGTATGTAATTGATTTCTGTATAGTCAGTCAGAGATTACACTACGACAGCACGTATCTCTGGCTCTGTTTCCTCTGCAGGTAAAATAAGACAATAGTGGAACATCAATGAACCAAGGAAGGGTAGTCACAAGCAAGCAATAATAGGAAGAACATAGTTTCCTATAGCCTAAGGTCAAAGCAGTTCTAAAAGTCAATAGGCAAACAAATACACCATGTGCCATATAAGTCCAGCTTCATTGTTTCTGTCTTACAACTAGCTCTTCACGGTCAAAATATGGAGAAAAATCACTTTTTATTGAACCATTTATGAAATTTTATGCTAATTTATACAGTCAAAATTTTTATACAAAGTTTTGCTTTTATGCTGAATCAAAACATCCCATACTTATACTTTTTATGTGTCTGGTAGGCTTGCCAGTGTGCACAAAAGTTTGCCCCATGGGGAGGAGCCTGGTATATCAATTTTTGTACAAGTCTAGTTTGTAATGCGAAGGCAAGAGAGCAAATTTGAGACTTTTTAAAATAAAATCTATCATCAACCAGGTAGAGGATCAGAAAAGACAGATATGACATATACTATCCACATGACACACCAATAACAAGAATATAACAATACCACTCAAACAGTGTAAAGTCCCCATCCTGAATTGTAGGAACTTTTTTATTTGGGGTTGCTTCCCCAAATTCCTTATCTGTATGGTTCATACCTTCAAGGAGAAATCATTTAGATTAAATCAACTAAAACTGAAGCCACTGCAGTTGAAATACACATTCAGATAAAATATATTGTAATATGCTTATGTGATGAATACATATGAAATGTCTCTCCTATCAATGAATTTATGTGTGAGTAAAGGAAGATGACTTCTGATAGGAATAGAAATTAGAAAAAACACATGACTTAAGTCCAAAAAATGAAATAAGAAAGGAGTTATAATGTTGCCAAGAACAGAAAAAATAGGATAGTGTGAATCTTGCACTTCTGCAAGTATAAGCAGTCAAAAATACTGTGCTGAAATTTTCAAATTATGTTTGTTTCATAATGCATTACATTCTCACCAAAGAATAGCCTGAGGAGGTGAGTTAAATTTACAAAAATTTTGTTCCCTGTTCATGAGGAATGATCCATACATCTGCCAATGGCAGAAGACGAAGTATGCAACAAGTAAATCCATTCTGTTCAATTCTCAATAATGCTCTATGAAAACTTTGTGGCTAGCTTTCCGAGTGGCTTCAGACCTGGAATGGGAATGGGAACAAGCTGATGGGGTAAGGATAATTAAAGAAGTATTGCATGGTGTCTGTAAAGACTGCTTTGTGGAGTGTAGAAGGTGTTCATCAAGGATGTGTTCATCAAAAACAAGTAGATGCAAAAATCCAAATATTCAGTAGAAATCCCTCCAAGATAAAGTCCCTTTCTGGAAAAGTGAAGGGCAATGATGGGGCCAAAATATCTTCTGGAAGGCCATGCCCCCATAGAAATACCACTGGATTCAGTTCAGTTCATATATCTTTAAATTCTCTACATAAAATTTATAACCTTTATAATAAGTCTAGCAATACAAACAATTAACTAAACTACTTACAGAAACAATAACATAACAGAAAAAGTAATACAGAATACAAATATGAGGGAAATGAATTGTATATAGGGAATTACTTAATGGCTTTGTAAGTTCATTGGTGTCACACACCCATCACAACCCATGGTGCCACTGTTGATTGTGAGACAAAATGCTCTACCAGGGGCATGGAAACTACTTTCAAAGTTGAGGGGCCTGGTCACTATGGCTGGAGATAAGCTCAGGCAAAAATAGTGAAACATGTTACCATAATTTGGGATTACCTGGATCATTTTCAGCTTTGCTTGCCTATAACATTTTCCCCTATTACTTTTACTTTGCTATTGGTTCATATAAGGATGGAAGAGATTTAGTACACATAACCAAATGGAAACTTAAGTTCTTGTATTGTATAAAAAACCTTGCTGGTCCAAGTAAACACAGCTTGAGGCAACTTGGACCAACAACTGGAATCACTCAGTTTCATGAAGTAACCAAATGATGTGGTACCTTGAACCCCTTCCAACTTTTGAAGAACAAAAAAAATGAAAATCAATACAGTGAATGGAAGTTACAGAAATGCTACTATTGAGAGTAATTTCTAATTCACTGTGCAACTGTATGAACAGGGGTTCCTTGGGCTACTGGAATCATGGGCTGGAATTTTTCCATAGGTTTCCCCTTCAGGAAAAGGATAAAAGCTACTGCTGTACTGTGAAGGTTGTTTAACTGCAAATGAAATCACTTGTCATGCATTTTGAAAAAATCCATAGTATAAGGTGGTCCAAGTATAAGGTGGTCCAAGTTATCCCATTTTCTGTACAAATGGCACTGGCAGAAACAAGCACTAAGTTTGTGGAAGCCACCATCAATTTTTCAGCTTTTGATTTGATACTGTATAAGGCCCTGGCCAAACGACTCACTTTTTCACTCGATTTTTTCCTCAACATTCGATCTCACAGTTGAGCAGTGGCTGAGTGTAGTTGAGCATGTGTGGCCAGGCAACTCAATTTTCGCTCCACTTTTCTCTCAACGTTGAACTACTTATATTTCCGCAATATGTATCAGCTAAAAATATTCACCATCACTTATATTTGCCGGCCAATGAGATGCTACTGAAAATGCTTTCACTCAACTTCCTCAACAAGGTGGCCAAATGGCTCAATTTTCACTCAACAAAAGTTCTTTTGCTCAATTTTTTTGACAAAGATCAAAATTCCCTCAACAAGGTGACCAAACAGCTTGATTTTTTGCTTGATTTATTGTTGAGTAAAAGGTCCAGTAAAAAATGAGCCGTTTGCCCAGGGCCTAAGTTCATGTAATTCTCATCCACATTCAATAACAATTATTCATCTGCTAAAAATATGGCACCCCACAGGGTAGCAATTGTGAACATGAAAATTTGGACTGATGTTGGTGCTGACCAGTCAGCCCCCCTCACAGAAGCAACAAAATCTATCATCTGGCTTCAAAACATCTTTATTTGATAATTAGAACCATTAACCAAAAATACAATATCTAATGTATGGTTTTCACCATCACCAGCACTAAAATATGCCAGGGGCAGACGCAGATTAGTGCTATTGTAGATTGAGCAACAGTCAGAATCTTCTATTTGACTTTGGTGCAATGTGATCAAGTTGATGAACTTTGAGATAGCTTCAAATTTTGTTAGAATCTGATACACAGAAGTTTCATAGAACAAGCATAAGTAGCACTATACATGGAAGTATAACAAATTTTACCATAAGAATCAAGTCATTATGTTACAGATATATACAGGGCCACCACGAGGGGGCAGGGGGGGCAAATTGTCCCAGGGCCTCAAGCTCCAAGGGGCCTCATAGCACCCATTGCTCAACATCTGGGGGCCTTATAAAGTAAACCAGCAGTAATTTTCCAAAGTTAAATCCTCAACCCTGAAACTTTTTTCTGCTTGCTTTGCTGGCAGGGGGCCTCATCTTTCTATTTTGCCCAGGGGCCTCAGAATTCTCTTGGGAGCCCTGGATATAGACAGTAAACTCTTCCATTTGATTTCATTGTGTTTGACGGAGCATCAACAGTCTTGTGAACATTTCACATCATCCCTTCACAGTGCGTTTGCTGGAACCCGACTCTCACAGAAAGGTTATGACCATGCCCAAAAAGTTCTTGTCACGCCCTCCCATAAATCAAAGCTACACTCGAATTATTCCTGGGTCCATGCCTGTATGCATTACTATATTTAATACTTCCTTACTAGTCGAAGTTGCCTGGCTGGTCCAAGTAACCCCAAGTATTTTGTACCTTATGAAAACAGTGCGGGGGGGCTAGTGCCCCTCCGCCATCACCTCTATTTGCAGAAATAATAAGCAATGGAGAAAAGAGCAATATATTCGCCATAAATGCATGCCCATAGCTGCCAACCTGACGGGAGAAAGCGGGATACTGAGATTGGTTGCCTATTAGCCACACCAAAGTCATGGAGTACTGTATAATGTGAGCAAATTACCTCTAGCGACATGAATAATCTTCGTTGTGAATGGGATTTTGTTGGCTTTCAGCAGCAGTATGACTGAGCGAGTTGGCTGAGACATCATGTCGGCAAAAACTTTGAGAGAAGCCATGCTTCTGCATTTACTATATACTAAAATCTCTCCTTTGTTTAACCGATCTACCTGCTACGAAGTCTTGTACCACGGCTAGCAATCATGGACTTCTTAACTCCAAAGAAGTAAGAGCAATCACTCGTGCAAACGAGGGTGCACGTGGGAATTGATGCTCGTGCGCCAATTTCTTCGGGGCGTGGACTGTTACATGCATTTATTCTTGCAATTTTCAGTGTATATGACTTTGCTTCTATACATGTGTTCTTGAATGTGTTCTGGTATGAAAAGTTTAAGAGAGTCCGAATTATGGGTTAGATAGACTTTTTCAAAGGAAAATACTTATACCTCTAAAAATTAATGCTTGAGATATAGGAGACCTATTTCTGAGTTAGTGCTTAATCAGCAACTTCAGTTTGGCTCAGAGTGGAGTAAGCGAAGCTAGAAAAAATACAAAAGGATAATATTGTGAGCGGAGATCCTGTTATCAGATAGGTATATTCACTCAAAATCCTCAATCTACTGAAGCAAAATTGTATGGATTTGTAAGGAAAATCAAGGAAAATTTGTAGGTTGAATGTTGGTAGAAAACGCATACGACATAGGTAGAAGGAAGAAAGGGGAGAAAAGAGGAGGAAGGAGGGCAGGGGTGTAACTTCAACATATTTTTAGGGATGCTAGAGGTTTGCTCTGCACAAATGGTGTCAGTGACCTTTTTTTTAGTAACAGTTGTTGATGAAATGGTCCTGGGTTCAGTACGTTGCCCTGCAAAATACATTGCACTACCTTTTTACCCTGTGGAATGGCAAACTGTGAAGGATGTGAGGGGTGACTCACCCCCATACATTCCCTCAAGCTTCATTCCTAAAGGAGGGAGGCAGAAAGGAAAACAAGGATTGAAGGGAAAACGAGAAACAGAACTTGAGAGATAAGTGAACATGATAGAAAATCGTTGAAATAACGGAAGGAAAGCTTGATTCTAATAAAAGGAAGTTAGAAATTTTTACCCCCTGGCAGTCATGATTTAGTAGGTTATCTATAATCCTTTCTGAAATTGGGGTTTCTTGGTAGAAAAACCTAATGCTGTGTATATTTTAAGAACAGCTGATTTGTGCATAGTTTAAAGCAGGCAGACTTTAATGACTTTTACTTCCATTTGTAAATTCCTCACTCTCAAAAACAAACATGGGTGAGCTAGCAGGACTAGAGTATGTTCTAAAATCAGACCATTTAGAAAAATGCTTAATAAAAATCTGGGCTGGAGGTAGGTTGGCTCATTATCTGTAAAAGATGAATATCCCATAACTCTGGAACAACTTGGAGTGATGCTCAGATTTTCAAGATTTCTTAGTTTTAGTAATACTTACTTTTGGTCCAATTTTCATGAAACTCCCTTTGGTGTTAGTTTCAAGTTCTGGCTTATTTCGTATGAATGAGCCTGAAGTTTATTACAAGTGACATTTATTTCTCTACATCAGTTGTGCCGTCTTCCAACTAAAGAATATTAGGAATTCATAATTTATCAGCAAGTTCAAATCACAAAGAAAACCAATAATCCCTAAGTTTGCGCATAGAGACTAATTCTGCGAAGTAGAACAAAATAAAATAGTCAATGGGAAATTATATTGCATCTTGTGTATATGCATAAAAGAATTATTCTATAGCAGTAGAGTAGTGGATTAACAATACTATTAAGCAAAATCATGTTGATGAACAGCATTGTCAAAAGCATGGCATCCATAAGTCTTGTTCAATACAAGCATAAAATAGATAATACTAGGTACTTTGCAAAGCAAGTACAGAATCACTAGAACTACTACAATACATTCTTGCATCACCAAGGGGTCCACTCTTATTTGAGTTTTGAGTACAAGATGTTTCTCACCTATGTCTATCACAGTGGTTTTCAACCCCTTTGGTGGAATGGAGCCCCAATGACATATTCCAATAGCTTGCAACAGTGAACATGGTTGCAAAAATTGCATACTCAGAGTTGATGAAGCTATAAGTTTCCACAATAATAGAAGCCATCATGAAAATTGAAAATATCAACAATTGAGAAATACCAATGATCACATAGCATTTTACCGTTGCATATTGCAAATATTTAAATGGATGACAAATCACACCAAACAAATATTTCTCAACATCAGAATATCATCATCATGGCATACTTCTTTCATCAGTAAATGACAAAAAAGGCCATTTGTAAGAGTCATTTATAGTTTGGACACATTATTAGCTGCAGCCTTGTGCTTGTAAAGAACAGAGTGGACATCATGATAATCCTGACCAAGGGCCTCCTTACACCTTGCTATCCATTCTTCTACTTTATGAGATAAATGAACAAAATTTGGTGGCAAAAGTTCCAACTCGCTGAATTCACAAACAGCCAGCAAATCTGCAATGGTGATTTCATTACTGGAAATAAATGGAGTATCTTTCAAAAAGTAGTTTTCAAAGATTTCCATACATCTTGCCATCTGTGCCTGACCTCTTTCAATTCGCTTTTCGTTAATGGGCATGCCAAGAAGTGGTAGAAGCAGCTAGATGTAGATACTTAAAATAATCAGTTTCATTGGAAATTATACAGAAAAACAGTAATCTTAGACTTAAACAAACAGAAAGCACAAGTAGTGCACCTACCTTTCCCCAGATAATATCAGTTGCTCCTAATCTGATATTTGTATGATGCCATGAGAGATACTCATCAACTTTAGAGCGTTTCTGCAGATCAGCTGGATACCAATGATCAGGTAGGTTATACTTGTTGCAGATGTACCTCATGATGGTAGTGCTACAGATAAAAAACAAGAAGAAAAAATAATAACAACTAACATTCCTGACTGAGTGAAAGTGTAGTATGCAACAAAAAATAAGAACTCAACTCTTAGAAATCTATCAATGACTACATATAAGAAAGAATATTTATAGATGCAGGGTATATTACCTAAAAGACAGGGGCCATTCACAAAATATGTATGCTCTGAGGGGGGAGGGGTACTGAAAGAAGAGTACAAAATCATACATGAGGGAGGGTGGTTCTTCAAAGAATGGATGTACAATCATGTAAATTTCAAACAGTAATCACTCTCAAAGTATCCTAAATAAATAAAACTCTACCTTTGAAGACTCTACACAGGGGCGGCAAAACGTTTTTGAAAGTGGGGGGGCCAAAGTTGTTGAAAATGATTTTGCCCCTCAAGGGTCTAGCAGCGTGCCATAGGCAATGATGGAGTCCTTGCTTATAACAGCTGGGGGTCTGGGGGCGCTGATAGCCCCCAGCAGGTCCAGGGCAGAGCCCTGGCAGGGGTCCAGGGGGCGGAGCCCCCGGAAGCTCTTGGGATTATACCATCTACGAGGCCTTAAAATGGCTTAGGATCTTGCATATCCTATGCAAACCTTGTAGAAATGAAGACCGTGAAAAACTCTAGATCCGCCCCTTTTGGTTGGGGCGTAATGGTGAGAATTTTTTTGAAAAAGACTGCCCAGATGAATAAAAAGCACTCCAAATTTAGCAATTACTTTTCGAAATTTCGAAATCAACAATCGACAACTTAGGTTTTTCTTGTCGCATGGAAGCCAAATAAGGGAGGGATTTAGAAAAAATATTCAAAGTTGTCCTCGCCTCCCCCAGACAAATATTTTCTCTTTTTTTGCCTTTACAAGACTGTCAAATGCGTTTGCCATGATTATCTTCATGAAAAAAATTTTACTCCAAAAACAGTGGGGGGGGCCATGGCCCCCCCGGCCCCCCCGGAATTGCCGGCAATGCTACAGGCAAAATCATATTCTTATTGATAACTATACATTTGATAATTTCTGGAATTCTCAGGTATGTATCAAATTCTGCAAACTTTGAAATTGCTGAGATAGACAACAGTAGCAAATGTTTGTGTGGGTGTGTGTGATGACTTTAAAGTATGTATGCTAAGGATGCTATGGGGAGGGGGTACCTTGAAAATGCAGAAAAGTATACAAGGGAGAAGGAGCTCAAAAATCAATGAAATTGAATGTACGTACTTTTTGAATGGCCCCCACAGGAAAAACAAAAGCTTTGTATGACAAGGAAGAACAAAAAATACCATTCAAACAGCTTAAAATTCCCATCCTGAATTGCAGGAACTTTTTTATTTGGGGTTACTTCTGCAAATTCTTCATTTGAAAATTGCATACCTTAAGGAGAAATCAACTAAATAAAGTTAACTACAACCAAAGCTTTTGTTAGGCAAGAAAAGAACTCAGACAAATATATATACAATATGTATTTGGACAAATTGGTTTGAAATGCTTCACAAAAATGGATTCCTACAGTCTTTTAGTGAACCTGATGTAGAGGAAATGGGCTACTGAGGCCTGCATTGGCAGACAATGTTAATGTTAATGTTAATGATGATTTGATTTGAGACAATATTAAGCAATGGATAAAGGAAGCATGTGATTGCTTGTTACGTAGTTAAAGTAAACTCATTGAGTATAATGTGAAGTACAGATTGCAATCACGATCTAGCAAGTCACCTTTTGTGATATCAATAATCGTCGTTGTGAATGGGATTTTGTTGGCTGTCAATAACAGTATGACTGAACGAGATGGCTGAGACATCATGTCCGCAAAAACATTGAGGGATGCCATACTTCTGCCTTTGCTGCATACTCAACTAATTTTGTGTAGTTGACAATAGATCTTTACCCCCGTGCATATTCTCCCAAGGTAACATCCCATTATAGTCAATATGACCAGGGTACTAAATCATCAGGGGGTCACATAAGCGGAGGTATTTAGCCAAAATAATACAGCCTACTTTAGTTGTCCCCCACGCCTCCTTCCTGGTGGTCCAATCCTAACTGCCATGTTTGACTTCCGTCTGTATTGTTCTATTCGATCAACGGATCATGCAATCAATCAAATACAAAGCTGAGTTTCTATCAAAATGGTTGCTGGATTATAGTTGTCAACAAAGAATATCTCGACTCATTTATCAGTGTAAGTACCCTTGTAAATGAACAGTTATGTGTTTTATATAAATCCAAACAAATTACTGTGAGTGGTAATTGGTGTTTGCTATTGTTTGTTTCTCTAAGAGGTGAATTACGCCTGTTTACCGATGATCGCTTTGGGTATAATGGCTGCGAATCCACGGAAAAGCGATTACTCTCTTGCAATTTTTGGCGTTCACTCCTGTAATTGCATGCAACCAGCGTGATAATGGAATCTCATATCGAAGGGCAGAACATGCATAGCAATGAAAGCAGTTGTTTCAGCTATATTCCTGAAGTATGGGAACCATTCGTAAATACTCGAGGGCTTGAAATGTTGCTAAAACTGCAACAGCATTCAAGTCTGTAGGATACGATGTGACATGGAAAACAAACTTTATCGGATCGGGCTATCACGGGAGAGATTTGCCTCATGATTCGTTAAGGGTTTGTAGTGCCAGGTATCGTGTGTGATGGAGAAGAAGCAATTCATGGTTGTTACATGCCACGAATATTTCAAATATAAACGAAGAAGCGACCAGAAAGTGCTACCAAAGATGTATACTGGTATGTCAGCAGGAGTGATTGCTAGGGGGAGGGGGTCAGTGGGGCAGAGCCCCCTTGTTAAAATTGCTGTTCGTT
>WIPJ01002078.1:35366-64376 GCA_018155075.1 Cassiopea andromeda
ATGTTGAGAAAGAAGGTGGAAACAATGTTTTCAAGGAGCTGTCATGGATCTTCAGTAGAAACAGTATTCAAGTACACACAGAAGCTGAGATGTCAATTGAACCAAGTGTGAGTGTTGCCAACAGTTCTACAATGAAGTCACAAGTACATTTTGAGCAAGTACATAATCAAAAGGATACAGATGATGTTAGAGCAGATTCATTGGATCAAAGTTTTATAGGTGATCATATTGAGTCCCAAGCAATTGAGAGTAGTTCTGACTCAACACTAGATGACTCATTATTGATGCAATATAATCAAAATGAGCTGAAAATTTTTCATGAAAAAGGAATAGGATTTCTTGCTAATGAAATCACAAGGGATTGTCCACTGCAAGATGGTATTGAATTTAAAGAACCAGCAAACACAAAGCAAGATGGTTTAGGACAGGAATTTGAAACAAATGTTGATGGAAGCAGTATAAAAGATCACCAATACATAGTGGAAAGTCAAAGTGGAGATTTTCAGAAAAATTTGGATGACCTTGGAGATAGCAAAACTGCTGCAATACTCAACAGTGTCACTGGTTGGCTTACAAAAATATCAAGTGATCCATCTAAAGATTTGCTTGGCAGTGTGTCACTTCTAGGGGATTTACCAAGTGAAGCTGTTTTAAGTACAGATTTTAGAGAGGGTGTTTTAAAGAGTGACCCTATGAAGCATGGGATGAATGTTTTCAGGTATGAAGTTGAAGACAAATTTTCATTGCCAAGTGAAGTATCAAAGATTGATGACAGTATTCGACAGCATTCATTAAGTGTGATTGAGGAAGAGAATGATATTCATGATGCAGCTGGAAAAGAACTACTAGCCTGCCATTCAGATGTATCCTTGTTAAGTTCATCTCTTGCACTTTCTGACTCTGGTGTGGGTTCACTCTCTGGATTGAATCCTCAGGATGAAATGCAACAAGCTTTCACAGGTGTCCTAATTTTATGCTGATTATTCATAATTATTTCACTTCACTGTGTCCGGTAAAACTTTTTGCTGCCTGCAGGCACAGCATTTTCCACCTGCATCTGCCTTCACAAATAAACTAACCAAACACCTTTATTTAAGGTATATTGTAACATATTTGTATAAGTTAACTTTAGTTTATGTATGCTGACAGAGATTAGTAGATGAACATTCTTCTTCTTCTTCTTGACCATGACTGATGACAATTTTTGGTTTCTCATATGGACTTAATTTCCTCCAAAATTTGATCTGACCAGCATCTTCCAGTTGTTCCTGTTCTCTGCAAGTTTGATGTTTTAGTCAATTTTACACCAGGGAACAAAGAGTCATAATCCCCTGGCACTGAGGGCCAGTCGGGTCACATAGCAGTATTCAAATCTTTGTAGGACATTTTTTCCATATGAGTTACCATTGCTGTATTAGTCACCCGAAGTGCTTCCAGGGTCTGCCACAAGGAGGCTGCAGTTGGATTTTTAGACCCCTATATGAATATTAGAGAAAAGAAAAGGAAATGAACTGAAACTTGAGACAATAATCATGGTTGGTGCAAACTGTCTGTAAAGTTGGAAACTGTTTGCTGGTTGTGTCCATCACACCTGCAACTTTGTTAAATTATGTCACTTCATTAGCAACATTTTATCAAACTTTGTGTAGACATTAGGAGAACCAAGCCATAGCCTCTAGTTTTCAAAATCAATTGGCAATACATCTTACTGTGATCATTGTAGTTTGGTCAGCTGGAGATAATGAACAAGTTTTTAAGGCTATTTAATTTCTAAAAGTAAATCTTGTGTGTTTTGTTGACAGATATTAATTTGACTCTATATAGGCACATGAAAATTTCACTTTATCAAAACAAGACAGAAATTTGCAACCTTCATGTATCAGACAAAGGCAAAAATAGGATTTTAAAAATCCTTGGGTATTAAAATATTTTAATGTCAATTTTCAGCCAGCAATCTATTGTATGTATGGAGCAATGAGAAAATGTTTGCCTCTAGGGCAATGCATGCCACACCCAACTATTTTTGAATTTGCTTAGTCAGCTTAAAGTTTGAGTAGTTGCATATTTGAAACAGTATAAAATATTGCACTTGAACTTTGGAGTATTTTCTGCCTCATTAGAAGTTATAGGTTTTCAAAATATGAACAAATTCTATGACATCATGGTTAAAGTGTTGGATGATTTGACATAGAATCAGGGCCACTGAGAAATGGGGGACTGGGGGGTAAATTGCCCCAGGGCCTCAAACTCCAAGGGGCCTCATGACACCCAATGCTTCAAGGTCTGGGGGACCTTATAAGGTGAACCAGCAGTAGTTTTCCAAAGTTAATCTCTAGACCATGTAAATGTTCTGCTTGCTTCGCTCACAGGGGGCGTCATCTTTCTCTTTTGCCCCAGGGCCTTGGAATACTCTCAGTGGAATGAACCATTAGTGTTATCTCATACTTACCAATATCATATATTAGCTTTTTGTATTGAATGGAATCAGTTACTTTCATTATGCTATCATTTGTTATTTTCAATTTACTTTTGTGACAGTTTCTCTTTATGTCTTATTTCTATTGGTTTTTGCAGTGATTGGACATGAGCTCAATTCCTCTGCACCTATTGAACCATCAACTGAACAGCTCTTGAGCCATGATGCATTTTTACAAAGGAAGGTCCAATCTGACATAGATAATGGTGTTGAGACAGTTATGACCCAACTAGAACAGAAGTTTGAATCTGTTGGGAATTTTGACAAAAGGAGAAGGGAAAAGCTGATGGATAAATCAGTGGATAACTTTGAAAAGTTGTCTACTGACTACAATAAATTGCTGCAAGAAAAAATTGAATTGAAGAAAGCAATTTGGGACTTAGAGGAGAACTTGTCTATTGAAAAGAAAACTTTAGAAGTGAATCAAGTTGAAAAGAGTGATATTCTTAGTCAAAAAAAAGAGATAGAAGCCACTGTTTTAGAGTTGGAAGAAAAGTTGAAGCGATTTGAAGTGGAATGCAAGGCAAGAGATGGAAAGCTAAAAGAAATGGTTGAGAAGTTGATTGATGTGAATAAGCACTATGAAAAGTTGAAAGACCAGTTGGAAAAGACTGAAAAGGAATTGACATCAAAGGGTGATGAGTTGGAGAAAACAAAAACAGAGCTGAGTGGCTATGTATCTGCTTGTAACACAGCAAATCAGAGCAAGGAGAAGTGTGAATCACAATTGAAGCTGTTATCTGAAGCCTTCCAGAAAATGAAACAAGGCAAAGATTGGTTGGAGTTCCAGCTTAAGACTCTGAGTGACTCACGTGGAAAAATGCAGTTGGATTTTGAGGAGAGCAAAGCAGAGCAAGCTTGCAAAGCATCTGCAATTTTAGAGCTTCAAGCAGAAAATACAAATTTGTCTGCAAAATTGGCTGAAGTTAGCTTTGCTAGTGGAAAAGAAAAGGATGAGATCTTGAAAGCTATGGAGAAAGTGGAAGGACAGATTATTGAGTATCAGGCATTTTTTGCAGAACTCGAATCAAAGAATGAGGCACTTCATCATTTACTGAAGGAAAAGGAAAATGTGATTCATTCTGATGGTGTGAAAATTAGAGAGCTTCTTGATACTGTTTGTGATGCAGAGGCTACAGAAGAGAAGCTTAGGGCAGAGATATGTGAGAAGGAAAATCTACTTCAATCTCTAAAGCAAGATTTAAATGTTGTTAAATTGAAATTGGAAGAATATGAAGGATTGATAAAGACTAGAGAGAAAGAAAGAGTGTCATTGTCATCAAAAAATACAGAGTTAGAAGAAAGGAGTTTGAAACTTCAGGACCAGATTGTAAATAAAGAGAGTGAATTAACAATAGTTGTAGAAGAAAAAACATCCCTAGAGAAACAGCTTGAAGCTGCTAATGAGGAAAAGAGTGAATTTGAAAATGCAGTTGTATTACTTAAGAATGATATGCAAAAGGTGAACTTGATTTTCCAAGTGATGAAGAAAGATTTGGCTTCAAAATCATCAATGCTGTTGACAATTGATAAGAAGAAAGAAGAACTATTGCAAGAGATGAAGGATCTTCAAGATTTCCTGTCTAACCAAAGTCACATGCAGGAAGAGCTGAGGTTTGTAACAAGTTAGTTAACAGTAGTATCATTTTCACATTCTGTACAAGTGATTTCATACAGTCCAATATTTAGTAAGTAGACTATAATTATACAATTGACAAGAGTATTAGGAATTATTGTATTTTGGTAGTTTCATACCTTACATAACTACAATAAGTCCATATTTATTAACACATGTAAACACTTACATTAATTAATTCTCAAAATTTTTGTTGCCCTGCAGCAACTTCCTCAGTGAGAATACAATTTGCAATACAATTTGAGTACAGCACATTGGATCTAATTCATTCAATTGCAAAAAGCACCTGTGAATGGAAAATTATTAGGAATTAATTTTTTCACAATCTCAGCATAGAGATAGCACTTTCATCTTTGCTGTTTTATTAGTATTTAACCAGCAAATTGCAATATGTTCCAGTTTCTTCTGTTTTATTCCAATGCATTACTTGCCAGCAAGGAAGAAGTTGTGGCTTGGACTGTGGTTTTTTATGACTACAGTTATCCTTAGGGTATGATGTAAACCCAATAAGCACATAGTTTCTTCAGTTTGGATGCAAATTGTAACTAGATGGATGAGGAATTAAATTTAAGTCAATTTGTTCTCTGTAGGGCTACCTTACAGCAGAAAATTGGTATAATTGAAGAGCTTTCATGCCAAAAAGAAAAGCTTGCGGAGGAGGTTAGATTGTTGGAATATCAATGTTTGTCTCTGAAAGCTGAGGTAGACAGTGCTGTTAAAGCCAAGGAAGTAATAGAATTGGATTCACAAAATACAAAAAGGTAGTTTTTGATTTTCAATTTGCTGTTGGAGGAGTTTTGTAGATGGTCTTGATTGATACATGTTCTTTTATTGCAATTGCTAGACTATCCACTAGAGTTTTTCAAGCCAGGTAACTTGGTTTTACAAAGCTTTTAATTGTATTGCCACTTTTTGTAGACTTGAATGAAATGTTTCTGAGACCAGAGTAGGTAACATGCAATGGACTGTTGTTGCGTCATTCAGAAAGTATGTAATGGTATGGGGCGGGTGGGCATGCACTATTTTTGTGACAAACTGTTATGGAAAATTTAGGAGACAGAGGTATGAACTAGTTTTGTTAGTTAGCACCAAAAATTTGTTGCAATAGTTCAACCTTTTGCTTTTTGATGAGTGCTTCTAAAAATACTCAAATAAACAAAGAGTTTAAGACCTTATCAAGCTTGAGTCTTACAACATCTCTAATAATTCTTTAATTTTTCATCAATTATCTTTCGCTATTCTACACCAAGTTATTTTATGCACATAAGTAGAGGCTGGTGTTGGGGGGGGGGTGGTCTCATGCTAGAATGTTGCATGACAGAGCGGCATTATCAGCTAGAGTGTGACAAGCCGTTACATAGGGGGAAAGGGTTAAAATGGTAATTTTTCCGTTACATACTTTTTGTATTGGCAGCTGGTTTGTTTGCTTTATTTTAGCAAGAAAACCAGTTGAAGTAGAGCAAGGGGCTAGTAGCTATTATGCACGTAGCGGAACCTTCTCAGTCTTCTCAATCTTTAGTTACACATTGCTTCTACGGGTGCTATTTGGTCTTTACCCTGACGTTGTATGCTATTAGCAGTTATCAGAGGGAGACTCTATTTGTTTTTCGCCATTTTCTCATGAAGTAGTAACTGTCATATCACATTTTTATTTTTTCTGGTGTTTATTACCATTCTGAAATTCCTTACATTTCTGAAATTATACTTTGTTCTTTCTTTGTTCCTTTTTGATTCAGGTTGTGGATTGCAGAGGAAAAGAAATTGCAGATGGAAATATCATCTTTGGTTGTAGATCGGGATGTTATGATAGGTGAAAATGCAAAGAAAGAACAACGACTTGTTGAAATGACGGAAGAGAGCAGCATCCTAGCTGGTAATTTGGAACAATTGAAGAAGAAGAGCCAAATGGAGTTGGCAAATCTCAGAGCAAAAGAAAACAAACTGTCAGTGAAACTGAAGGAAGTGCAAAAAGAGTGGCAAAAGAAAGAAGAAAATTATGAATCAAGTATTTTATCCCTTGTAGAGAAATTAAAAGACGAGAGCATTGCAAGGCAAAATGTAGAGAAAGTAGTTGCAGAGCAATCGGAGTCGATGATGAAGCGGAAATGCGAGCAGCATCAGATTTTCACAAAGGTGAAAGAAATTGTTACCTGTTTTCATTCAATAAAGAACGAGAGGGATGTGATTAAAAGTGAGCTTCTCCAATTCAAACATTCCAGCTCAAAGCTATACAGCTTCTTGGTAGACATAGTCAACCGGATGTGCAAGCAGATCAACGATAGTGCAAGCAGCAATGAGGCTCTTGTTGTTGAACTAGAGGAGCTAAAAGCTGAACTGAGCAAGAGTGAGCGAGGTGCAGACATTTTACTTGCCCAATGGGAGAGTGAGAGGAAGAGAGCAGATGAATTTGAAAATGAATGCGAAAAGAAAGAGGCGGAAAATAGGAACCTTAAGAAGCAGATAGCTGTTTTGAAAAAGGAGAAGGATTTAGGACATATGAAACTTATTAAATATAAAAAGAATTCAGAGAGTAAAATGCATGAGAATGAGAACATTATCGTGGATTGTCGCAAGCAGATTGAAATCTTGAAGAATGAGAATTCCTTGTTACATGAAAAAGTTAAAATGATGGAGAAACAATTTTCAGAACTTGAGGATGAGACCAGAGAAAAAGATTTAAAGATAACAGGCCTTGAGTCATCCTTAAATGAATCTGCAGTAGCGGAAAAGGCAGAGCAGGAAGAGAAATCGATGCTAACTGTAGCGTATAATGAGCTGCAAGGAGTAATATTCAGTCTCGAGAATCAGTTAAGCATCGAGAAGAGTCAGGCAAAGGTTCTGGAAGATCAGCTCCAATACCTTAAATGGCAATGCAAGCAGGCAAAATCAGAGACCAAAGCAAAGAAGGAGGAGTTAGAGCTGACAAAATCAAAGCATGAAACAGAAGTACGGAACATCACATCGCTACTCAGTGTTGCAAAAACTGAATTAAGTTGTTTGAGAGATGAGAATTCTGAAATTCGGCGAGAAAAACAGAAATGCAATGGCCAACTAATTGAGTCGCAGGAACGTCTGAGGCGACAGGAGGACTATCTTGAAAGGCTAGAGAACGAAATTCGGAAAAGGAATGGTGAATTGATAAGGTTGAAAGAAGACATGAAAGATTGCAAAAGTGCTGCTACAAGAGAGATTTTGGATTATGTTGTTAAGAAGGCTGTCATAACTCTCACGGGTGCAAGGGAAACAGAAAATAGAAAGCCGAAAATCGAGCTGTGAGTATCCATTTTACAGAATATTATACATTGCTATCCCTACTACAGATACATGTTTATTGGATTCAACAAGTATGCGAAAAATAAGGGAGTTATAGATTTTGTAATTTTGAATTACCTTCCAAAAGAAGTCTTGGTCTTCAGGGCGAAGTCATTGCCTCCGAATATGAGCAGCTTGTTCTCATGTTTTGAACTACTTGTTCTCACAGTTGCGATCTCAGTACGAAAGTTTTAGATCAAGTGTTCCTGATTCAATTGTATTGAAGTGAATGTTATAACGTTCTGTTGTCTCATTTGCTAAATATTGAATTGTCTCACGTTTGCACTCTTGCAGTGTTTGTATATCACTGATACAATAATATGTCACTTGCTTTTACCTTTCCCAAACTTCTTGAGGTAGTAGACAGTGGTGTGAAATAGTCTACAAACCCTTTTACACGAGTTATGTTCAGGATTCGTGCAGATCTTTCAACTGCTTAAAAAGTGCTGGAATTTTAAGTGTCTTCATGGGCACTTGAACCTTCTTGAAAATGAGATTATTCCTTGAAAATTGATCCCAATCCTTGAAATTTGTCAATTTTTCTATTTACTTCGTTCACACAGATAGAAAATGCAAAAAATACTTAAAAGAAACATTCAAAAAGAGTTTAGAAACGATCGTACAAGAAGGCTTGTGACATGCCATGAAATTTTTCACTTTTGGGGCTTTCTTTATATTCACGTATGTCCTGTAAATGTACTAATCGCAATACACAAGGTGTCCACTACGGCTGGAAATGCTGGAAAAGCTGGAAAATGAGCCTTTTCTTAGAATTTGGCTGGAAAAGCTGGAAAACCATAGGTTTTTCTCCTACTTTGGCTGGAAAAGCTGGAATTTTATTTTTAGGCCTTGCAATAATTAACAGCATTATTAGAATAAATGATTGTTCAATATCATGTACCACAGGCCTTTTTTCCCCAAGTCGACCCAGGATAGGAAGTTTTCCCTTTTTCTTTTGCGAGGGGTGGTTGGTAGATCGTTGCCTTTCGGGGATGGTTTACTGGAAGACATTGAATTTATATAGGAAATTCCAATGTATCTGAAATATTTAAGGTCACTCAATACTTTGTGATAACAGTGGCACCACACTTTCAATGGCTGGAATTTCATATCAAAATTCATGGTATGGCTGGAAAACATTGTGCTTTTTCTGCCCAAAAGCTGGGAAAAGGTCACTTTTTTCCGAAACTGGGGCTGAAATTTCAACTGTAACTCAGTGGACACCCAGCATACAAGAATTTACCCTGAAAATTTTTAGTTCAGTCCTTGAGTAGTCCTTGAAAACTCCTTGAATTTGCTTATCAACCTCCTGCACGAACCCTGCTATGATTTCTCGCTTTGAAACGTTACAATTTATGGATACTGAGACTAAGCGAAATTTTTCGTTTTTTAAGGACTGCTTTACAGACGTTGCGGAAATGTATGGCAGGATTGAGGTACGTATTAAATAGCAATTGTTCTTTCACAGAATGTTGCCACTTGTGCAGAGTCCAGAAAAGACCAACCTTCGTCGGCTGCTAATTCTTTATTCTGGACATTTCCCATTTTGTACAAGCAAAATAATGCTGTCTCTTTGTTCCAAACATGACCAAATTTTCCTCAATCAAATGCTATGTGACCCGGACATTCTCCTCAAACTGAAATACCGTAAATTCTCTATTAACCCCCCAGGGCGCTTATTAATTTCAAGCACTTTAGAGGGGGGCTTATTGGAAAGAGGGAAGCTTATGAGAGAGAGAGAGAGAGAGAGAGGCTTAATAAATTTCTTAAAAATTTTCAATAGTTTACTAAGTATTTACTATTTAAAAAAAGAGAAAAATACTCATATATTTTAGTTTATACATCATTAGGTCACGGCAGAACAAACAAAATTGAAAAATTGTGTAGTAACCGTTGATATAGAACATTTTTATCTGCAGTAAGTCAATGAATGACTTTGATTCTTGATAGCATGAGAGCTATTTCTTTCAAAGTGTGATCTGGCGTAGTTTACTTACTTCTATGAAGCTTACTTACACTTGGTAGTATTCAATATTTTCTAGGGGGCTTAGTAGAGCGGTGGCTTAATAAATTCTAGGGGGCTTAAGGGCTTGGTAGATTTCTTATTCCAAAAAGGGGGTTTATTGGAGATGGGGCTTAATAGAGAGAGGAGTTTAATAAATTTCTTGTTCTAGAAAGGGCAGTTTATTGTTGAAGGGGGCTTAATAAATTTATTTTTCCAAAAATGGGGGTTTATTGGAGAGGGAGCTTGATCGAGAAGGGACTAAAAAGATGATTTACGATATTTTTGTAAAATTGCTGAGCCTTTCTCAAAACCAAAACCATCTACCGGTTTACAACCGTAGAGCTGTGAATTCTGTACTGTACACTGGTGTTTCCTCTTTATTTTTTTCATATCTCCTTTGCAGCTGAAGTTGTTTCATTGCTGTAAAATTTGCTACTTTATAATTACCCAACCGCACCTCTATTTTGCATCTTCGTATCCTTAAGAATGAAAAATGATCATTGTGATTGATATTTTAGGAATGAAATGGATTCATTGCATTCAGAAATGTTCTCGCAAATGGACTATCTGCAAGGCTCAAAAGGCAAAATCAAGTATGTTGTAATATTTCTTCTTATGGCGTTGATCTTCGCTTAGAAATAAATCGCTTGATCATTGTAGCTCAGAGAAATCACTTGGCAATTATAGGTCAATGGCTTGATGGAAGCTGATTGGTTGCTGGGAGGTAGTACCGTAGAGTTTCCTGCGAAGTTTTTTACCATCATAATTTCATAATTTCATAAAACATTATTTACAGTTGGATTTACATAGTAATACGTACTAATTAATTGATCACTTGAGGAGGGGGTGGCAGGTTTTTCAAAGTCGAGCCTAAAATAGAAAAATTTCTGCTAAGTGAACATAGAATCAGACTGTTTCCATAGATGAGGTTAGAGCAGATATTTTCCTCTCAGAAGGAGCTAAGACAAACTGATGTGTGCGTTATGCAAATGAGCCTTTGTTATCTAAGTTAGGTTTTTCTGAGTGATATTTATTTACTTCACAGTTGATTTAACTCAGTAATAAGAACTGTGTGACTATTAACAGTTAAGGTTAAGAATGTTGGTATGGTATATGCATTGAGTGGTTTTCACTTTTTAACCGTCCATACTTATCTGTTTATAAATGAATGTAGTTTTTATCCGCTGGCACGTTTTGTTGCTGTTGGTTTGGCCGTATTTCTCAGTAAAGGTATTAGCAGGCACGTGATGGATTGCGCACCTCGTGGCAAAACATTTTACGCATGGAGGCGCGCAATCTAGTTGTCAAGGAGCGTCATCTTGTTATTCCAAGAACGAGGCGCTTGATGAAACCCAAATTGAGGCGCGCGCCTTAAGCGGAGAAGTCTGTTCTAGAAGCCTCCCATAAAGTATGCTACTTGGGAAGTCAAGTGCACGTTGCCATTTGGCTTTCAGCCACATTCTCCATAGGCACGTTGTTAATAGATGATGTCACAGTCTCAGCTCATGCTCATTAGCAGGCCTAATTAGAAGTACTTTGTGCATGCAAGCGCAGATTTGAGGAAAATGTGCCAGCAGAAAAAATACTCTCTTTTTTATGAAAACCAGTAAAATTGAGGTTCAGGCTGGCTGTTCTTAATTTTCCCCAAATTTTGAAGCTGAATTGTTCTTAATTTTCTCTTAAATTAGTAGCATGTAGGCCACTTAGAAATACACTTTTAAAAGGGTGCCCGCTAAACGCGGGCAATTCCACCCATTGCACACCCGCAAATTAGCCTTGGAAAGACAAGACATAATTCCACTTGCCTGTTCATGCTAGTGTATAGAGATAGAAAGACAATTGACAAGACAACATTGGATGTTTTGATTGATTGCGAGCCAGCTCTTACAACCAAGATGGTCTCTCTTGCATATTGTTTTTTATTGAAGTTTGTAAACAACTATAAATAGACAATGTAAGCACAGTATCTAGTTTCGCTGGGAGCAACTAATTTGCGAAAATGAAAGAAAAAAGTCTGAACGTTGTCAATTCTCCTCAGGTTAACAAGGAAAGGATCTTTCGTGTCCATTTGTTTGTGGAAAGCTTCAGCATCATTATCCAAAACTGACAAGGCTTCAGGCTCAGCCTTGTTCTTAATTTTCCACCAAATTTCAGGCTCGTGTTCTTATAAAATTGTTCTTTTTAAAAAACGGTGTCGATTGTAACGAATGGTCAGATATAGATTTGGATTGAAATTGCTGTAGAAATTTTTCTGCAGTCTGTTGTGCTTCATTTATTGAAATATTATAACCAGTTAGGTAGATCTTCAGTCCAAGCCCGGAGACACGTGCACTCGCACGTGCGCGTGTCCACGCTCGTGCAAAATTCCCAGCACGCATGAAAAATCGCCCGTGCCAGCATCACTATCCACTGTACAACCGTGCACATGCCAAATAGGAATTTCATTGTCGCAACTGCAACATTATTGACTGTCACTTTTTGATTTTATAACTCTGCTTTATCCTGTTTTACCCTAAGTGAGACATTTGACATGCTCTAGCAACAAGAATCACTGGTGCAATTCCAAATAAGTAAGAGCAATCACTTGTATAAACGAGGGCGCATTGGATCTTCAATAGTTATCCTTAGCTAGTCATGAAACGAAAGATCAAGAAATATGCATCATTTGTTGCTATCATGTTGTTCTAACAAAACTTTGTGCTTTTCATAGGAAACTCCAGGCCAACCTCGGTGGGTTGCAAAATGCATGTAAAAGTCTACACGAGAAATCAAGCATTCGCCCTAAAGAGGATGACTCATCACAATAAGTAAGGTCCTTTTAATTCATAAGCATCAATTTAACTTGAATTGTTTCTTATATCTAAGAGGTATGCTCAGTAAATTAAGTATAAATTCTTTTATGAGCAAGCGTCGTTAGAGACAGCTGTCATGGACAGCATGGGCGTCAAATCTTGATTGGCTAACAAAGGAATCACCATCGAATGATTCCTACAAATCAAGATTTGACGCCTATGCTGTCATGGACATGCCTCATTAAAAGTATGGAATTTAATAGATTGTCCAACACAGATTTGGATTGAAGGGTCTGCAGAATTTGAGCAGCAGGCCTTGAAATGAGCAAATGTTAGGCACTTGATTGATCAAGCTCCTCGATTCATTAAGACGCTCGATCAATTTCCTGCACCTGTAGTGTGCTGGGTGGAGTGTGGGCATGTACCCTCTTGAGAACACTTTTTAAGGGGCCTTATAAGCAATTCGTTTGTTGTAGTGCCACAAAATGATGAAATTCGTTCTACGAATTTTATCCACGATGTAACTCCGTACATACGAACTTCCGATTTCAGGGGAGAGAGGGAAAGGACATTTGATTATTGTTTTATAGATATTCAAGGAAAATTCAGGCAAAATATTTTTCTTAATTGCATATCTTCAATATAAACAAGTGATCAATTCTAGGAGCTTGAATAATCGAGCCAGTAGGATTTGTGAGGCGAGTGTGGAGGCGCTCGCGCTCGATCGAGCACTTCTCGTTTCAAGGCCTGGTGTGCCTGCGAGGGGAGCTTGCACGTTCACACAGATAAATGAGCTCTGTGTCATGGTGGGACCTGCTGAAGAGAACTTTAACATGCATTAGTGTGTCGAGTTGGAGTAAAATCAAGTTATAATTTCATATTCTGACTCCATTCCTCTTTGTTATCAAAAGCAAGCTTTACCATCTTTTTTGTTGTAATCTACTCTCATTTGATCGACTAGTTATGGCGTATAAGACTATAAACAAGTTAAGCCCTGAAAATCTTTGGGATAGATTTGAGTTAAGATCAGTCCACTCAAAATATGAAACAAGGAATTGCCATGATCTTCAAATCCCAATACTAAATACGGAACGTGCAAAAAATGGCTTCAAATACTCAACTTTAAAATTATGGAATGATATGCCTGTTGATATACGAGAGGCCTCAACTCTCAAATGCTTCAAAAAGAAATTAAAAGCACATCTATTGGCTGATCAAAAAGAATAACTGAAAACATGACCCCCTGGAAGAGCAGTAATATTAGTATTTCTTGCCATTATGCCTGTTAATTTTTGTTTCTAATAAATTATTTAAAGTGTATATATTCATATGTAATATTTTAGTTCCTGAAGGGCTATTTCTTTCGTGTATAAATAATTTATTACATTACATTACAGTATGTTGGGAATTTAAGTGAATGGTCGGACAAGAAGGAAGGTAGCTATTTGCTTCTGTTGCCTGCGCTGTGGGTATTGCATTTGCTGGTGAAATTCAATCTACTGAATTTGGCTATGGTTACAGTGGTATCAGTAAGTAGTGAAGAAGTCGTAGAATTATGGTCAAGCTGTACATCTGGTCAAATTGAATGGGTCACATGGAACATTTGGGTATACAAAAACCCGCATTTACCGAATCGGTAGATAAAATAAACAAGAAATCAAATTTTACTGAAAATTCAATAACATTTCAATATTATATAATATCTTTGTAGATATATAGCTTCTAGGTATAGAAAAAATATTTTTAAGTTACAAATGATAAAGATAATTAGATATACTAATTAGATATGCTTTCTTTTAAAGTATTGATGTTGGAAAATACTCTTCAGTTTCTACTTCTAGTTCAGAGTGTCTGCCAATCAAGGCAGTCATTTTCTATGATATTTCCCTGTTTTTTCCTTAATTCCCACTCTATTTTCCCTGATTCAGTATAGGTCCTGAGAAAATACCACACACTACGGTTATCACAATGCAGGCCTTTTTTAACAAACCATAGCCCGTTGAACGAAGAAGTGAGTTGTAATTAGATCATGAAAAAGAAAGCCAACATTTTTGCAATACTGCAGCGTAATAGTACACATCTCTGAAAAGGATTTTCTTGCTAGTTTTTCAGCATATTGGGAAATCGATTTATCGATGAAACAAAGTCAAAACGATTTCCTTGATATTTCTCTGATTTTTTCTAGGATTAGTTGAATTTCTTGACTTTTCCCTGATTTCCCTCAACTCCCTCTTTGGCATACACTCTGTAGTAGTCTAAAATCCATTTCTCATCCTATCAAAGATTCTATCCACCATCTTATCATTTCTTCAAAATGTTATCTAAAACAGCATTGTGTTTGCTGATAACTGCTGCTACTGGATCTGCAAAGTCTTTATTTGAAGCAATTTCAGAGTAGCTTAAATCCTATTCTCCATACTCATGCCAGTGCCACTTCAGTTGATACCCCAGACTTCTTCAAAAGCAGAGCATATTTTAGTACATGTCAGAGCTGCTGACAGGGGGTACTGGCTAATTGCAACCGTTTCTTCACCATAATCGATATCCACCTGAAATGAGAGCATTTCGAAGAAAATTTACATTTTTGTCAAGAACATTTAGGACAGAACAACAAGAACATTTTCTTTCATCAAGACCCTATACTAATTTAAGGTACAATAATGATCAACCTATGGAGTATGACATTTAGTCTCAAATGCTTGCAGTATAGGTACTGCCTTAAACCAATACTTGCGCGGTACATCGTGATGTATCACTGTAAGAAATTTTTTAAAGACCCCCAGAATATCTCTACGCTTAGTTAATGAAGTCGTGGTAAATAACTCCTACACAATGTCAAGCATTACACCAAGCATTTGAAGCTCGCGCCGTACTATTCTAGTAGCCACTTTCCAAATATAAATATAGCAATTGTTAATATTGGATCAGGGTGGCCAACAAACCCTGGAAACACTGGAAGACCCTGACAAACCCTGGATTTTCTTTGCCCCTGGAAAAATACCCAGGAAAACCCTGAAATGACATTCCACCGCTGAAAGATTATGTTCTGAAGCAGATTTCCCTAGCATCAATATTTGGCCTTGCAGTGCTGTTACATTTTTGGTTCCCATAACGCAGTGGAAGAGGATCTATGACGTTATTGAGGGGAAAAACAGCGTATCACTTGTCGTGTGGCAAGCAGCCTCTTTTTCCAACAACGGCACAAAATTTCAAGTAAAACGCAGAAAGAAAGGTGGATGGGTACTGGCAGAAGATCTATATATGGTAATTATATTTTTCGAAAATATAGTCAAAAATACCCTGGAAAATCCCTGAAATTTGGCAGAAAATCCCCTGGAAAACCCTGGAAAAGAATTTCATTTCACTGTTGGCCACCCTGTGGATACAATAAATTGTAATTGTGAAATCAATTTGTTTATTATGACTTCCAAGAATACCATTCTGTGAGATGTAATAAAGTCCTAGTAAATAGAAAGATACTATATAGTAAGCTCTTACCGATCCGTGCGCCATGGCACCAATGACAAAGACAATTGGCTCGTCTACGGGTACATAGTCTCTTGGGTGTATTGATTTGGTTGCTGCATATGAAGTAACTGCCGTGCAAGAATATATTTCTTATTAAAGGCTACTCGAATTATTACCTATTGGTTTGGTAATTTTCTAGTACACATAAGTCTCCACCTTATTAGCAAAAATGTATTGTTCATACTATTAAGCAGAGCAGCTGAGAAACGTCAGAGACCCAGGGGTAAAAGAGAAAATGAGGCATCCTACTAGTGAAAGGAGTAGAAAATTTGCAGGGTCTACAAATTAATTTTGGAAAATAACTGCTGGTTTACTTTATGAGGCCCCCCAGACTTTGAAACATTGGGTGTTATTAGGACCCTTGAGGCCTTGGGGCAATTTGCCCCTGCCCCCTTTCTGCGGCCCTGCTACTAAGTGATAAATTCTAGCGTCAATATCAGCTGGTGCTAAAAACGCTTCAATACGTAGTTGGTGTATGTGTAGAGGAGAAGACAACAATTCTACTGTTTATTCCTCTAGATATGCATCTACTATGCGTTCTCTCATCTAAACTATGTGTTGCAACAGGAAAAGGACAGATCACTTGTTCTGAAATGAATAAAAAAATCCAAGTAATCCCTAAATTCCTTTTTATCATCCCTTCCAAAGAGATCTCTTCGACATGGCTCGTCAAATCATCGAACGAATTCTCGGAACATTATTGGCAGAAATCCTTCTATGGTGATTCCTTTGTTAACCAATAAAGATCTGACGCCTATGCTGCCTCATCCAGTATTTTGAAATTGCCGAAAAGGATTCTGATGCAGAAATTTGACTAAGTGCATACTCGTTAAGTCAAAACAGAAAACTTTTTCATTCTGTAGTTGCAATATGAGATAAAATTCAACGATACACACCAATCTTTTTGCAACCAACAGGTAAATGATCGGTAATAGGATTTTTGATGACCTAAAAATCAAGACATTATGCATTACTAACATTGTACCTTCAATACTAGGATTTAAAACTGCATGTAATTTTCTTATTTCTGTCATACGTCATAGTGCAGTCGAAAATTGTTCAGATATTTTTCCATCCACAGATATTTTGGCTTATCTATTACTACCTTGATATAATAAGGGCGCATTCTTGATTAGAACATTTCTTGGAAAACTGCAATTCAAAATGATGATGCCTGTTGTACAAGACACAAACAACGGAAAATGAGGGGGAGAGAGGGGGGCAATGAAAGTCCATTAAAATGATAATAATAGCGCCTTAGAAGTCTGCTGGTACTACTGAACTTTACTACAGCACGAAAAAGCGGCAACATTCTTTTGACAAACTTAGGCTACGTTTAAACGGGGCCGGCCGAATATTTGAGCGGCCAAATATTAAGTCGGCACCGTGTAAACGCTGCCTAACGTTGCTTTCCTAAGCGGCCGAATATTTGCACGCCTAAGTGACCTAATTTGAGGTCGGTTAGCCAGCCCCGTGTAAACGCTACGCCTAAGTAGCCAAATATTTGACCGACCAAATATTCAGTCGGCCCCGTGTAAACGCTGCCTTAAAAGCTTTTTTTCGTCCAAAACTCGTCAGAGTGTGAAACGTCGGATAGTGACCGAAAGGTTTACCGAAATTATAGAATGCGTCGAATTAGCCCCAAGAGTAGAAAATTAGGACTTATTAACCATTGTTTACTTGAATAGTCCCAGTGAGAAAAAGAACTCATTTTGTCTTTACAAGACTGGGTTGGGAGTCTTGATGTAAACAGATTCCAAAACACCTAAATGAAAGGACGATCTTGCTTGCTTGAAACAAAAGCATTTGAGTATGTCAAACGAATATTGCCACTTTTTCGTGCTGTAGTAAATATCATAATACGAGATTCATCAGAATAATTTTAGTAACAAAGTAGTTTTCAGTCACTCAAGCAACCTATGAATGAATGCATCAACAAATCAATCGATCAATCCATCATTCAATCAATCAATGAATCATTTGTCATACTATACCTTGAGCAATTTCTGTTTTCCATCACTTGCTTGAATACTCAGCTTGTGGAGTAATTGTACTGTAAAAAGGCATGAAAAATGATTTGTAGTCATTATGTACATAATCTAGAATTATTGTTTGCGAAAATGATTGCAGTGACGAAGCAAGCCAATTTTCCATTTTGCTGTTTATTCTCAAAAGTTACAGAGCGTCGCTGGTTTGAGAAAGTATTTCATCTTCTTACTTTTCTGCCTTCGGGCATATTTGAAAAAAGATCAACATGGGGGTGTAAAAAAACGTTAGAACTGCTTAGAAAATCCCTATTTCTCATTACAATAGAAACTACTCGATCATAATTGGACAATCCTTCTGTCAAAAAGTGAATTTTAGTTTGGATTTTTTGGTAGTAAAGATGGTCAATTCATTTGATTTTAGTGTCGGACGGAAAATTCATTTCCCCCATTCAAGATGCTGCTACTTTGTATCTGCATGGGAATAATGAGTAGAAAATTCCTAGAACCTTAGATCTAATATCCAAGAGTAAGAAGGTAGATTCAGCCATCTTGCAAACTTCTCAAAAGCCATAATTCATGGAATAAAAGTTATTGACTCTAAAAAGCGGAAATTTTTCTGGATTCTTAGCTTAAAGTTTTTTATGAGACGACTGGGAGTTCACTTCGGCTTTCGTCTAATTTAAACTACCAAACTACCCCATGCCCTGTCAGTTGAAGAAAGTTTAACGAGATAGCTCTCTGTTCATGCTCTATAAGGGATAGTAAGCAAGTGGCACTGAATCTTCCGTCCGACACTAAAATCAACTTTTCAATGCAACAGCTTCTGAAAATAAGAAGAGAAGAATAGTTGATGATTAACGTCTTTAGTAATTTTGCAATGTTATATGTAATATATTGTGTTGTAATTCTAACGAATTTGAAGACGAAACGTCCGAAAAAATGTCTATATGGTTGCTTTTTATTGTTGGCAAACAATCTGCAAGAAAATCACCAATGCGAAGATTGAAATGAATTCAATACTGCGAATGAAAGGCTTAAAGAAGAAGTTGCAGCAGTGAAAGAGCACACCCAGAAGCACACTTATGGGGGAAGTCTTGGAGTCTTGACCCAATTCCCTTTCCGGCAAAAGAACGAAAGTGCCTTTGTTTCTTGGAAAATTCTTAAACTTGTCTTGGGGTAGGAACAGTGGTGAAGCCATGGAGGTTTAAGAGAGCCACCTTGTCCACAAAACTCTTCCTTAAAAGGGAAACTTTTGTTGACAAGGCGGCCGTCACAAGTGCGGTTGTGGAGAAGCGAAATTTCTATCCTTGAAGGGTAGAAGTCCTTGGCAACAAAGGTTCAAAATCCATACTCTGTATTTGACATGCAAATATTTCCCTTGCGAACTGCATTAACGGGGCCAGTTGAAGCTACATGCAAGCATATCAATAACTTCATCCAACAGTTTCTTTTAAGAAGGGGGTTTTCCTAAGATGCCAAATGCATGGGACAAATGTTTCTCGGAGGCCTCGCCTCCAGCCACCTTCCGTTTTCCCTCCAATACTCTCAAGTGCCAAATAAACGGGGGTCCTAATAAACAGGGGGTCGGAGAAATTCCAAAATTTAATAAATGGGGAGTCAAAATAAACGGGGGGGTCGGAATTTGAGTAGCGACTTTACATGACTATGCAAGGACGGAAAGAACAAAAACAGGTTGTCATAAGGCATAAAACTAAAATATATACAAAAGCATGCTATTTTGCCATGAAAAGTGGGCGTATATAGTACCAACAAAGAAAGGAAATGAAATGACGTGTTTGTAAAAACGTCAATTTCCTTAACATTAATAAACAGGGAGTCATAATAAGGTCCGGGGGGTTGGAAAAAATAGAAAAATTTATCAGCGAGGGGACATTTATTTGGCACTTGAGATTAGGTTGAAATGGGAACAAAACTTATTTTACTGCAAAATAAGGAGAGCAAAAAAACTATTAGCTGTGTGTCCTCTGTTTCTGAATCCACAAAATATTATTCTGGGCCAAATCTTCTGTAAAAACATTTTAATGTGCCTTTTTGTGGGTAGGACCCCTGTTCTTAAAAAGTCCTAGTTGTGAGACAGGTATCCATATTGAAATAAGACAAGCCAATGCTTATCGTGGAGTCGAAGATTCTGTCAAATATACTAAGCTCATGATTGAGGCTGAGTTTGCAGAAAGTTACAAAACGGGGTACAGTAGCTACCTCCTAGATAATCTAAAAAGACCGAATAAGCAAAATTACATTTTAGACATGAGTGCACAGGAAAAACCTAAGATGACTAGAAAGTGTTATTATCATACCCTAATAACATTCTTATCAAATTGTTAAAACAAAAATCGAGTTCACTTTATCAACCAAGACCCAAAGCTCATCTGCTTTCGTGCAGCAGCTCATCTCTCCAAAGCCAATTCCGGAGGCAAGTAAGGCAATTATCAAACAATGTTCATGGCCGATAATTTCAAGAAATTTGGCTTCAGTTATATAAGAATAGTTATGGCCGGATAAAGGGGTCGTTTAATTGAGATACGAATAATGCTATCTAGATTGCATACTTTAGGAACCATTGTTTCAGTATTTCTACAGAGATCTACAATTCTAAATTTTTAGAAAAGATTAAAAATGATAGTGTTATGATTTTCACTGAGAGATCTGATCATAATTCTGTTGTATCGTTGAGCTGTTTTTGCGAAACGTTATCGTGGACACTGAAAGCAATTACAGTAATTACTATGAAAATACGTTTATTCTAGGAATGTTCTTTAGTTTTGTATCATAGCCTTTATGAAAGACAATTAAAACAATCACATATGAGATGTTTTCTGCATTTTCGAATATTGTGTCGGACGGCAAAACAGCTTGTGTATGGTGCTTAAAGTTTTCAGAAAAGAAAAAGCTTTTCTTTAATTCCATTAATTTTTGAAGAGTGAACTGCTGAAAGGAGTTACTTTAGTTCGAGTGCAAATTCATACGTGAATTCCAATTTCCCAAAAAGGTACCCTTACTACATATTGCTAAGAAAACAGTATTTTAGCGTCGGACGGAATAACGATTAAAAATAGAGATAAGAATAGTATGGGCATTCCTTTGAAGTCAAATTTTGTCTGCTCATGTTTATTTCAAAGCCAAAAAAAGGATTTTAGCATGAAAATCTGATTCTAAAGACGTTGCTTTTTGTCTTAAAATTTCCGTCCGATATTTCCGTGCGACACCCTCAGGGACTAAGAAAAGGAATTGACATGCTTCGGCCTACTTTCAGATTACCAAATCATAACGAAAGCCATGTATGGTAGTCTTTAACGCACAAAAAGCCCTTCTGAAATCAACAAGTTGTCACGATAATATCTTACGAGATACTTCAAAGTGCCAGTACAGTGTTTTTAATCGATTCCGTCCGACACTAAAATAAATAGTGGAATATTTTGTTCATAGTTCAACATATAACAACAACTAATTCTTGATATTAAAGAGATACCCTTCATCATCTCTGACATAGTTTGTGTTTTCAACAATACACGGCAAATACAATCGTCACTTAAATTATAGATTTTTCCGTTCGACACTAAACTAATAAAAAAACAGACCTTTTTACAGAGACTAAATGCAAGCAAAAAAGTTCTAACTACCGTCCAATGTGGACGAAAGAGGGCAATGGAAAGGAAAACTCTTTATAACCTTAATGGGCTTGTACAAAATAGGACCGAGTTTCTAATACTCAATGTGTTTTAAAAAGAGGTCGTGCAAATTCAAAATTGAAGCTCAAAATAACTTGAACACATTTAGGACTTACCCATTAGGCCAGAAAAACGATTGAATGTCCTTGGGATTCGTGTCTGTGGGTTAATTTCTATCAAGGCATTCTTTGCAGTGTGGACATACACCTGGAGCAGACCAGCCCTGTTCAATGGACTATCCATTAACATCAACAAACACTGGTGTGTAATGTCAGGTCTTGCAGAGCCTATATCCCGACCGTTTTTTTTAAGAATCCCTTTATGATCATCGCAGTTCAGCAGCTCAAAGTGCTTGCCAGTCTAGAAAGGAGAAAGTATATTGAATAATCTACACAACCAAATCTTAACTTACAGTTAGTATATTCTTGCAGGAATTGCTTGCAGAACTTCAAAAGCGTACTATTCAAATAAAGAAACTGTATTCTCTCGTTTCACCTCTGCTGTAAAGTGTATATCATTTTGTTGTCGCTGAAAAGAATCACTTGTGAAGGTTCACATCAAAATATTCATAGAAAGGATGGTACGACTTAGAGGTGATTAAGTTCGTAAGCGCTCCGCTTGTAAAGGCTTCTTTGCATTTCGGCAAGTATATTGTAATTTCCAGGCCACCCGAGCCAGCATAGCTGTCAAATCTATTTAGTTGTGAGCAAATGTATGAACCAATCAAGATTTGAGCGCTATGCTACCCGGGCCTCATCTATTTTAGCTGGGGCTAGTATTAAATGTGAAATAGAGTGGTGAAGATAATGAATATATTCGTACTTTTATATAACAGGGAAAAATTTTCCGTAACCTACTCTCAACTGTTCCTTACTATGGAGTAATGTTTATCGATGCAGGTGGCAAGAATTCCTTAAAACTGGTTCCTGCTTGAATAAGAAATGGTAGTTAAACTTAGTCAATGACCCGTGGATTTAAATATGTAGTCAACTCTTTAGCTCAGTCAACAAGCTCTCAAAGCAAAGTTACAAACAGTGACTCTTCGTAGACAACCATTATGGTTTAAATACTTCTTGACACTTTTAAGAATGGCAGGCAGTATACTTGTCATTGGTTTGACGGCTTTAACGTACGGCTTATTCACATACGCAACAATCAGCAACAAATCTATTAATGATTTTGACATTGGGATTCTCTTTGCAAGCTATGATTTGGAGAACATATGCAAGTCACCGGTACAATTTGTTATGGCAAAAAGGAATAATTCCGGTAGTTGCCGATGGCAAATCGCAGACGATTTTGTGAAACAAAAAGTCGCGAATGAATCTGAGCTTCCGATTTCAGATATCGGTGGGACCTGCCTGTTCTCGTGTAACTATCGGCCTGAGGAGCCAAAAATGACGGCCGAGTTGCAAGTCTTGTCCTACTTTTCAAAAAATCCTTCGCTGAAAATGTCTGATTATGACTTATACACGTATTTGGCTCCGTGCGAGCGGACCATACGGGGTAATATCTCTGAAGCTGTCGCCAACAAAACGAAGGACTTTGATAAATTTGCTGGGGTTTATTTTACCAGTAATGGAGATGATTGTAAAGGCATTGGGAAAGAGGTGCAAAACGATGCAGTTTTGCGCAATGCAAGCACCACTGGCCTATTTGCTGCCAGAAAGAATACCAAAATAGATATGGGAAGAGTTCAAGAAGCTATCAAAGAAATTAAAGACAGTAAATATGCGACTTCAGCGTTGCGATATGAATCTGAATGGCTGTACAATGCAGTTGTTGCTTACTTTGATCAACACCCCGCAAAAACCAGTCGCAATACCTCGGAATAAACAGTGTATAAAGCTTGATAATAATATACCTTTATGGAAAATACCAAGGTGTTACAATTTACCTATTCCGAGATCTTCCAGCTTAATACAAATGTACATATTCTGGTCTAATTGACTGGTTCATTTAGCGATTTTACCCTTTTAAAACAAAGTGGCATTGGCAAAAATTCACAAAGTGTTAACCTTTTATAGATCCCTTCCCTCCAACTGCCAGTAAAAACTGTCTGAATCAGATTCCCCATCATCTCCCACAGCCTTCCCCCAAGGTTAGCATTATTCCACATATTTCCTTTTACCAATAAAATATGTGCAACACTGCTGTGTAATGATTCTGTTTTTACATTGTACAGTATATTTGATAAGGGCAACTTTTACATTGTAGAATTGATAGGGATCTTTCTAGGGGTATTAGATGCTACATTTCTGAAACACCTCTTCATTTTTCGTTTACTTTATGCCATAGGTATGTCTATGATGCCTTTTCCTTGGTCAAGGACAACAAATCAAAAGTTTATGAAATGCTTCAAGAAGCAATATCTCTATCATAAACTTACAGCTGAAAACAAGAGAAATAATAAACTCCCTTACCAGGGCAAAGTAATATACTACACTATCCCTGAATGTCCCACCTATCTTTGTAAGAAAATATCTACCAGCCTCTTTGCTGACTTTGGATAGCCTCTCTACTTTGAAAATTTACCAACCACTCATGACTGTTAATCTTTTAACTGTCAACAGGCATCCATTCCTGTTTTTCTTTAAAGTTTCATTAGAACGTTCTGCTAGGCTATTTTTCTTGTTTTCTTCACACAGTGAGTTCTATATATTGCTTTACCATATATATTTGTGTTACAATTTCAGTTTTGTAAATTTACATCATGTATAAGGGGTCATTTTAACTCCTCATTTTCCATGAACAGTTTTGGTCTTTAGTTTTCATTGAAAATTTTCAAAATCAACATATAATTCATAATTCAATATGCTTGTTGTCTGTTTAATGATTTACCATGTCCTGTTGTTTGCCAATACCAACTAGGTTTTGTGGGACCAAAAACTCGTAGAATGCCAAGGAAAGATTGAAGCTGAAACTTGGGGTGTCACTAGCAGACTTACCAAGGGCAGTACAAGGTCAAGTTTGACAGCCAAATGGTGTAATCATTGAGCAAGCACTTACTGAAAAAGAGCTTGGCCTAAATTGTTACTGAGAGTGCTTGCTATCCTGCCTACTGTGTATGTGTCTCCATGGTGATTTGTATCATCCAATGGCTAAAGAAAATTTTGTCTATTATCAGTTGCAACATATTGCCAACAAAAATGGATAATATATACACTTGCCTACATCCTATGAGACCAGGGGGTGCAGTACTATTTACTCCCAAGTGACACCCTTGGTTCAAGTATCATTGTCTATTTATACCCAAAATACAATTTCAATCATTGCTAAAGAAAGGAGGCACTTCATTCCAAAGCCAAAAGCCACAGCACATATAAATGTGTGGAATCCTATTAGCTACACTATTAGCTATTAGGTACATTGGCTATGAGCACAGATCTGAGAAAAAATAGAATTTAAGAGATGGCTAGATGCAGATTTGGGAGAAAAGTGCATGCAGAAATTTGAGGTATAACATTTGTGCCTGTGATTGATGCTTGGTTCTTGCACAAATTAATGAGCCCTGCTTACCACACCCTCATACTGTTTGAAAATGTAGGAAACACTTTCTGGGTATATTTGCTGTTTTACATTAGCTGGAGAAGGATGTCAAATTGTAATCCAATGATGTTCCACACCACTCTTCTGTCAATACATTCAAAAAATTAAAATATCCAAAGGATTTCTGTGACCAATACACTGAGTCTTGGGGGATTTTCTTTTGTACACCAAGGCAAATTCTTAGCCATGGTAGACAAATTGGGCCTACTCTCAAGTGCCAAATAAACAGGGGTCCTAATAAACAGGGGGTCAGAAAAAATTCCAAAATTTAATAAATGGGGGGGTCAAAATAAACAGGGGTCTGAATTTGAGAAAAAGTTTTGAATGAATATACAAGGACAGAAAGAACAAAAGCAGGTTGTCATAAAGCATAAAACTAAAATATATACAGCAGTATGCTATTTTGCCACAAAAATTGGGTGTAAGTAGTACCAACAAAGAAAGGAAATGGAATGAGAATTTGTAAAAAAGTAAATTTCCTTAAAACTAATAAACAGGGGTCCTTATTAGATCTGGGGGGTTGGAAAAAAATTGAAAAATTAATAAGTGGGGGGGGCATTTAATTGGCACCTGAGAGTACTTACATGGAATGCAGCCTAGATAGCTTACAGGGGCATCAAAATGACTTTTAAAGTATAGGGGCCTGGTTGAGTACAAGCTCAAAATTTTGTCTATCTGTGTTGGCTAGCGATATGACACCTGGGCACTATGATATGAGATGGCTCCCTGCCTTCAAAATGAGATGCTACCGCAGATACTTGAATGCAAAATGGTACCAAAATTTCCCAATAAGGAAGTTAAAAACAAAGTGAAAGCTCAAAACAATGTGGTACAGCAGGTGATAAGCAGAAAGATAGGGCTGTTTGGACTCATTTGTTGGACAAGGGTGGCATCAGGAATTTTCTGAGAGGGGGCTGACTCTTCCGATGAGGGGGCTAAATATGGTTATTAGGGTACTTTAAATGGTAAAAATCTCTGAAAACAGTTTTTCACCTTCCAATGGGGGATACCCAGCTGATGAAGAGCACACTGTTTGGGATGATGGCCAGGGTGCATTCCATGTTGATCCCACGCCAGATATTTTTTAGTACTCTTTTGATATGCTATGACAAGGCTAACTTAGAAATGGAGTGGCCTAGCCATAGGCCAAAAGTCTTCATGGTTTCTTTGTTGCTTGACCAACTTTGCTTGGAAGAGCTTTTCATGGTACATGTTTGAAAACGGCAAAATACTCATACGTAATACTATGTATGTACATATCTTAAGGTAGAATGTATTGGGAAAATAATCTGAAAATTTCTAGTAGAGAAAGAAAGGGGGTATAGGGGTGGATCCTCCAGAAAATTTTTTGCTAGCTTCACCGTTCAGACTGTTGGAAAACGTAGGAAACATATTCTGGGCATAGATGCTGACGTCAAATCGTAATCCGGCGATGTGCCACGCAACTCTTCTTTCAACGATATGCCAATACATTCAAAAATTCAGCTATCCAGGGGATTTTCTGTGACCGATTCGCCGAGACATGGGGACTTCCTTTCCCACGCCAAAGTACTTTTCCTAGCTCCCGCGATACGAATTCGGGCCTACCTACATGAAATGCAGCCTGGAAAGTACCAATAAAAGAGGAAAACCAAAACGAAAATGGCTAAATGACATACAGGAATGGTGTGGGAAAAGGGTAGATGATATTTGCAGACTAAACTGGAAGAAATGTGTGGAGAGAGAAGTTAACGCCAACGGGCAATAGACTCAAGGAGAGTAATAATAATAATGAATAAAATGACCACGCAATGATAATAGCAAAATCTACATTGCAAAATAAACAATTATAATAGCAATGCTCTGATGACACACAAAGATAACAGTCATATCCGAATTGTTTAAGTTTGTACACTGTAATAATCCCGTTTATTACCTTTACAGTTTCAAGAGAAGCATGTTCCAGTATTACTATTAGTCTCTTGCTTCTGTCTTTTTCCATTAAAACACGCGGAACTTTATGCGGTGGTTCATCATCTCGGGCCGACATTTCATTACCACCTTACCATTTACTTTTTCTCTTCCTCTCTTTGCTCTCAGTGCTTTGGTATTTCGCAGGAATAATATTTCGCCATGTGCAAAGGGCCTATGGAAATTCCATGTTGAGCGCCTTCGGCGTGTTGACTATAGCTACGCATGCCATATAAATTTGTCTACACGTTTTTTATAAGAAACAAGTTTATAAGAAACTAAGGCTCAAATGGCCAAAATCTTAAGAAAATCGCAAGAGAATCACAATGCTCAATTTCCAACATTACGTGTTTTTGTAGGCCAAAAAGTGATATTACGTCATTACTACATTCAAAATATTAAAGATGGAATTCAAATTTGAGTGTACAGGATTAACAAAGAAAGTGCACTCTATTTTAGCCAGCTTGTTTCAGTGAAAGGTAAGAAAATTTTAAAACATCTCAAGCTCAATTTCGGGAAAAGTTAAGAAAATTGAGGCTCAGACAAAATGATGGTTTCCTTATTAAAAACAACGTGTATACAAGTTTATACTGAGAGACTGTTCATTAGTTACAAAGGGGTTGGTACCGAAGAAAAATCATTTCCTGCCCAAAACAATATTTTACCCAACCTTGCTATTGTATTGGTATTTGCACAACTTCATTCTTTCAGAAAGTGTATATGACCAAACCAATTTCCCTTCGGTACCAAAGTCAAAGTCCTTTCCCGCGCCACATGGCGCATAGGGCGGCGCCTATCTCCGTTTCTATAGCCCTAGGTCATGCGTCTACTAATGCAGTGAAAGCTACAGCGGGGGGCTGGTGCACTGGTAGCTCCGCGAGTTTAACTTTCCCACTCCATTCCCAAATGTCGAGCGCCAGACGGGGAGGCAGTGCGTACCATTTTAAAAGTTTTTGGTATGATTCGGCCGGGGCTCGAATCAGCGACCTATCGGTTGTGAGGCAGACGCTCTAACCACTTGGCCATCAACCCCTCTGTAAACAATGAACGATTCCTGATGTGTACCGAGTTTTAACGCTTCTCGATGCAAAAAGCTGTACCAAGGAGACAATATTCGTATTGCTAAATGATGAACTTTTTCACCAACTGATTCACACTATTAGCATTGCAGCATTTAGCTGATTTGATTGCTCAAAAATAATTTGAAAAAAGTGATTGTAAACGATAAAAATCCGATGAAACAAAGTAATCCAATTTAATTCAAATATAGACAGTACTTGATACTTCTGATATATATAAATTACACGGTAAATAACTTAAAACCACACGCGTTTTCATTTAGGGGGTAAAAAACCCAGAAATACAATAAAATGACACAGGATATTAATAGAAGTGTTAAGGACTGACAAGTAATGAACTGATTAATGGTGTCAGTATCATCTTCTTTGACCCACTAAAGATATTAGATAAAATTGCAAACAAGGCATTCATAGCTGGTACTACTACTTAATCGATGTATGTTCAAATTGGGACGTATACCTTATTGAACAAAATTAAAGCGATGCATCACATAGCACGAACCAAATTAACACAAACAGGCTAAAAACAACGTTTCATACGGTTTCATAAACATTAATGAACGCGGATGGAATTGTGTCGCGCACCAAATTTACCTCGTGGATTTCTCTATGCATCAGAAAGGAAAACAAACAGATTTACAACGAAGCACATTGTATATATGATGTTGGTTCTCAAGAAATCCTATACTAGTACTATGTGGATACTTTTCACATCTTTTATGCTTCTTTGTAATGCCCACATTAAAGCCAAGAGTTCGGGATTTTCTTTTGATAAAGTGTTCAAATTAAAATTTTAATAATTAACGCGGTACACAAATTAACATGAAATAAGTTAACGTTGGTGAAAACAAATTCGGGTTAATAAATGTCTCGCTTTAATTTCGTGTAGTAAGGTATGCCTATTTGTGAAAAACACTGTTGAACTTCCTCACTCCAGAAGATTTGTCGTGAAAATTCTTTTTAATCGATAATCTCGAGTGTTCAGAAAATGACGTGGCAAACCATA
>WIPJ01002078.1:66938-82211 GCA_018155075.1 Cassiopea andromeda
CAATGATAATAGCAAAATCTACATTGCAAAATAAAAAATTATAATAGCAATGCTCTGATGACACACAAAGATAACAGTAATATCCGAATTGTTTAAGTTTGTACACTGTAATAATCCCGTTTATTACCTTTACAGTTTCAAGAGAAGCATGTTCCAGTATTACTATTAGTCTCTTGCTTCTGTCTTTTTCCACCAAAACACGCGGAACTTTATGCGGTGGTTCATCATCTCGGGCCGACATTTCATTACCACCTTACCATTTACTTTTTCTCTTCTTCTCTTTGCTCTCAGTGCTTTGGTATTTCGCAGGAATAATATTTCGCCATGTGCAAAGGGCCTATGTAAATTCCATGTTGAGCGCCTTCGGCGTGTTCACTATAGCTACGCATGCGATATAAATTTGTCTACACGTTTTTTATAAGAAAAAAGTTTATAAGAAACTATGGCTCAAATGGCCAAAATCTTAAGAAAATCGCAAGAGAATCACAATGCTCAATTTCCAACATTACGTGTTTTTGTAGGCCAAAAAGTGATATTACGTCATTACTACATTCAAAATATTAAAGATGGAATTCAAATTTGAGTGTACAGGATTAACAAAGAAAGTGCAATCTATTTTAGCCAGCTTGTTTCAGTAAAAGGTAAGAAAATTTTAAAACATCTCAAGCTCAATTTCGGGAAAAGTTAAGAAAATTGAGGCTCAGACAAAATGATGGTTTTCTTATTAAAAACAACGTGTATGCAAGCTTATACTGAGAGACTGTTCATTAGTTACAAAGGGATTGGTACCGAAGAAAAATCATTTCCTGCCCAAAACAATATTTTACCCAACCTTGCTATTGTATTGGTATTTGCACAACTTCATTCTTTCAGAAAGTTTATATGACCAAACCAATTTCCCTTCGGTACCAAAGTCAAAGTCCTTTCCCGCGCCACATGGCGCATAGGGCGGCGCCTATCTCCGTTTCTATAGCCCTAGGCCACGCGTCTACGAATGCAGTGAAAGCTACAGCGGGGGGCTGGTGCACTGGTAGCTCCGCGAGTTTAACTTTCCCATTCCATTCCCATATGTCGAGCGCCAGACGGGGAGGCAGTGCGTACCATTTTTAACGTTTTTGGTACGATTCGGCCGGGGCTCGAATCAGCGACCTATCGGTTGTGAGGCAGACGCTCTAACCACTTGGCCATCAACCCCTCTGTAAATAATGAACGATTCCTGATGTGTACTGAGTTTTAACGCTTCTCGATGCAAAAAGCTGTACCAAGGAGATAATATTCGCATTGCTAAATGATGAACTTTTTCACCAACTGATTCACACTATTAGCTGATTTGATTGCTCAAAAATAATTTGAAAAAAGTGATTGTAAACGATAAAAATCCGATGAAACAAAGTAATCCAATTTAATTCAAATATAGACAGTACTCGATACTTCTGATATATATAAATTACATGGTAAATAACTTAAAACCACACGCGTTTTCATTTAGGGGGTAAAAAAACCCAGAAATACAATAAAATGACACAGGATATTAATAGAAGTGTTAAGGACTGACAAGTAATGAACTGATTAATGCTGTCAGTATCATCTTCTTTGACCCACTAAAGATATTAGATAAAATTGCAAACAAGGCATTCATAGCTGGTACTATTACTTAGAACGATGTATGTTCAAATTGGGACGTATACCTTATTGAACAAAATTAAAGCGATGCATCACATAGCACGAACCAAATTAACACAAACAGGCTAAAAACAACGTTTCATACGGTTTCATAAACATTAATGAACGCGGATGGAATTGTGTCGCGCACCACATTTACCTCGTGGATTTCTCTACGCATCAGAAAGGAAAACAAACAGATTTACAACGAAGCACATTGTATATATGATGTTGGTTCTCAAGAAATCCTATACTAGTACTATGTGGATACTTTTCACATCTTTTATGCTTCTTTGTAATGCCCACATTAAAGCCAAGAGTTCGGGATTTTCTTTTGATAAAGTGTTCAAATTAAAATTTTAATAATTAACGCGGTACACAAATTAACATGAAATAAGTTAACGTTGGTGAAAACAAACTCGGGTTAATGAATGTCTCGCTTTAATTTCGTGTAGTAAGGTATGCCTATTTGTGAAAAGCACTGTTGAACTTCCTCACTTCAGAAGATTTGTCGTGAATATTCTTTTTAATCGATAATCTCGAGTGTTCAGAAAATGACGTGGCAAACCATAGACAAACTGTGTATAATTTGACAAGTCAGGGGCGGCTTCAACACTGGTATCTGGGGGGAGGAGGCATCTGATTTATTTTATTGTCTGATTAATCTTAACACAATTATTTGCTATAAGGAATATTTCCGTTTGGAGAGGGCCATGCCCCCGGCCCCCTTGGACCCAACCCTGTCTTAAATAGAGTGTCCAGACTAACAAATTCTTTGAGAATTTGTTGTCATGGAGCCATATTTCCATGGCCAAATAGTAAACAAATCTGAGAAGAAAATATCGTGAAAAGAGTGCTATAGCAGAGAATTAAATAAAAATGAGTAATTGAAATGGTATAAAGTAAAAGTTCACAACCCCTAGTGCACTGAAGAAGTCCATAGCGCTTAGTTGTATTTATGCTTATACATATCCTTTTTGTATACTGGCCCGGACATTGCGTCACCAAGATCTTCGCTGAGCTCTGCAAGCTTTTTGGGATCATTGTAATGTGTCACCGCTTGTGCCATAGCGTATGCTCTTTTAGCAGGATTTCCACTCTTGAATATTCCTGATCCAACAAAGACACCATCAACGCCGAGTTGCATAAGAAGAGAAACATCAGCTGGAGTTGCTAGAAGTGAACAGAAACCAGATTACTTGGCATTCAAAGAGACCACATTTAAGGAACTAATTACCTTTGAGGGGTGGCACTAAGTTATGACTAGGGGGCTATAGCCCTCCGTTGGACGGTGAAAAACTATTTTTTGGAGACTTTTCCAATTATATACCCTGCTAACCATATTCTACCCCCCATTGGAAAATTCCTGGTGGTGCCCTTGAGTTGATGTTTACAATGGTTATTGGTATGCTACACATTGTAGATTCCAGCCAATTCTACACTTTACATTAACACATTAAACGCTAAGTGAAAATTGGACGAAGGTATATAAGATGAGAGAGATAGTACATATAACAAGGAATGGCATTCCTTTGGAAATCAAACTTTTGTTGAAAAATGCAAGATGAATGGCCCTGTGTATGCTGCATCCTAGGTTAAATGTAACCATCATCATCATCATCAACATCATCATTATCATCATCATTATCATCAGTATCATCATCATAATCATCAACATCATCATCAACATCATCATCATCATCAACATCATCGTCATCATCATCATCATCATCAATATTATTGTCATGAACATCATCTTCATCATCACCACCATCGTCTTCATCATCATCATCATCATAATCATCAACATCATCATTCACCATCATCATAATCATCATCATCAACATCATAATCATCAACATTATCATCATCATCATCATCAATATCATCTTCATCATCATCATCATCATCATCAACATTATCATCATCAACATCACCATTCACAATCATCATAATCATCATCATCATCATCAACATTATCATCATCATTATCATCATAAGCATCACCATCAATTTATTTAATATTGGTATAAATATGCAATAGCTATATCAACTAATTAAAACCAACAGATGCAATACCAATTTTATGCATTGACATGAATGTTTGATGTTTTACCTGATGAGGCACAAAGTCCAGAAAAATTCACAGCTATAAATAGGATGATGGCTTTGCTTGCTTTTGTAATTTTGTGGGAAAGGCTTTGCAATTTCACAAATAGAAATTAATTTCAGGAGAATCTTAGTGCAATATGAAATTTTATTGTGGAATGTTTGGTGGTCTTGTTTTTAAAATAGCATATAAAACTTTGGGTTAGATTAAACCATATAAATGTGGGATGTATACAAGCCCCTCAAAAGAACACCATTATATTGCATCTACAATGTGAGGAAGGTTCAGCATAAGGAGTTGGCAGCCAAGGAAGGTTTGGCCTTTTTCTGGACTCTGCACAATACAAACATAAAATTGAGCTTTGCGAATATGGAACTGAAATCCATGAGGTTCCACAGCTGTGAATCAGTTTTAGTTTGGAAAAGTGAAGAATACATAATCATCCATTCTACCTAAACCTTGGTCACTACTATGCTTTGCCAAGTATATGCTACATTTTATCAATGATATCAAAACTTAAAATCAGCAATAATAGAGTACCTAAGCCACCGGCAGCAAAATTGACAACAGGCAAGCGTCCCATCTCAGCTGATTTCTTAAGGAGTTCATATGGCACTTGCAGCTCTTTAGCATATGTGTAAAGCTCTGATGGATCCATGGCCTGGGCATGACGGATTTGATTCCGAATTGTCCTGGCATGTCGCACTGCTTCACAAACATCACCTAGCCAAAAATACATTGGAAATCAATAAACCCTTTCTTTCTACTATGGCTCTATCTCACTTTAAAACGGCATTATAACTGAAAGCAAGATGCAAAGAGTAAACCCAGCCTTTAGAATTACATGATGCAGTAATGAAAGAAGATTTAATGCTTGCTTAATGATTGGTTTACCACATTTTACTGTCATTGGTTGGTTCTACTATGTAAATGATATTACATAATGATAGATGCCACAGTGTAAATGGTATTCAGTAACAATGAATTCCCATTTATTACATATATTCTAGCTTTTAAATGACAAACATCAACTCTTACATTCTGCAACAAAAAGGTCTTAATCATATAAACCTCTTACAGCACTCTACCAGAAATCTTGTTTTTTCTTAAACACCAATAAGACAATCTTAGACAGTATGAGTAACAGAGGGAAATACTAGTTGCACTATGTATGCATGTGTGATTAAAACAAAGTTCTTTGTGGAGTTTACTATTTGATTTTACCTCCATTTCCCCTAATTCCTTGGGGCTTGTAGGGTGCCTCTGGGAGGACTTTTAGCTCTAGCACGAGCATTTAGGACCAGATGCCCTTCCTGACATCACCACTGGCCTGCAGTGGGCCTCATACTCCAGACCATGTTGGCCTAAGTTGAGTTCTTCACTGCTAGGCCACGGCTGCTCTTTTGTGGAGTCTAATACAGTTGATATATTCTGCAGACTTAATGAGATGGAGCCTTTTAGATTTATTATTCACCTAGCCTGTTGATACCTTGGCTCTTGAAGTGAAATGCAGTAACAATCACAGCAGTTACACTAAAACTAACCTGTTCCTGCTTCTCCCTTAGTTCTGATCATTGCAGCTCCTTCTGAAATTCTTCTCAATGCCTCACCAAGATCTCTTGCTCCACAGACAAATGGCACATTGAATTTATGTTTATCAACATGATTACATTCATCTGCAGGTGTCAAAACTGAAGCAAAGATAAAATTCAATACTACTAAAAATCAAATACAAAGAGCTACTATGTAACATGTTTTTTATAAGAAAATATTTTTGGTCCAGTATTGAAACTTTCTTAACTTTTCAAGATTCCAGAATCAAAACTTTCTTAGCAAAAATTTTTGACTTTCAATGTTTTATGCATGTACATAAGTGGAAAGTGAAAAGCTCTATGCACACATGAAATGCTGATAAATGTTAGTAAATAACGGAAGTTTAACTGTTAGAGGGTAGCCAACATCATCTACATGACACTTGATACACAGGTAAATTGAATTCAAAATATATAAACACTAAGGAGCTTACTAAGGTCTCAAAAGCAAGTATTGAACTCACTTTTAACTTTTTGAGCAGCTGAGTACTACTTTCTTATATACCACTCTCTAATAAAAAATGAGTATTTATGATCAAATGATTGCTATTTTGCTTACTGAAGTATCATCTAGTATGAATCTCTGCTGTCACATTAAGGCAGTGCTTTGCCTAATGATAGAACTTGACAAAAAATATATAGTAAAAAACAATGGCAATGCAGTTATTGAAATAGACATACCCTCTGATTCATCAACCATATCTACTTCCAATGACTCCAAGATTTGAGCCTCTGCAAAATGTCCAATTCTGCACTTTGCCATGACAGGTATTGTTACAGCATTAAGAATTTCCTTAATCATCTGCAAATAACATGAATCATTTAAATATGAGACCATATGCATCAACTACATGGGGGCAGGGTCACCTCTGGGAAATTCTATAGGGGGAGGGGATCTGAGCCCCTCCCTGAAAAATTGAGAGAAAGAACACCTTTCGATTAGCCAAGTCATGGAAAACCAAGAACTGATGTGATACTAATACTACATTTACACTTCTGTTATACATCTACATATCTGGTCTTTTTGCTTGGATAACTTCTTCCTTTATCTTTAGTAAAATAAATTGAGTTCATTAGTGATGATATCATAAAGGTTTATTTTTTAGAATTTTTATATTTTGACCACATGGAGTGAAGGAGCATTATAAAATAGACATGTGTTGACAATTTCAGGAAAAAATTGTCAAAATGGGATGAAATACGACCATCTGATGATCAAAACTTTGCCATACAAACCATTGTATCTTTCTCCTGGTTCCAAACATTTACAACCAGCCTCAAAATACAGTGATTTGATAGGCACCATGTCAGCATTCATATGCCTATATCTCAGTCATTATTTTTCAGATTGAGCTTAAATTTGTCAATAGCAGCTATTTCTATATGCTTTTTCTGAATTTAAGGCCAAAATTAAAATATTTCTAAAATATTGGTTTTTGTGATATCACACTAATGAACTCTACTACATTGTGCAATAATAGTAGGCAATTTTTAAAACTTTCTAAATTGAGCCCCCCCCCACCATAGCCCAACAGCCAGTCACCCATCATGAAATTCTGTTTCAAAAACAAACTGCAGACAAACTAAAACTCCAGCATACCAGTCAACATCTGGCAATATGGGGGTCATCTAAAATGGATTAAGTGTTTTCATAGAGATTATCAATTTGTTTTTTAAAAGATTTAATGTCCTTGATAATGTGCTGCTACTCTAAGACTAAAGAAGCTCTTCCTTTTTGTTGATTTTTATTCTCTAGCTCTTTACTGACACTGCTAGCTGTTCTCCATGCAGCTTTCAAATCTAAATGAACTGGAACATTTTCAGCTCATGCACTATTTTTCATTTTTCTCTAAAGTAGCATGTTTTAAACAAACTATAGCAAAACATACCTTTGGATCAGACATTCTTGCTATACCACCATCCTTTCTAATATCAGCTGGGACTCTTTCAAGTGCCATAACTGCACAAGCCTAAAGTAACATTTTACTATCATATAGTTTAATATGAATTTCAAGGCTATTAAAACAAGCAATGCCTGGAACATCTGAAGATGCAAATAATGCTGATCACATAAAATGCTATTTCAAAAAAATACACAATTTCCATAAGAATATAATATTTGAGATTTGTTGTGCCTCAGATTCATTGAAATTTAAGAAAATCTCAAGCTTCATCAAAACTAGATTTTTTGGTTATCTGAGGTTTGTAGTTAAGCTTATACTGCAGATTACAAATTTAACATTCTGTCCTGTTCCTATTTTGTTTTTAGGATGAAGTGGTAGTACATTTATATAGGTTTGCATGTTTTCTTTGATCTTGAAGTATTAACTGTATACCTTTTGTCACTCGAGAATTTATGAACAATCTTATGCTAAAAGTCAAAAAACTTAAGAAATATCAAGGCCCCCTTTTCTTCCTTTTCTTATTCTTTCCTTTGTCAGAGCTTTGTTATAGGTCCTAAGGTCTTTCCCTGACATTACCTATTAAAAAAAGGCTCAGTGAAACAAATAAGCTACTCTTTTACAAAGTATGCAAGAACTTACACCAGCTTCTTCTGCAATCCTTGCTTGTTCAACATTTACAACATCCATCACAATTCCTCCTTTTGCCATCTGAGCCATGCCTGCTTTTACTTTGAATGTTCCTTAGAAAATAAATCAAAGGTTGTCAATCTAGAAACATTTTCACACAGCAATATGATTAATCCCTTCCAAACAAAGCAGCCTCTTTCTTTTAATTTCTTGGCATGGAAGTTTCTGCATGGTCTCAGGTTTGGATTTCAAGTGTGCACTAGACTTTCTAAGAAATATGTAAAACCAGTGTTATTTGAGTTCTTGTACATGTTTTTTTATAATAAAAAAGTTTATAAGAAAATGAGGCTCAAATCGTCAAAATCTTAAGAAAATCGTAAGACAATCACGAGGCTCAGTTTCCAACATTAAGCTTTTTTATTGGCCAAAAATCAATATTTCACCATTATTGCATTCAAAATGTTAAGGATGGACTTCAAATACAAGTGTGCAATGATAGTAACAAATGTTTAACCCATTTTAGCCAATTCTACTTAAGAAAAAGTTAAAAAAATTTAAGAAAATCTCAGGCTCAATTTTGGGAAAAGCTAAGAAAATTGAGACTCAAGCAAAATTATGGCTTTCTTATAAAAAAATGTGTATTTGCCTTCATAGCAAACACATTCCAGCTACCATATTTTCTTGTGTAGAAGCCACAGCTCCTATTTTTTTCTAAGAAAACAATGGAGGTAACATTTAAAGGCTGCCTATTCAATGGTGGCTTCTATTTATTTTGAGTGACAGAACTTTCAATTTTGCTCTTATGAAGCCATTGCACTGCAAGATAATCTCAACTTCATAGATCCAGCACTTGATGATAATGTAGAATGTGAGTAAAGAATGAAAGGAATGTAAATAGTTAAAAGAGAATGAAACGAATTATGTCATAAAAACAAATTGTTTTTATTCCATTTGCACCATCTAATTATCCTTTTAAGAAAAGTAATGCGGTATATAATAAAGAATGGCTTTTATCTATCTTTTGAAGAGAATTTGATTGATTTATATTCAACAGCAGCTTTTATTCAAGAAAAACACTGCTAGAATGATCAAATCATTATGATAGAGCAATCACTACCAGAATCATATCAAACAATTGGGCCAAGCCTTACCACACTCATTTCTGGGTGTGCAAAGTCATATGAGATAAAAATCTTGAGTGAGTGTTTGCCAAACTCTGCATTTTGTGTTAAGCTAATTTTCTCACTTATGTCTACCTCATACATACTACATAAGAGGTTGTAGGTTATTGTGGTGAACCTATGTAGATGCAGATAAGTCCAATATTTAAGTCTAAAGTGTAGTTCAAAAGTTTGATCATGAGAAAGCTGTTACTGAAAAATACTGACCTGTTTTAGCTAAAGATGCTACCTTGACAGCATTGTGGGCAGAGTCATTTATGGAGAGGTTGGCAACTTCATCTATAAATAAATGAACAAGAAACAATAAGAGTTATAGTTAAACATTATTCTTTCCAAAAAAACAAATAATCAGAAGCTCTTTCTTGTGAGCCAAGGTGAATTCTTATAATCTGAAGTGTGTCAGCACTTCTGGTTTGATAATTTGAAACTTGAGATCTGCATGCAATTCAATTTTTCATGGCATTGTCTGTTTAACATTTCTTGCATTATCACTAGCTTATTGCATCCTATCATAGAATGAACGCTAAAAATGTCGTTTTGCTTAGCAATGGTGTACTCGAAAATTAAATGTGCACAAAATCCAGGACATGAAAAAAGATGTGTGAAAATTTGCCTAAATTTCATGAATTTAGGTAAGCTATAAGAAACATACCAGGCACTGGAAGCATTGCATTGGTGCATTTTTAAATGTATCAATGTAATGTTTAACACCTCATTGCCGGACACAACAAAAATTGAGAAATAGCATGACAAAAAGCAATGAATGAAGTATACTATAATGAGCTATTGAGCACATGATGTGAACAAGGTATACATACGGAGAAACGAAAAAGAGACAAGTAGACAAAAAGAAAATGAAAACTGGAAAGTCGAATATTGGCAAAGTTCTCTAAGTCGAGTATTAACGCTTAGGAAGCAGCTTCATGCAAACACGAGTGCTGCACATGACTTGCCTGCTCAATCAACTAAAGTTAAGTTCATTTGTCAGTTCATTTCGTTTTTTTAAATTCCACTAAATACACATTTTTAAAACATTACACAACTACAATACAGAACTTAACAGAACTACAATTAACATTAAACTTATATAAATAATATAAAAAAATTTTATGTAGAAGAATTCTTAATAAGGCCTCTCTCAACAGCTTAGCTAATCGACAAGAGAGCACCCCCAGTAAATATTTGAGTAAATCTCAATCAAGTAGGTAGATGGTGTGGAAGAACGTAGAGCTACAAGTATCACATGGCTACATAAATTATGAAATTACTACGAACAACAGCAAGCCACTAAATAGTGGCTTAAGGCTATAATTTTTGGAAGATTACCGATCGATGTGCTTCCATTTGTCAATGCCATTCTAACTGAAATGTTCCCAAATTCAATGCTGCAAGTTGATCTTGCCTGGCCTACAGCTATCGCTAAAGAACAGTGTGTTACATTAAAGTGCACACGTTTAGACTTATGCAACTACAACATGCATTGCATGAGACTTATGCAACTACAACAACAGCACCTTCTGCTACCAATTCATTCATTCAAGCTCAAATGACCAGTTTCACCAGCTCAAATGACGCGCCATTTTTTCTATAAAAATGTTGGTTACACAGGGGCACAAATGAAGTGCGGGAGTGTCACACCCCCCAATAATGTCAACACCCGGTCCCGCTCTGGCTCCATAATTATTGAATTGTTAATAAGTTCCCCCTCGAAGAAGCCCCCACCCAAGGAAGCACCTGTTTTGAAGGTCTGTTAGTACTTTATAGTGCTAGGAAAGAAAAAGCAAACATCAATCAATGAAAATTTGCCAGTCCCTTAAAAGATATCCTATTGTTCGTACGCAAGCCTATTCGTTTTAGGCGAGCGATCGCCCTCGCTCGTGCAAACGCTCTCGCAAACCCATTTACACGGGCGATTGACCGCCCTCGCAAAAACGTGATTTAGCTTCAATTAATTTGTACTCAAAAGCTATAAACGAGTATCATCAGACTTGCTGCACAAGAGGTTTGAGGGAGTCGATTCGCAATTTAAACCTCTTTCTGTGCGATGTGCTCATAATGAAGACCGTCACGGTTAGGATAAAAAGTAAGCGGGAGGTTGCATTAACAATGTCATGGTGTACATTGTTACAAAAAGTTAGTCACGGGGGGGACACCTATTCCAGACTGAAAGAACAAGGTTTTGCCAAGAACAGTGCTATATACTCTCCATTCCGGAATAGATGTCCCCCTGACTTAACTTTTTATGCAAAAATGTACGTACACCATGATATACTTATTGCAACCTCCCGCTTGCTAATTGTGATCCAAGATGGCATCGTCCAACCCAGACTCAGAATTTACGTTGCTAGATGAGCGCATAAAAAGAGAGAAATTGCCGCCAAAAGCACTGACAACGCAGCTGAAAGTCGTACCAATGATGGCGGTATTGAGAGAGGATGAAGGAAACAATTTTAGTTTATTGGCAAGTCTGTAAGGAGCTGTGCTTCTAGGGCATTTTACTAGCCCCCCCCGTTTATTGCGACCCCCCACACGGCTGTTTAGATTTAGATCTTTCTCTAACCCCCAACTATTACCATCCCCCTTCAATTCCGGACTGGAGAGTAAAATGCTGCTTTTGCTATATAAAATATTAATTTGGTTTTTGCTTCGTTAGGGCCTGATTACATGGGAATATTATCCCGTCTAGCAACAAGAGCACATTTAGTAATTGTCCAATCAGCGGATTTGTGTACATAAATTGTTAGCCAATCATGTGACCTTGTTTCTTCATTTCGCCATTTTGAAACGGGATTACCGTGGAAAAATTCATGTCTCACAACTTTTACCCCGTACAAAAAATTACGTTACTTTACAGACATGAATTTTTGGCCTCAGTTTTGCAACTGCATTTCTGATGGATATCTCCGAGCCCCAAGCTGTGATACGAATGGTTTCAAAGTTATTCACGGTGGAGCATCACCTGCACTTAGTCTACTATCCTACCAGTGCTTCTATTTAGCCTTACTTCCATATCCAAATGAAAATAAAGTATTTCTGGTGCAACATAGAGTTTGAATTAAACTCAATGTTGCACCAGAAATACTTTTGAACGCATAACTGGGCAAGCTTTCGCTATGAAAATACTGCATGGTCAGATTTCCCATCACTTGTTTTTTGTAGCCTGAATTTTTGGAAATACTTTTGTCAAAAGTATTGGAACAGGAGGAAAATTTACAGATAGAGCTTTCTCTCTTACTTTGAATTCAAAATAGAATTAATGAAACCTTTTTCAAAAGTTACTTTTGTAATATCCGTAGCGTAGAACACAATTTACAATATTGACATTTGACAATTTAAAAGCTTTACAATTTTATCATTCTGTCCAATGAAGACTGTTGTTTACGCTCACAAGCGTTCTTTGTTTAAAAATTGTTAAAAGTTCCTTTGATAGTTGAGGCAAACAAGTTCAGCATGGAGTTTAAGTCGTGGTTCAAACTACATTTATAGATACAAAATTAGTTGTAAGCATGATGTATGCTTTGTATTTCAAGTTATGTACCTGATGGAGATTCCATATACACTCAAGGTACAAAAGTATTGAAGCGAAGGGCCTAAAAATTCGTTCTCAAAAATGGCGTATAATAGTGTTCGAAAAGCTTGCAATTGTTTCTCCATGGGAGTGATAGCTGGCATGACCAAAATGACTTCATACGTAAATAAACGCTTCTATTTGGAAACATGCTAGACTTTTTCAGCTATTCTGTTGTAATTTAAAGAAAATAAGGAAACATAAGCATGACTAAAGATTGTGCATTACCAGACTGCCAAAGAATAGCAATGAAACATTCCCGTTTTATTAGGCTTTCCTATCTTGATATTATAAGGTAAATGATGCAAAATTTTTGCAATATTTATAAATTTCAAAATACTTTGAACTACGAATTTTAGTAAAGAAACAACGAGAATGTGGCCATCTAAAAAAATTTAGTGAATTGAGGAGAAAGAGCTGTATACAGAGGTTCTAGATAAATGAGATTTTCAACTATGGTTAAGATAAAATTTGTAGCTTCAAACTATTTTTCCATCAGAGCAAATATCAATACGGCTTGTGAAAAGAATTTTGCACCAATATGGTATCAAAAACTACAAGAAAAGATTAAGCTATTTGAGAGCACGTTTTTATGTTGTTGAAGGCCATCATTTCAATACTTTTGTACCCTGAGTGTATTTTGTTCTGTATTTATATATTTATGGTTTATACATGTGTCCATACATGTGTCCATATATGTTCCCAAGCATGTTTCCACCTAGTCTATAAGGCCAAAGTACTAGCCTCCACATGTTTCCACTGACTTTATAAAAAAGAGAACGTATTCTTTTTTATAAAAGCAGTGGAAACATGCGGAAACATGTTGAATTTAGTGCTTGGGCCTTACCGATTTGGTGGAAATGTGTATGGAAACATATATGGACACATGTATGGACACATGCATGTGCATGGAAACATGTACGGACACTTGTATGGAAACATGCATTTGGTAACAAAATTTTTGAAAGCTTATAACATGTTCATATAAGGATATATCACAAACAATGCTTATTTGCTATTTTCTCCCGGGCCCCCTCCCTCCATTAGCCCCAACCCCTATTTTTGGGTCTTTAATTTTAGAAAATTCCAGTAAATGCAAATTTTAGGTGTTTATGAGCTCAGAGCAAGTAGGTGAGCATCTTAAATGTAAGAGAAATAATGTAAGTTCTGAAATGTAAGTACTGCTTCAGTTTTTAGACAGACAATCTTGGACAAAACATATTGAGACAACGAAAAAATTTAGGTAGAACTAACGAGTCCTCAACTCCAACTTAGAAAAGGAGAAATGTAGCCCTCTTTCCCCCTTTAGGTAGTTTTTGAATGATAGGGAAACAGCTCCATGCCATTTGGTCAATATTGAGTGAGGGAGGAGGGGGCTCATGTAAAAGCAATGCATCTTTTCATGAAAACTGAAGTTTGTCGGATAATTTTTATCCAAGATTGCAGTATGTTCTTGACGCTGTTGGAGGAAGCCCACGAAGCACAAAATTTTATCGCCCAATCGCCCTCCTCGGCTGATTTGTGTGGGTGATGTACCGCCCTCGTGACAATTTGTTCATGAAAAGAACTGCTTGCATGCGTAGCATCGAAGAAATAGCTTATTAGCAGAAATAAGCTGTTATATAATGCCCGCTGCGCATGCATATCTGCAAATTAGCCTTGGAAAGACAAGAAGTACCCCCACTTGCATGCATGAATTGATGACAACACATGTTGCTGTGAAGGACCATGTGACCCCCTGAGGGGTTTGGTTGAATTTCAGAGCAAAATTGTTGATAAAACTTGCGAGAAATGATAGTGAAAAAATGATCGCAAACCTACGCTAGGCTACACGGTTCTACATTCCCTCCTTTCTTTTATTGAACCGTGTAGCCTATATTTCAACTGGAATATACCAACTACCAGGAAAAATTTGAAGTCCTTTCCCTTCGAATAAGCCCCAAACAAAAATCCAAAAAATGAATGAGCCCCCAGGGGGGAAATTTGTGAATTTATATAAGCCCATTTCTTCAGAGCTGGGCGTGGGTGCAAGTTGTCTCAACTCTTAGACAGTTGCTAAAACTTGCCTGGATATCAGTGACCCTATTTTTGGATACTTTTCAATTGGAGTATTTCTACCACCAATTTTCACTTTGGTGTACAGTGATCTGCTTTTTGTATGCATTAAATGCATTTTTAACCCACGCTATATGGTACGGAATTACCAAAGGAAACAGATCAACTCAAATCTCCTAGCTACAATACACACTTTTTTATAAGAATGTCTAATTTCTCACTGAGCCTCCTTAATAGTCTTAAACATTTTCGGTTTTGAGCCGTAGATTGTTCTTAAATTATTCTTAAGCATCGTTGTAGCCATGTCTGATAATCACAGGATTATATTCAAATCATTATTGATGTCTTACTTCATCATAAAGCAAAATAGAAGCGGAGCAGAATAACACAAATATTGTATAGATATTGAAAAAGTTAAACTCCAAGCAGCACTAAACTCAAGTACACAAGAATTATAAGTCTTGATGAAACTTGGACCTTGTATTATTCTTAAATAATTCTTAAATTTAAGTGATTTTGAGCCTGAATATTCTGAATATATATATATATATATATATATATATATATATATATA
>WIPJ01002078.1:106107-119042 GCA_018155075.1 Cassiopea andromeda
TTCGTCACGTGCAGCGCTCCTCCGCAATTAGCCGTATATATTAAGATTAGCATTCGCTTCACTATTCAGAGTTTATAGCTACGAGTTTATAGCCACCAGTCTACGCTTCAGAGTTTAAGATTAAGAGTTTAAGATTACGAGTTTATAGTTCAGAGTTCACAGTACACAGTTTATAGTTAAGAGTCACGAGTTATAGTTAAGAGTTTCAACATGAAACAAGGTTTATGCAATTACTGTAAATATTTGGTTGATTTAATGTTATTATATATCCAACGAAATTTAGTTATTGTCAAGTCTTGCACTAATCCACAAGATCATAAAGTTTACATCAATTATTAACCTGAAGATTTAAACAAAAAGTTCAGGATTTTGTCCCTCCAAAGTGATTGTACAGGCAGGCTTTCACCCATGAAGGACATTTCCTCCAGATATGTACTTTACACATAGTGCGTGTTGTGTATTACATGATATACGCGTCTTTCTATAAGAAAACCGTCATTTTGCCTGAGCCTCAATTTTCTTAACTTTTCCGAAATTGAGCCTGAAATTTTCTTAAATATTTCTTAACTTTATCTGAAATAAACTGGTTAAAATGGTTTACACTTTCGTTATTAATATTGTATACTTGAATTTGAATTCCATCTTTAACATTTTGAATGCAATGACGACGAAATACCGATTTTTGGTCTATAAAAACACTAAATTCTGGAAATTGAGCCTCGTGATTTCTTATGAACGTCTTTAGATTTTGACCATATGAGCCTCATTTTCTTATAACCTTTTTTCTTATGAAAAAACGTGTATTTTAGATGAAAATAACCTGAGTTGTTACATACCTATAATTTTATCTCCTGACAACTGCCACACGTGGAACTCATGCACACCTTTTATGTCTGGAAAAGCTTTCCACAGCCTCTTTTTGATTTCCACCGCATTGAGATGTGTCGGTACGGTTTGCATCAATATTAAAGATGTCTCCTTTAGCAACGGTATCGATGTTTTCAATATAATTAGTACCATAATTATGCTCATTACGGGATCAACGTAAAGCGTCCATGTCCCGTGCGCCAGCAAAATGATTAACGCGCTTACCATTACGATGACAGATCCAAGCGCATCTCCTAATATATGTAAATAAACGCCGTTAATGTTCAACTGGCTAGCGGATTTCATTGCCGGCTGCGGTGTCAATACGTCTTCGTCCGTATCTACGAATGGAGAAAGATTACAGTATTCTGCATAAGAGTATTTTTGAAGGCAAATAGAAAAGCTTTTTCATATCGCTGTGCTAGTCTGTGGAACTGTTTCAAGATTGCACCCAGAGATGTACCGAGACACTTTCGGGACTCGGTAAATTGACATCCGTTGTCTCGGTCAAATTCCATTGCACTTTTCAATTAACGTTTCTGACACTTCTGTCTCTCCGAAAACCGAAGAATGTAGCTCAAATGACATTTTAATACATTTTGGTCTCGCAAAAGCAGACGCAGTACACGTTATACTCGAGTCAGAAGTAGATTTATCTTATATTAACAAAATCTAACGTGTCCAGAGTTGATTTCTCAATTTTAAAAAGTTTTTTCGAGTTCGGATGCCACCCATGTGCCAGGAACGTCAACCGAAAATTGCAATGAACTTTCACCGACATCCATGTATTTCATTTCATATTTCATATGTCCAAATTTAAAGTTGGTATCTACAATAGTAACTTAATACTTCTTTAAACCAACTTGTCAATTTAGCAACCCCGACACTTTCCACAGGGGGGAGATCTGACCATTTGACCAACTACTGTTACCAAAAACAAGAGAAGGTCACAGAAAACACTGTTCCAGACTCTTGCAGCATGGCTGACATTTTGACCAACTTTCTTGCAATTTCAACAATATTAGGGGGCATGAAACCCCCACAAAACACATCGCTGACTGTACCGAAGCAAATTTGTTCCATGCTGAGTTCTCGACGGCCCATCAAAACTTGAAAGTTTCCTTTTCAGTTAATTAATTCCTAGCTTTTTCATGTTTCTCTTGTCATATTCATCTTTGCATTCATTGAAGTAAATGTGAGCATTTTTGCTTTCGTCTGTAGCCGCTACAGACTACCTTGTTAGATACTTAACAAAGTATGTTAAGTTTCTAACACGGTCCCCTGAAAAGGACTCTATTTTGATTGACTAGGCTACGGTGAAAAAGGACTTTAAGATGAAAAGAAGAGTAGTTACCTGTAACAGAGTGAGACTGAGCTTCATGTCCAGCATCAGAATATTCAGTAGATTCTAACGATTTCTCCTCATCAATAACCTTTTCGCTACTCTGCTCCTCAAGGCTTTGACACTGATTAGCAGTGCTCTCATCTTCTCCACCACTATGTCCACGCCCCCCATGGCTATGACCATGCCCCCCATGACTGTGGCCATGCCCTCCATGACTGTGGCCATGTCCTCCATGGCTATGACCATGTTGGATACCCTGCTGATGGAACAAAAATACTCCAAAAGCATTCACTATTAAGCCGACGGCCCCAACCGAAAACACTAAAAGGGGATCCTCTATTCCCTCGACAAGGAAGATCCTCTTCATTGCCTCAATAAATATAGAGAAACACAGTGCGACAAGAAAAACAGCGTTAACTAAAGCACCAAGGACTTCAGCCCTTGCATAGCCGAATGTGTACCGCCCTCTTGGCGCTTGAATAGTAGAATACCGTAGGGCTAAATAACCGACAATAAGCGATGCCACATCCGATAGCATATGGAATGAATCTGCAATTAACGCCATGGAGTTCGTTAAATAGCCGACAACGATTTCGGTAAGAAAAAATGCCGACAGCAAAACTGTCATCGATATAAATGCTGTCTTCCTGCTTAAGAGGCACGGTATGTATTTGTTAATGCATTCCACAACGCCCATAATGAGTTGCCAACTATAGGAAACTACATCTATGTACCAACATGCATGACGCTACTGTATTTGGTTTACTGAAATAGACCTTCCAAGGGTCTGCTTACTTTGAAACTATCACATATTTCCGAGTGTATGAAAAGTCCAATTTTACTTGCAATTTTAATCTTGCAAACAATCCGCAAGATAAATGCAATTTACCAACGATGCAGTTTAAGTAGGGTTCATCATTACTGTAGCAATACACTTCGGTGTACACTACTCTTAATTTTGCTTGTTTTGAAAGTAGGACAATTTCATTGCTGTTTCCTCTATGAAAAATTACACGGGTGATGTGATAGGGCAAGCATGCCTATTCGGGTCACAGATCTCACTGTTTATCAATGAAGCCTGCCGTTCTACCTGTCCATGCTTACTTTCTTTGTGGTACAAGTAAATACCTATATAAGCATGGTTGTTTATATTTTAAAACTAACGTTCAAAATTTTGCACTTTAATTTTGCTAATTTGCCTCGCGTACTACAATTCTCTCTTCGAGATAAGGATTCGATGCCTTCTTAATATAAGTGTTTGCAATTTGAGGGAATTACAAGGATATTTTCCAACGATGCTTTGTGTATTACAATTATGTTTTCTTCGAAATTTCTCAATACAATAAAGTCAGATAGTACACAATATGTTTTATGATAATTATGTTTTCATGATAGCAAATCTGAAATATTACTCTTTTGAAAGTAAGCAATCTATCTTGCATCCTTAACTATAACATTTTACGACAATAAGTAATCTTTCTGACATTATTCAAGCACTTAATGGCTTCTCATTGCTCAGGCCTGTGAAAGGTTTGAATTCAATTGAAATTACTAATGAGGTACACCAATGCTAGACAAAGTTTTCAAATCCTAAATGCGATACTGAATAAAAGTGGTTGCATCCAATGACTAAACTAACTTAGCCTCTGAAGTCTACTTCTCTTGTTAAGTATCAAACGCGATGTTTGCAAGGAAAACACAAATGAAGTCAATACAGATTGAAATCAAGGTTTACATAAACGTCATGTTCGAATTACAAATAACATTTTTTAAATGCATTTTCAAATAATCACAAAACCAATATTTTAATAATCATTTCCAACTTAAAACTGTACAAGACGCTAAAGCATACTAATTAATTACTATGCACATTAATATACAATATTATCAAACTCATTTAAATCATTTTGAAACTGGAAACTACGTCTTTAAAGCAAAAGAGTTCAAGTTCATTGCAAAATCTTTACAGGAACGTAGTAAATAAATAAGATTTTGAATTTCACATGAAATATGACAACAATAGTTTGCTAAAACCCATTTAAATTAATAACTATCTTACTTTAAAACTATTTAACAAGTAAATTTTCTAAGCACACGGTAAAGGAGCCATAAGAAACTTCCTGAAGCCACAAAGCAAGTACAAATGAACTACACTTTTCTTGTGATGCACTTAAAACCTACGATGCCCAAATGCCCAGAATGCGACGTAGCGCTATCATGGCTCTGACATTGGAAATTTATAGCACAATGATGGCTCAAAATATTCATTGCTTCCAATTTTGCAAGAATAGATTTATTTAAACACTACATCCTCTAGATAACTACTTGAAGGATAGTTATTAGCTGTTAGCAAATATCTTAAAAAATATTCGGCAGTGGAGAAAATATTTCCCTTTCCCAAACCTTCCTTCCAGGGCCATGTGCTTTGTAAGTTAAAAGTTGATAGTGAACCGTAAAAAACGCCGAAAATATTGCGAGTAGAGCTATGTGGCTTCAGAAAGATGATTTAAGCTACAGTTAAGATAAGCATGCATAATCTATTTTGGCATGTATCTGCATTACTTCTCTATCAAGAGACAGTGAATAAAAGTAAACTTCAAAGCGAATACTGAACTCTTAACAGGAGTGTGTGAAAACAATAGTGTAAAAGGAAATTTTCGGTAAGGGTTAGTTAACTCTTAGAAAACGATGGTGTAAAGGTAACTTTTCACATTAGTGAACAAACCCCGAAACTGGGTAATAGGGAGAAATGCAACGTGTACACTTACTATCTACAAATCTCATATTGAATTTTAATCTTTGTTAATAATGCTGACAAGGTCTAGTGCTGAACACCGACTGCGGTTTTTGAAATTTCGGCTTTTGAGGTCTTTTGCTGCGGTCTCATAAAATTTAAATACTATGTATGTATGAAATACTGATCGTTTTATAGACTTGCGAACAAGAGCTTTTGGATTAGAGAAAAAGTCAAACAACATAAACGTTTGGTAATTATCATCAGAATTGCAATCGCTCATTCAGAATAAAAGATTCAGATTATTGGGAAGGTGATGTTTGTGTGTTCAAGCTGATTGGTCCAGCTCTGGCCAAGTAGGATGTTTCTGAAACTAGAATAAATGTTGATGCTGATAGGCGCTATCTTTGTACCAAAAAACTCTAATTAAATGTGGGTGACTGTTGCAGAGTTAAGTGAGTTAGGATTCAAAGACGAGCAAACGTTTCCCAGACGATGGCAATGGCATATTTCAGAAAACTTTGATACAACTCTGACAATCGTTAAACTAAGGAAACATTACAAAACCGCAGACAAAAACTTTATATAGAGTATTGGATCACCTCTTCAAAGTACGAAATAATCGATGATTGAAAAGTGTCACGACCAGTTTCCAGATTCCTACTCCCAAAAATACTTGAAATAATAAGGTTCTGGACTGCAATTTGCTCATTGTATCAATTTACACAATGCTATACTTATCTATGCAAAAATAGTATGACGTATGTATCTAAATTTGAAGGAATTCTGTTCAGTTTTAAAGATTTTCATCCGAAGTCAGAATTGGGTTTTTGTGGTTTTTGTGTGCGGCTTTTGGCGGTTCTCGGTTTTTGCGGTGTTCAACACTAACAAGTCCTATGTGGTCATTTTCCAAAACCCAGTTCTGCTCTAACTGCATAGGCAGAAGATTTTCCTACCACAAAGTTTGAATGAAGTGGCAATTTGAAAGAAATTTGAGTACTATTTTCCATTTGTCCAATAAACTGGTTGCATGGAAAGGTACTTCAATTTCAAGTATTGGGGAAGAGCAAGAATTATGGGGATCTTCTAGAGGACTCAAACATAGAATTCCCCTAACTTTGCTTGGCACGTATGCAAACAAGTTATAAAACCACATGCCAATAAAGCTTACATACTTTTGTTTGAAAAGAATAATTTACTATGAGTACACTTAAAATCAAAGGTCCATTTCTTGTCCTCTAAAGACAATGATATCAATTTACTATTAGAGATAGAACGTAATATTAGAGAGAAAAAGATATGTACATTAGTACGGGCTTTTTACACGTTGTGAATGAAGTGTTATGGAACAAAATTTTGTGTTGCTATAAAGTTTTGCAACAAAACAATTTCCATCACATTCCACGATGGAAGATGGATTCACGGCTCGTACGATAGAGTCGTTTATTTCATACGAAAAATGAATACGTCATAAAGCATGAAACAGACCAGGTTGGGGTGGATTTGAAACTCCATAATTAAATTATGTAGCTCAATGAAGGATACTAGGGTACCTTTCTTGGCCCCAATGTACCTTTTTATAGAAGGCCCCAATGTACCATCATTACAACATGAAATGGTTTCCTAGCCCAGTGCTCCGCAACCGTTTTCAAATCATGGCACACTTGTAGAACGTGCTAAATTCGGCGGCACACCGCCACAAAAATGGAACTAAAGCCAAGCGCACACTAGCGATTTTTGTCGCCAGCGACTGCAATTTTTGTCGCTGGCGATGATACTGAGTGCCCTCAAACTTGCGATTTTTTGCTGACAAATGGCTTTTCTGATAGCAAGCTTCAGCCTAAGGTATGCCTTTTGTTGCTTTCTTTTTGTCAAAAATGGCTCGGATGCATTTGAAACAGAGACATATTAGGTCCCTGGACCTTACCAAGTTGAGAAGTAAAAATATCAACATTGACTTGGCCCTGAACTTCAAGCAGGCAGCTGTTCAAGATCTATTCCAAAGAATCCCAAATGAAATACAAGAAAAGACATTATTGATATCTAGAATCTAAGAAGCATGCATTAAGTGCTCTTAAGCAATACAGAACCACGGCACACATTCAATATCTTTCATCTTTATCAACGCTCCAAGAATGGAGACTTCAAAAAATAGTTTGCATCTTGCATGCTAGCAAAATACTCAAATTTTCAAAAGATGACAAGTATTTTGTAAAAACAGAGAAAAGGTGAAAATCACCTGACATCTTCTCGCGGCTCACTTGTGTGCTGCAGCACACCGGTTGCGGAGCAGTATCCTAGCCTCACGTTCCCCCCGAAAGTTTTTCAGTCGCTGTTGATTCCTTTCTACATTCGGTCTGGTTCAAACTTTAAAACAGCTCCCTAAATAAACACAGCATCTTCAGCAATATAATCAAGGGGGATTCTAATTATGGGTGGGTAAGAAGCACTCCGAATCTTGAATTAATGGGCAGTCTTTCAAGCAAACTAGGTCCCACCATCCCTGTTAGCGCCTAGCCAACAGACTGGGTTCATAATTGTTTAGGGTGCTTTTGAAGCAGTTCTTACTTGATTGAATTGCTGAAGGCGCAATGCTCAAAATAATTTTGTAATCACTACAATAGAACTCAATTTTTTATACATTATTAATGCAATTGAACATAATTATTTTATCTTGCTTAGTTGATCCTAATGTCACTCGCATAATGGTTCAACTTTCTGTACTTGAAACAGGGCCGCCTACAAAATTCAGAGGCCATAGGGCAAAAGAAGAGGAGAACATGTTCAGGCTCCAGAAATTAATTTTGGAAAATTACTGTTGATTTAATCTAAGAGGCCCGCGGGCAATTTACCTCCTAAGCGGCGCTGACTTGAAGCCCGAAAAGTTTTGCAAAGAGTGGGTTTTCTTTCTCTTACATTGAGGACGAAAATCTTGATTCGTGTTCAACTTAGAATTGGATGTGCGCCAACATGCATATCTTCTGAGTTTATGCTGAGGCACATTGAACCAACTTGTTTAGCCAGGGTTGGTACAAATACTAAGAGATACACGGTTTACCCATGTATGACAACTCGTTACCTTAGTATCAAACGATACAGTTACGCGTGGTTGTTAGGAAAAACTAAGCAAGACCTTGGTAAATGAAAATAACATAATTGAGTAGTAAAAAAATAATTAATTTTGAGGTGATTTCTGTCAGTACAGAGTTTAATAAAGCCGATTCGTTCGAGTCAATATACAAAGGCCAAATCAATGGGTAAAATTTACCAGACAAATTGAAAGCCATTTACCTCTAAAAAGACAGAAAATAAGCCAAAACCTTTACAAAGTTGCAAAGGAAGGTGCTTTTTTGATCGTTGTGGAAAGATCTAAGAGATGGCTATGTTTAAAAAGTGTTGAGAGAAACCAATATTAGAGATGTTGAAGCAAACTCTTGTTTACTACTTCGTCATGTAGGCTCACATCAGCATCAACTGGTTTCACTTCAGCCTGCAGTAACAAATATATTTTTAAGAAAAATGCATGGTGTTCTGTGGTTTCCCATTTCTACAATATTTTGGAAGCTCGCTGCTGTTGCTGATAGAGCTGTAAGATGGATAGGGGACTTATAAAAGGTAGGAATTGTCACTACAATGCAACAAGAAATTTCCATTTTTACGAGAATTCTGCTTGAAATTTCACCAATAAAGAGCCATTCCAATGGCTTATATCACATGGAAAAATGATTTTTGGCAACATTTTGGAGGTATGTTCTGATCTAATTGCAGGTATATGGGGTAGGAGGGGGGCTGCAGATCCCCAGCTAGACAAATATCTATTTCATTCAAGCATATCTTTTTCATAGAATAACGAGAAATATTCTGGGTCCTTCATAAATTTTGTTCTATCTTCAACACATTACAGCCCCTGCCCAGATTTAAAGTCTTCCTACTCCCATGGCTATAACTGAAATCTTGTTTTGCAAGAACACGCACCAAGTCTTGATACAAGACTTGATGATGCGAGACTTCGATCTCGGCTTATTAATGTCTATGTAGAGCGGCTTTACTTTAGGGAGATGTCATTTTTAATTGTGGGTACAGGTGTGTAAAAATTTGTCAGACCATACCCTATTCTCTATATTCAATAAAAGTTGAAACCTCATATTGAAAGCTGAGAAAATTTCACAGCCCGAGGCCCAATAATATTGATTCTTATGTCACTTGAATTGGAGATAAAGCTTGAAAGTTTAAGCTTGAAAGCTTAACAATGTAATCTGGGTATAAAGGAAAGAATAAGTGGAAAAATAAATGAATCAAAGAAAAAAGAAAGCTCCCTGATTATTTCAAATAACTTTTTGCCCGCAAACAATTGCTAGAAAAGCTAGCAGTTTTGTACAAATTTGGTTACAAAAAAGTTGACTTTTTGCAATTAGCATGTACAAATGTTAATGGTAGGCATTTATTCAAAAACTTTGATACCCCATCATACGTTGGCAAAAATGTGATAACCCAAAAAATAATGCAAAAAATTTGACACCTCCCAAAAATGTCCCACCTCTGTACCCAGCATTAAAAATGACAGCTCCCTTTTAATGAATAAAATTAACTGAAATGTGGTACGTCTTACTATGGTTAGCCGAAGGATTGCCTTCTATTAAATATAATATCAAGCTTTGATGCACGAGCTTCGACAAAAACAAAACTTCGTGGCATTTCATTATCGGCTTTACATTATATAGAATATAATTAACTGAAATTTAGTGTGTTTTACTACGATTTGTCGAAAAGCTACTAAAACGCAGTAATGTGTTGAGCATTTCTGCTTGACTTCTGCAAATGTTGCTACATCCGTAAAAGCGTTTAGAAATTCTGTCTTTCTGATGTTTTCAACATTATTCAAGGGTCAAGCATTATAGGAAGGGTGCTAAATTATTGCGGGGAGAGGACGGAAGATATTCTCACATATTTGATGGAGTTTTTGCAACCCACTCAGATTTATGGAAAAGTTTTGGTCCCCCCAGAAGTTCTGAAGAAATTTCACAACCCTTCTTTGAAAATGCAATTTGTTTTCATCTCCCTCCCTCTCTCTCCCGCAAGAGTTGCTGGCCGGTCCCTAATGCCTTGCCAATAGAAATGTAAGTGAATTTTGGGTGATAGTATTTCGAGGATGAAAATTCACAGAGGTCAAAATGAAAGCAAATAAAAGCAAGGAAAATTCCTTGGAAGACGAAAATAAATTTAATGCCACGAGAAATGAAATTGCAAAATTGCAATTCATCTTCAAACTATCTGTTCTGCACACTACATATCTACTTACCTTTTAGCATCCATGTCAGCTGCTTCATGCACACCTAATCTTAATCTTATGCCTCATGGGTCATCGTAGAGGTTGCAATGGCACTGACAGTCGCGTTGGATATCCCTGGACCGTTGCACATGGTACACGGGTTGGCCTGTACTATCCGGCCTGCTCCATCACGTTTCATAATCACCCTTTTCAACTTACGATCAGTTGGGTCCAACATGACAATATTCTGCAAAAGTAAGTTTCGGCAGTTTTAGCATAGAAGAGTTCTATCCGTGACTTAAAGGTTTCTATCAGGGTTTTTTATATCAAATTTATGTGCAAACGGTAGCTTCTATCATCCAAACTAGCACTGTTTCCCAACTAGAGCCAACGTAGTTGACAGCATATGAGTGAGCCAACGTAGTTTTCAGTATATGAGTGACATCACTAGTATTGTTGTTGTTAGGAGTGCACATCTACACATAGTACTAACATCAAAATAGTCAACTGCGTTTTTAGTAAATTTTCTATTCATATCATAATAATTACCAGCAGAGCCACCGAGAGAGAGGGACAGAGGGAGCAGCTTCCCTCAGGGTCTCTAACTTCAAGGCCTAGGAGACTTCAGATCCTGAAGTTAATTCCTAGAACCTTAAAATTTTCTGCTTGCTGTGCTTGCAAGGGTCTCTCTTTTCCTGGGGACTTTGGAATCTCTCGGTAGCTCTGATCATCAGTATCAATGCATCATTTAAAAGAACAGCAGTAATTGGATATCAGCATTCGTAACAACCTTCTTCGTCACTTAGAAGTAGGTAATGTAATTTTCATTTCTCTGCTAGACAAAAGTCACCCAGAAAAAATAAAAGACGGGATTCATGTTCAGAATAATAATTATAAGATGAAAAACATAATGAGTTATATAAATAAACTTTGAATAGTAATAATGAAAGAATGAATTAATCATTGGCTATAGCCTATTTCTAAATACAAAAGTGAACAAAATAGCTAAAAGATGTCGAGTACCAAAAAATACCAAAAAACAAAAATATATGCTAATATCTAACTGAATAAATTTGTGTATATAGTTTCCACAAATTCTGCATATACATGTTCGAAATCTGCGCGAAAGTTGATATGCTACAAAATGTTAATCAAGTTTAAAAGAACTTTCGTTGCATTGATAATGGCCTGTTGCGTGCCTGTTGTAAATTACAAAGTGGATTTATCATCAGAAATAATTTTCTCTAAATGAATTTAATGCTGTTATCTAGACGAAAGTGCTTTGAACAGTTTCGAGTGGCAATCGTTCCCCTAACATTTCATAGTTACTCTCGAGTTTCGAACAATAGGGGCGGTACGATTAAAAATTTTGGAGAAAAATTCCACCCAACAATATCCACCCTGTATATTTAGGCTTGAAAAATTTTCCACCCACTTCAGCTTTCACCAGAGTTCTTTCTTTCTTTCTTTCTTTCTTTCTTTCTTTCTTTCTTTCTTTCTTTCTTTCTTTCTTTCTTTCTTTCTAAGGTGTGCTGAGTGGATAAATGGTGGCATAGCCTGTACAGGGCTCCCACTCTTCTTTCATAAAGTTTTATTAGTTTCTTAGAAGGAGAATTCAAGAGATTTCTTCGCCCATTTTAGGTGTTTTGCAGATTCCAGAGAAATTCGATACGCTTTGAGGTCATTATGGTATAGCAGAAAAAGTGATTACAGCAGAAAAGTTTTGGTATGGTAGAAAAAGTCATTATGCCTATTCAAAAAATAATACATTCTTGGAAGAATTTGAGAGAATTGATGATTTGACCACTTTCATGATGATAAACTATCACAAAATAATTTAATAAGCTACATAACTTCTGAAAAGAAATTCAACTTATGAAAATTTAAGGAGAACAGCAAAATATTCCTGAAAATTTATAGTGTTTTAGGATTTTTTAGAATAGTTCTCTTTTTCTAACATATTTTAGGATTTTTAGGTGGCGTGGGAAATTTTCCACCCAACCCGACTATTTGTAGCTCGAGAGCAGGATTGGAAGTTTGCAATTCTGCCTTCTGCAGTATGTAATGTTGGGGAAAAGCCCTGAGGTTTACAGTCAAACCCCCAACAAAAGAAGAAAGAGCAAGGTGAGGCAGGTAAAAAGTAAGGTCAGACTTGTTAGTTGATTTGATTACATTTGATTGAAGACAATTTGTTTGAATCTGGGAAGGAAGAGGGAGGCCTGATTTAGGGTATCTTGTACAGCAATTATTTGTTTACACAAGCAAAAGGCTGAACAAAATTATATATTTATAGATATTTATAAATATACAAAAGTTGAAATAATTTATAAAATTAAAAAATCAAAACTAAAAAATATAGAAAAGAATTTAACGAAATTTACTGCTCGATGCGAAATCTCTAAACAAAATGATATCTTTATCCATTATCGCTGCATGCATCAAAAGAATTGTAATGTAATTGTTTCTAAGGAGGTATACCGCATGTCTCAGTTTCGCAAACGAAATATACTATGATTGCGCATATACCTCAGGCTGGCCGGTTTGAGTGGAATACGGATCCTCCCCAATCAAGCTGCTTTCGTACACCGGCACACACTGCACTGGTGAACATGTGCTTCCGTTAGAAATAGCATACTCTGGACTCTCTGGTGGAGTCAGTGGCAAAACGGTACCAGCAGCCTTTCTTGATACTTTGAAAATGTCACCAACATTTCCTGAGG
>WIPJ01002079.1:25182-46347 GCA_018155075.1 Cassiopea andromeda
TGTATGTATGTATGTATAATTACTTTGTCTTGTAGGCTTCATCGTTTTGTATGCTATTTATGTGACGCTTGTAGTATATATATTTATATATATACACACACGCAAACTGCCGGTAGCTGGGACTACGGGTAGCTGGAACTCCCGCTAGGCGTAACCCAGCCGGCACACGATGTCAGAAAGACGTCGATATGAAGACAGATGGCGTCTATAAACTAGAATTTGACTTCATATCGACGTCTTTCTGACGTTGTGTGCCGGCTGGGAAGCTACTTTTTCATCACCTCTAGAAAATCTGCTATATTTTAATATATTTTCCTCATTTCTCCGGCAGCCTAGAAGTTTGAAACCAATTTAAGAATCCCCGTGAAGTCCCAGTAATTGTCAGTGAGTTTTGCTTATAAGTATTCATCTATAAATTAGTACATAGTTAAATGAAATATATTTAGGATAGGCCAATATATATATAATATGTAATATATACAATATATATAAATATATATATATATATATAAATATATACACACACACATATATATATATATAACATATATGATCTATGTATATATGTACTTACTCGTGAGTGGGCTACCACAGTTGGAAATTTTATGCCCCGGCGAGGATTCGGACCCCAATGTATAGCAAAGTCCATTAAATCCTTGAATTATCATTTAAGTCCTACGCCTCCTAAGCCCGACGCTCTGCAATGCACGAAAGCCAAGCGCACATGAAAGATTTGAGTCTTTTAAAGACAGGAATTTTTGTCAAAGCACACAGATCTCTCGTGTGTGGTTGTCAAATACGGAGATCTCTCCTTTTGAAGGACAATCTTTGAGAAAAAGGTTAATTTCATAGACGGCATGTGACAAAATCCAAATTTTTCTTTTTCGGGTGTCAGAGACAAAAATCTGTCAAACGTAAAGGCGGGAAACCAACCAGAAGTTATGTATTGATCAAGGAACTCCGAAAGCGCGTTGCAGATCCATAGTGCTCCATCTTTTGAAATGCAAATATATTTTATATGCGCTGCATTTAAATGGACAATTATTGTACTGTAAATTTAGCTAGAGCTTAGAAAATTGATATGTAACAATTGTGAGTCTTCCCAGTTGCTATCGATAATGTGAAAGTAAAGTATCATTAAAGATACATGCAATTAGATGTATACGTGATGTTTTTTTCACCGTCTTTGCCGATTTATATTTAGGGTTCAAGCCTTAATATTGCATTTAACTTGAGGCGTGGGTTCTTGAATTTTTTTTGACAGGAATACCTAGCTTTTTAAATTCTTAAATTAATTTTTTAAATTCTCAAATTCATATTTTTAAGTTCTATTTGATTTTGAGCCTAAAATTATTCTTAACTTATTCGTATTGTACCAAAGGTGTAGCTTCACCTGAAAATAGAAAAAATATCTGATTACATCAAGACTCAAAACCCAGTCTTATATAGAACAAAAGAGCTTGTTTTCTCATTTGGACTCTTCAAGTAAACAATGGTAATAGGTCCTAATTGGTCACACTTGGGGCCAATTAGACGCATCCTATAACATGTATCCGCGTCTGGATATATATTTCGGTTAACCTTTAGGTCACTATCCGACGTTTTCATACTCTGATGGGTGTCGGACGAAAAAAGCTTTTAGTATGTGAAAAGAATGTTGCCGCTTTTTCGTGCTGTGGTAAAGTTCTGTAGCGCCAACAGACTATTTAAAAATATATTCAAATCCCAGTTGACGTCTAATAATAAAACACAAATATTTTAAGTCCTGATGAAGCTTCAGCCTTGTATTACACGATTTTTTTAAGAAACAAACTCTCTGGTTTCAACCTGGATATTTCTTGATATTTTGCCAAATCCAGCCTTAAATGTGTCCTAAATTTAATAATTTCCAATGACAATAGCAACATAAATTAGGCAACTGATACAAGAAAAAGGATGGTAAGGTGATGTGAGGTATGTAATGGATTTTAATTCTATTTTCTTTCTAGTTTGATCAAAAGTTTTCTTGTAAAAACAACTCTTTCAAGTTAGTATTTGAAAATCAGCCTGCATGTGTTTCTTAATTTTTGCCAAATTTCAGCTTTAAGTTTCATATAGACATGCTTCTTATAAAAGACGTATATTTTTTAATTATTGTTTTATTTTGTAGCGTTACTTTCCTTATAAAGTATTTTCTTGAAAAAATACGATTACGCTTGACTGGAACTGTACCAATGAAGAAGATTCTCGTGAATCTGCCACTGTTTCTCGAAGGATGAAGCAATAGGTATTTTTGGAGGATAGAGACTCTAGTAGAGGTGGGGGCTTCATTGTTGTTCATTTACTACCGTAGGTCTTCCAATAAGCCCCTACCTAAAAAGTCATCTTTACAAATAAGCTCCCCTTTAGAGTAAGCCTCCATGTGCTCTTATTCGAGGGAAGCATAATTCCGCAAAGACATCATATTTCAAGAAGCCCTCGCAGGACAATAACTATACAGTATTACTTGGCTTATTTCAAAGTTTGGTATTGTCCTCCAAGGTTGACATGCAAAGACGACATGATTCTCTCAATTAACTAAATTTAAAAATTACATAAAGGCTTTTTCGCAAACGAAATTTATCAGTCAATGATTATCATCATGAAAGTTGCGTTTCTTTTTGCTTCTTGTCTCCACTCCAACATGCCAACCTTTGAGGACACTATCAAACTTTGAAATAAGCCCCTTTAAAAAAGACCCTACCAAAAAATTTATTTTTGCAAATACCCCCGGGGGCTTATTCGAGAATTTACGTTATGCTTTATGGAATTTAGTATAGCCACTGAAAAAAGAGGGGGCTAAGTTCACATTATACACGCTTCTCATACATGGAACCAAGGCCAAGTTCCAAAAGTTCCATGCCCTTGGACCTCTAATGATCAAATGGTAGTAATGAAAGTTCCTTAATGGTTTCATAATTTTCACAGCACATTTAAAGCCATAAGAATGGTACAAACACAAGAAAACATCGAAGCTCTGAATTTTGTCTTTAATTCTGGCTAGAACGTAATACCAAAGGCATAAAGACAGTAGGAAGCAAGCTTTATAAATGTATTTATGCTAAGTTTGGCTGCAAATATATAAAACCGGCTGCTAATTCTCGATTGAAGTTATTAATTTTTCTTAATTGAAAAGTACCTTAGGGATTTTTCTTTTAATAGCGTAAATTCTTTAATTACTTTGGTCGTCTACATGTAAGTTCCTTATAAAGTATCAGCTCTGCCGAAAGCAAATGATTTTTGCCCATAAACTGTTGTCATTGTGCAGAGACAGAAATTTAGATGTTCCAGCCACCTGGGACATTTGTCTTTTTTGTGACTTCAGTAAACCCAGAAGAATTCTATTTTTATGTCTTAAATGGCAAGTTTTCTTACAACTTATTTTGCCATTTAGCTTTCTGAGACAATGTTATTGCAAGATTCATTCCCCCTCCCCTCAAATATCTCATAGATTGTCTGACGTTTGTGTAAGCATGAAAACGAGATAGCATGAATTGAAGCAACAAATTCTCCACAAGGTTTACGTGTAAGCTCTTTCTGAGGGTGAAAAATTATCTTTAACATCATGAGAAGCAGAGGTCAAGACACCGGTAACCTGTTGCTCCACCAATGCCAACATTTCGCCGAAGGTGCGTTTTCCAAATCGATACGACCAACACCTATGAAATTAGTTTTTGGTATGTACTGGCTAGGCCATTTTTCGTATTCCTTCAATGCTTGTCCTTCTGTTCTATTAATTTTTTAATTATTCAGAACATCATCTTCACACATTTCATGAAACAACAAGAGACAATTATGTAATAGCTACGATTTGGAATTCTTTTGGTGCACATGATTTAGCAACAACATCTGTTTCGAAGCCGAAACTATCCGAACATTTAATTTCCAAAGTAGCATTTGTACTAGCTAGCAAAAGCTAAGCGGGTAGATAGTAACAAGATAGCTGTCACTTTCTATAAGTTATAGGATAACCGACCTTCAAGTTGAAGTTTCTGCAATGCTTTGTTTTACAGACACGATTTTTTTCAAAGTTAGTGAAAAGCATACTTTTTATAACAAAAAATGCAGAGTTGATAGCAAATCAGCTGTACGAGCTACAACAAATCAAGCGACATTAACCACTTCTGGAGAATCGAGGAACCATGTAGAGCCCTCTTTGGTCCCCACTACCTACAAATGTGATGTAAACAGTTGCACTGGTGCGGCAATGTGGCCACTGCACTCTTTCGAATTATTCTTTGGCACCGAATAGCAGGGGGACGCCAGCCCTCGATTGCAAATTTTTGAAAATTTCACAATTCATTTCCATTTACTAAAACACACCCCAAACTAAGCAAATTTGAAGAAAATCGAACCTCCTCATTTTATTCACACCCCACCCCAACTAAAGATGTCAAAAGCTTTGTGAATGTAAATCAATATTAACAAGCAAAGAAATACAAAATGCTATACAAGATAGCAACATGTACAAGTAAACACTTGTGGGGACGTCCTAAAAGTAAGTAATACCTTATTGGTATTAACAACTTTTAGCAATAAGCTAATTGCAACAATTTGAGTCCCCTTACTGTCTATTGAGCATTGACCCCCCAACCATTTGCAACCCCCGGTTACAGCAACTATGGAAGAACTGCACCCACTTCCATTTACTAACATCCCCATCTATGACTTTGTAGCAAAATGTCAACACCCTCGTTATTATACCCCCCTCACTATTCGGTGTTAAGTGCCCTGCTTCCAAATGACGACAGCAACAGCGATTCCCGCCATTGCAAACTCCGTGGAAACGAGGTTAAGCAAGTCAACTGTATAGACTGCATACCAATACAAAAGCAACTTCCTTTGCCCGTCTTCCCATTTGCTGAATAGGAAGTCATAGGCTATGAATATACGAAGAGAATTGGCCTAAGTCATGCCATTAAATAAGAGAATTCTCATCCTCGCTTGGCAGTAATGATAGATAATTTGGTGGAAAATGGCTTTGACCGGACTCCATTTTTCCAGGAGGAATAGGGAATCAAAGCGTGGGAGGACACTGGAGTGCCGTTACCAGGATATTTTTTATAAGGGAGCAGAAAATTTGCTGGAACATTCATAGTGATGAAAATGTTATGACCTATCAAATATAAATAAAACGCCTTATAAACGTTTGATGGTATTTTTTGTTCTCAATGGTTCGATGCTTTTTTCCATCTGTCAAGATGCAAAAATACATTGAATGATCAGCAGAAAATTCTCCATCAAATTCTTCCGTCCCTAAAAATAAATTTTTTTATGCATTTCAGAAGTTGCTAGACCTACGTCTAGTTGCCACAAGCTCTGGAGAGTTTAATTAACTACGGTTTAATTAGCATAATTAATAGGCCGGTCAGAATCTACCCACACATCTACAAGTAAGGCTCCAATCTTCTATATATACCAATCATCCTGTTTGGTACTTTATATACGGTGAATTTATTGTATCGGTTTTTCGATCGTAGTATGCTAACCTTAAGCATGGTATTTGCCAATTTAAAACCAAGCTATAGCGATGATCATTTTGGACGTCTGAGCATGGACTAACCTTGAAGACATATGATATAATATAATCCATATTTCACTGTTATAAAAACCTCCTTTACTGATGTGCTGATGTCATTGTTTTCGTTTAAATTTGAGAGTGGTTTTCCCTTGGAATCAAACGATGGGCGAGGCAAAAACTAAAAGCTAACAGATCATATATTATATGTCATATGATAGAAAGGAATGGATTCGTTGGTAGCTTGTTTTGTGCTTAGAATCGTTAGTTAACTTCGTTATTCAATTCAAGTCTTTTGGCGATTCAATCTTAATTTTGTTGGCCTGCTCTTAATACACGGATACACTCAATTCACAAGTTCACACCTTCCCCAATTGCGGTTAAGCCTGGGCCTATTTTCAGGGAATTTTCAAAGACCACATTACGCTATGGAGAAGTTTGACCACACCCTGCTTCAATATTTCTTGAGATCATGCCCTTTAAACAATCCAAGGGTTTGCATGAAGCCTTCTGCTGTTTGACTGTGCTGCTCTCAAAATTTACATAGAGCATATACAGAAGAAGACATAAAAAACTTCTGCGAACTAAGAAGCATGTGAAAGTGAGAAAGTTGTCCACATTTTAAATTTCCAAAGACCGCAATCAAGATTTTCAAGACCACACTCAAGATATTCAAGACCACACTCAAGATATCCAAGACCACAATCAAGATATCCAAGACCACACTCAAGATATCCAAGACCACAATCAAGATATCCAAGACCACAGTCAAGATATCCAAGACCACACTCAAGATATCCAAGACCACACTCAAGATTTTCAAGACCACAAATTGTAGCCAAGACCACTCTAAAATAACCCTGAGTTACGCAGTTTCAATTTTCAATTGCACAAGTTAAGCCAAGTGACAACTTATACAGTGGCGGTTCGCAAGAAAAATTAAGGGTACAACGATGCTGACTTTGCCTAGTAAATTTACAAGTAGCCGAGTGTTTGCCAATTACACGCTTTTGCAATAAGAAACAGGTTTATAGAATTGAAGCCCAAACGAAAGCATGGTTTCCCTATAAAAATATATGGTATCTAGCCTGTGCTCAACTAATTTTGCCGAGAATTTGACGACTCGATGGCACATGGGGAGCATTTGGTCCTCCTCCTTGCCTCCCCCGGATAACCGCTACTGACTTATTTCAGGTTGCAGAGTTTGAAATAGCTTATCACTTAGGACGTTGTTTTGCGAGTTTTCACAATTTATACTGTAGCAGAGCATGTTACCTGTCAACTTGTTGGTAACTTCTCTACTATCTGCACTTTGTTGGTTGTTGCAATGACACGGGTAGCTATAAACCGATTGGTGATAACCCTGATTGATTTAGCTGATTGATTGATTTGGCGCATTCCTGATTGATTTTCATGCAAGACTGGAATAAACACTTATGACTTCATGACGCATAGAGTTTGCTAATCATTTTCCCAGCTTAAATGTATAATCACATAATTTTTACTTTAAAAGTACCTTACAATAAGCAAGCAAAAGGAGGATGAGTTTAACTCGTAGATCTATACACGAATAACTATTCAGCGCACTTATTTTCAGTAATGTGTGTTTTTAAATCTAGCAACGCCAATGCACACGTTATCTTTTCATGAAATTCACGTTCTTTTTCCAAGTTCTTAGCGATGCCATAGTCATACCTGGGACTTTGCAAAAGCATTGCTGGATGCCGAAATCCTCTGAATATATCAACATTTTCTGATCTATGAATGAACACTGGACTTCTCATCTTCCAACAATGCATCAGCTCGCCTGTCATTCGGAGATTCTTCTCTCTGACAATATTCTCTATGTTTTCAATGACAGATTGCTGGTGTGCTTGAAATTTGGGGTTTTTCAGTTTGTTGGCTTCTGAATTGGTCTTGCAACCCAGTCTGTCTGTCATTTGCCTTCCAGCTCCCTTCAGTCTTTTTGCATTGCAGTTTGTGTTCATTAAGCTCAGCTTCTTCGACCTCCAATCTCTGATCTGCTTCTCGTTTATGCCCAAATACCTTGCAGTAGCTCTGTTTCCATTAATCTCAGCATGCCTCACTGCTCCCAACTTAAATGTGATGCTATATGATAAGCGGCATTTTCTCTTTGGACTTGTAGTGAGGCTCATTTTCATAATGGCCAGGTCCTGCAATTGCTACTGACTTAATATGAAGCTGGATTTGTAATGATAAGCCGCGCAGTAAAGCGTTGCAATCAAGATTCTGTAATGATTTGAACCCAGTGGCCAATTATAGTTAATCAATGGTGGTTGCACAAAATCAAGCAAGTTTACAAAGTGATTTGTCGTGTACGCACTTGTAATCAGCAGTGTGTGTGGAGACCGGCGAATTTTTTCCAAAATTCTATTATTCCAAAACCGTGCTTAGCAAAAAACCAAATTCAATATTTTAGAGCTGTTGTATTTAAACTGAATTTTTTCAGCATGCAAGATGATTGCAAATTTATCTATTTTTTATCTACTAACACGGCCTATATGCGCCATGTTAAGATAATTCGATAAAAAGCAAGCGAGTCTCATAGTATTTATGAAGATCATTACATTCACTACTAGATATTAAAATATATTCTAAGTATTCCAGAATTCTTTAAACGTCCTAGTGGTTAATTTAAACATAGATATAGTTTGTTCAAAAGTTCTCTTCCTGTTCTGATGGAACGAGGTTCAAGGTACATGACAATCAAAAGCTTATGAACTGGAAAATACACAATAGTAAGTGCTTTGGAGATAAAATCTATGGTTGAATTACTCACAGATAACATTTGTTTAATTTCATAGGGAATCAAAGTTTTAATTGCCTGTATGCTTGTTCCGATTGATTGGCGATTCATTGACTATCATTAGCCCTCATTGATCAATGGCTGGTTGCATACCAATTAGCCTATGCATGCAATAATGTATCATACCTTACTGTAATGGCTACTTGGTAGCCACACCAAATCTCTTTCATGCTCATCAGTATTTACCAAATCTGGTATCACTACCCAGGTTATCCCTCACCATACAGTACTATTGCGTTCTATGGTCAAGTTTTTCAAGAAGAAAGCCCCGTTGATTTTGGTATCTGTTGAGACTTTAAGAAAGCCTGAGACATAGCGCGGGTCAGTGGAAACCCCGAAAGTATCTGTCGAAGCTTATTTCAGTATTGTTATGGAATATGGCAGCGTCTTGCTAATGCTAGTTTCCAGTTCTTGTTTATGAAAAGTTATTTCCTGATCTCAGTGGCTTACACACCTTTAGAACTGTTATGAATATAATGCCCCGTTAGTACTTACTGATAAAATGTCATTATTAGTGCTATGAAAGGAAATTTGACTTGGATAACATGCAAGGCATATGTTCCTTTAAAATGAATGAATTTTTCTTTTGGAAGGAGTAGGAGCTAGATCAGTTGGTGTATATCTGTCCTCAGGAAAATTGCTGTGAATACCAAAGAAGTTTAGTGTTCCGTTAATCAGCTAGAGTTAATGAAATAAATGTGTGTTCCAATAGTTTTGATCCGCTGAAGAGCTTTAATCTGTTTCAGAACAGCGGTCAGTTAATTAAGTTTTAATGTACTTAAGCGAGAGTTGAACATGCGCGGTGCAACTGTTGTGCATTGCGATTGTCTATTGCAATGCACGACTTCGGTTAGGATCCTGTAACATGACCTAAGAAATCATTTCTGCAAACTTTTGATTAGAGGTAGACTTGAATGTGATTTAGTTAATCTAATCAGTGGGTGTGTAGCCACTTCGATTCACATGATGTATCATCTAGTCGCCCTGCACAATCTAAGAGTCTTAACTACAGTTAGCATATGAACAGTTACAACCAAGGCGTATGCCAAAGTACCTTTCTGTGCTTGTTAGCAGAAGATTTCATCTTGCTCAAAGCCAGGTCTTTCGATAGAGAAATTCATCGATATTAACTCAAGTGCTAAAAGGCAACAAGTTCTTGCAAAATCAGAAATTAGCCGCATTACTGGTGGTTTCGAAGCCTTGTTTTTCGTGTCATGCAACCATAAAGTGGTCGCTTTCTTATCGATCATGTTTCTATTACTCTCTAGAATAGCTAAAACTTATGCTTTCATTCAATACTATGTGATCTGCCCATCAGAGTTTGAAAGAACAAAACATGCCAAGCTTAACGGGGTATATAAGTAGGGACTGGAGGAGGCAGGGAGGAATGGCCCTCCACTTTTCACAAATTCCTATGTAAAGTCCCTTTATTCAGCCCAGATAGTTGTCATTTGTTGCTTCTGATGGTGTCCCAGTATGTATGCGTTCGCCTAGCTTGAATGCTTCCTACGTTCTGGTAGCTGATTCTTAGTATGCAGTATTGGAAATGCATGCAAGAGTTGCTAACATTAGCGCGCGTCAAACAAAACTTACTAATTACAGCAAGATATAACAACAACGAGACACTGCAACTCTTGTGCAGTGCTGACACTGATAGCAGCCTTGCTTTTGGTTCAAGAGGGCGTTGCTAGTGAGATGCGCAGAGTATAATCAATAATTAATGAACTGGGGGTCTTGTTTGCTGTGAGTGCTCAATGAGTTGAAATCATTACGGAATAAAAGTTACCACGCTCAATTGCATCACACTAGCCTGTGATTAAATCAAACTATTATGTCAGTCGCAGCTGTAGCTTTGATAGCTTCCAAGACGCTAGAGGTAAACATGAGAGGCGCGACTAAAAAGCAGCGCCTATCCTACAGCGTAAAATTCAAATTGGGAGCAGTTTTCTATGCGGAGATATACGGAAACCGCGCCACAGCTAGATACATTGGAGTGAACGAGAAACAAATCCGAGATTGGCGATCAAAGAAGCACCATTTGGTCCACAGTGAATCGACAGCAAAGCGATTGAAAGGTGCTGCGAAGCATCGAAGCACAAACCAGATTACAGCAAAAGATCACATGGACTGCGAAATAGATACAGACAAAAGATATGTAACAGATTATCTACCTTTGAATATTGAAAGTTCTGAAGAGCAGAGAACCAAGGTTTTGTCTTATTTGCTCGACATTTCAACAACAAAACTGGAAATTAGTGAGAGTGCTTATCAGTATCGTAGGATTGATCTCATGAATACAGATGCAAATGAAAAATCAAGAGACATGGAAAAGCTAGATTATCATGAAAGATTTTCTTGTGCACTAGCTTTGCTTGATTTAAAGAAAGGATACTAAAGATCTCTCCATTAGTTTTTCACTGAGGATTTTGGAGTACAATGGCGTTGATGGACAAATACAGTCAGTAAATGGTTTTTTAAAAATAAGTAATAGCCTTATTTATTTCACAATAACAGCTTTAGGACTCAAACATAGCAAGACAAGAGCATAGAGGAACATAGCTAGCTAGAGCATGAAGCAAATACCTTTTTCTCAAAAGAGCATTTAATTACAAAAATAATACATGGATAGAAGATATTTCACACTTTGATAAGATAAATTCCTAGCAAGCATGAATCTCACATAGAGCTACATTGCTTCATGACAATAAGTGCATAATACATTTTGCAAATAATTATGATATGTTGGTTTAAGCTTGATTCACTGACCTTTAATTAAAACCTTATGTTCTTCTTGATCTAAATGCTCATGAGTTCTTAAGGCATGGATTGGAAATACTCATTTAATGAGTAGAGATATTAAGACATTTTGTAAGATTTTGCCATTTATACTAGTACTAAATTGCTTATCAAAAATCAACTTGTAGAGTTCAATTTATGTAATAGAATTATATATGGAGCACAGAGTGGATATTACTCCAAATAAGCCAACAAATTCTTCAGATAACTTTGAAGCCCAAAGAATTCTAATTGGCAACCAGTGAATTCCATTGACTAAATTAGCAATGTTACCAATAAGTCCGACAACCAATTGCATGTACTTCTTTCTATTCTCTTCAGGACCATATTCTTCAGTTAGTACATCACAACTAGAAGAACAATCAGCAGTTACATCAAACAACTAGTACTATTTGAGTAGCAAATAATACTTTGTGTAATAGTAATATCTTTGTAAAGTGAACCCTTTATGGACAGATGGCTATATGGGGTCATATAGTAGTACATATACATATACACTAAAATGGCACAATTGACCCCCTCCCCCTGTTGTGTGCAGATGCATGCTTGCAATGACCCTCCCATTGGGTTCATACCCTTACCCATCTGACCCTCCCCCAACTTCTAACAGGAATATCTTTAAATATCCAAGCAATTATTATATAGAGAAAAAACCAGTAAAACATTTGAAAGACAGGGAAATAATTATAGCAACTGTTTCATAAAACAGTAATGAAAGTTGTCACCAAAGACAACAAAGTATGATTAAAGTACTTTGCATATTTCATATATATATATGAAATATATATATGCATATGAAAATCTAACAAAATGCAACCAAAAAGGCACTTTCTTGTAAACATACTTTGATGTGTCAGCCCCCCTACCTCCTTGTCTGCATGGCGTATGCTTTGGCTTGACCCGCCCTTTCTCTTTTGTATGTATGTACTAAATTAATGACCCCTATTGCAAATAGTGGTAATCTATATCTCCTTAAAGATCTACAAAGTTCTGAAAGGAGACCATAAACTGCTTTTTAAGGTGATAATGTAGTAAAAACTGTAATATTTTTTAATGAGAGACTTTCTAATAATGTATACATTGAAAATAGGAATGTCAGAGTATTTTTGTAATATACTAAAACATTGAGCAAAAAATAAAAAAATAACAGAATCATAAGATATTATTCCTACTCAGTTTTTAATGACTTCTTCTGGATAATTTTCTTATCTTTCTGCCTCAGCAAGAAAAGTTTTCGCAAAGACATGATGATTCCAAGCGACAAAGACATAACCCAGAAGATGCTTCCAACACCCCATAGTTTACTTGAATTTCCCTTCAGAATTCCTGTGTCACGTGCCCAAGCTATATGCTCTACAGGGTAGTACAATTGATCAAAGCAGTTTTGAATGAATTGACAGACTCTACACGTCAAGTCTTTCTCCTGCGAATAAAAACGCGAAGTAATGTTATAGAGAATTTAACGTTTTCTGTCAATCTATAGAATCCAACATACTAATCAAACTAAGAAACTTTCTTCAAGCATTTTCTTCAATACTTACAGCATCATACCCTGTGCCATATGAGAGTGTAAACTGGAGCATTGCCACATCATCCAATAGTCGAAGCATAACACGAAGATTCGAAAGTTCTGCCGCTAACTTGCCAATATTTAGGTCATGTTGATTATTGTTGGCCCTTTTCAGCAGCCCACTTGCAAGATAGAGTGCATAATTGGCCAATCTTATTACTTTATCTCTTCCTCTATAGGTCTCTAGATACAACACAAATTGCTGCAGAAGACCATTCACTCCGTGCCTATCCTCCATTTCTATTTTCTTTTTGTAGTTGTTGCTGCTGTCATCCTCGTTGCATGAGAACTGTTGCGCTTGATACTGAGCCGAGCTCCAGCTGCAGTAGAACCTGGGAAAATCTCCAGCATTCTAGGATGCATAGAGCCGAATAATGAAAAATACAGTGAAGGTTGCAGGCCTCCCCCGGAACTTCAACCAATTAAAAATTTACGCATAATTTCCTCTTTTTGGACGTGTCCTGTATATTTTTGGTGAAAACGTTTTCTGATAAGCGTATAAAGCTCCTTCGCAGCTCCGCAGCACTATTGCGCAGTATTGTACTTTCGTCGATTTTTCCGACCTCCCCCCTCCATTTATTACTGTTAAGCAAAATGACATTTTTTTACGAGCTAATGCTCTTTTTGCTTTCTTTGTTAGTTCACGCCAACTTTTGAAGGCAAACTAGCGTGCATCTGTATATATTTTAGTTTTATGCTTTATGGCAACCCGTTTCTGTTCTTTCCATCGCGTTATAATCATGTTAAGCCGTCACTCAAGTTCCAACCCCCCTGTTTATTAGGACCCCCATTTATATGACACTTAAGGGGTTGTGCACCACAAGGGTTGTGTACAAGTGAGGCGATCAGCTTTGTAGGTAGATCTAGAAATGTTTTTTATATCAAAGTAACATAAGCAATTATGCTTATTCCATTGGAAATTCAGGACAACTGACAATAACTGCAGCACAAACAGCAATTGCACAGACTAATGGAGATATTTCATAAGAAACTATCTAGAGAAGAAAAGCATAATTCTTTCAGGAAGCATTTGTGCTCTTTCAAATCAAAGCCATTTTACATTCTTCTTCATAGCAGGAATCTGTTAAAAAATATTCTTGTCATTTCAGAGACCAACTTCTCATGAATATCCCAGTGTTTGTTGCCAAATACTAAATCACCTTATCGCTCAAGGGTGCTATGCTTGGAGGGCAGTTGTCTCCCCTATTCAATGGAGGGGGCAAGAAGTACCCTTCATAATAAACTCTTTCTGAAAGTTAATGTCCATTTCTAACAATACTACCTTGTGAAGGGGTATTTTCCAAAGTTGCAGACATTTGTTTAAGACATTTTTTCTGTAAGACACCCAGACCCCCAAGTTGCCATGATGTAACTATGAAAACAGTGTAATGGACAGCTCCCTTCTAGAAGATAATCTAAGCACCAAAGACTACTCTGGTGGAGGCAAATGCATGTGAATCTATGTATCCTTGGTGGAAACCCTGCCCCCTTGCATTAGGTATATGAAGGCACCCAAGAATTCCAAACAATACAAGGACTTCACTCTCACCCATACATCCCTGCATAGTAGCTGACCAGAGATCACATAGAAAGAGGTAACAGTGATTCTTAGCTCAAATCTTTACTGAAGATGCTAAGTAATATTTACATGCAACATGTTCCTGTCAACTTGTAAATGTAACTAGTTTAGTAGGCAATGGAAGTGAACAAAAATATTCTCATAAAAGCTCCTTTATCAAGCCCTTTACAACAACTAATAGCTTATCAATGCAAGATAGGCAAAAGGGAAGCTGTTACAGAAATACCAAAATTTAGCACTGATGAATAAAAGAAACTATTGCAGAGAAGAGACAATCTTTGGGTACGAGTTATGCATGTGGCTGGTAATATCAAATGGTGATGTACAACATAACCCAGTTTAAGCCCCTAAATAAATACGTCTCTTAGTTGACAACCAAATACATCCAATGTTGAATTCAAAATGCAAATAGATTTTGAGCTAGTTTGCCTTATAACTTGCAAAGACATAGAAGTGTTGGCAAGAAAATTCCAATAGCAATTAAAATTGGATAGATAAAAGATGAGTCTTCCAGGTCATAGGGATTTGTTGCTTTAGGCCCTGATGTTTTTCTTTTCTTTGCTGGCTTTTCTGATGAATCTTCTGGCTCTTCATCCTTTTCTTCAACCTTCTCTTCTTGCACATGTAATGGGGGTAACTTTGGTATATCTGATGTGGAAACACAGTAAATAATGGATCAATCCCATTAACAGATAGAGGGCTATGAAGGATTGTGGTGAAAGAAGAATATGTTAAAAGAAGATAGCCAGGAAGAAAAGAGGCCAAGACCCAATTGTTTTTTCCTCATTCCATATGTAAACACATATATACATAAGTTTTCCTAATTCATATAAAAATGAAAATTCTTAGTAAATAAAGAAGGTGCTCTCACAAAATGATGCATCATACTTTCTGGGGAAGGATGTCAGCAAGCATCTAAACAATCAAAAAAGAAACAAACAAATTGCAAAATACTCACCATCTATTGTGCCTTTAAAAACAGCAAGTGCATTGACTTTTGGGTTATCAAAGTAGGTCTATGTAAAAAGTAAGATATTCTACTTAGGAAACCATTGGAACAAGTACCTGTTTTTGCTAGGCCTCTATATTCTTAAATTGCTCTAGTTTTGAGCTTAGGATTATTCTTAAACTATTCTTAAGTGTCAAAAGGTGCAACATTGTCTGAAAATCAAATGAATATATTCAAATCTTTGGTGAAATCTTGCTTCATCAAAAAGCAAAATAAAAGTGGAACAGAATAACAAATATTGTATAGACAGTGAAAAAGTTAATCTTCAAAAAAAGTGCTATAATTCATATACCCAAAAATTCAAAGTAGTAATGAAGCTTGAGTCTTGCATTATTCCTAAATTATTCTAAAATGTCAGCACTTCTGAGCTTTAATATTCTTATAAACTTTATTCTTAGCAAAATGTGTGTATGTGCTACTTCATCTACAAAATAACACCAAGGGGCCATGGTTCAAAAAGACCATAAAAAACTAAAAAGCACTGTAGGTATGGGATACACAGATAAAACATAAAAAGAAGGTAACAGGATACTTCAGAAGCTTTGGGACATAACTATGGAAAATCCAGCCAAAATGCTTACAAAACAAGGTATTCAATACTTGAAAAAGTAACTGTTTGCGACAATTTTATCAACACAGAACAAAAATACAATGCTATCATCCAAATCTGTTAAAATAAGCTATTTTTCAAAACCACTTCACTACTCAAGCAAGCTTGCATCAAAAGTGATACAAGTGATGCACCAAAAACATCTAATTCAGGGTTGCTACTGCTTTTTCAAAAAAATTCCCTGGTTTTCACTTACATTTATCTCAAAATGCTATTCATTTTCCCCTGATATTCCTATCATTTCTTTTCACAGATGTGGGGTCTGGAACAGCCTTGACCCTATTTTTGGCAGTTCAAATTTTTGGTTCCATAAAATGTGGAACTGCACTTCAAAATGACTGCAATGAACAAAATGCTATAAAAATAGGGGAAAACTTGGTAGTTGTCTGAGTATAGAGGAAGTCACAACTCAAAAATGAAACAATAGTAACTTTAAAACTTCCTTGATTTTTCAAAATATCTTTATTTTTCCCCAGATTTTCCCTGATTGAAAAGGAAATTCCCTGATTTTCCCTGAATTCTCTGATTTGGTAGCAACCTTGTATTAGTTGAATTAATTTTTTCCAATGTGAAATTGTGAAAATATAGAAATTTTAAGCCAATCAAAATATAACTATGAGTGACTCACCTTAGAAAATTCTACATGTAGCTGGCCTGGAAAAGGTGCCTTGTGACTCCCAACAATGAGTGTTCCTTTCTTAATGCTGAATGGTACATATTCATCATGGGCAATGCCATATCCAACTTTATCATAGATGTCTAGATCCTTAATTACTGTGAATTGATTTACTCGGATGTCAAACACCTGGAAAATACCCAAAATATTTGTTATACTAGAAATAGCTTTATTGTTTACTGTATGTGAACATGGATGAATTTCTGTATCAAATAAAATCTCTGGCATTATACTTTTCAGTTTGACATTCCTAGCATGCTTAGAAACACTTAAATTCTCATGAAAATCTATAATCTCAAATATATCTGCTTCACATCTGGTGTGAGGTTTACAAGGATTCCGTCCTCGGTTACATTTGTATTATTAAACAGCAACTTTAAGTGGCATCTGCAGTGAGGACTCAGTGACTGTGTGTCTTTTCTTGCTGCAGGTGCCACAATGAAATACTTTTGTAGTTTCTATTTTGTATTTTTAGCTGCACAAAAAAAATAAAATCACAACAAGAAGAAACTTTCGCCGCGAAGCAACCGATATCTAAAGGTGTTGCATGTAGTTGGTGTGAATAGCAATTGTCTAAAGTCGGTTGCAGAATCATTTCAATAGCGATTCATCGTAGCCAAAAACCCAAACCGAAAGCAGTTTTTGAGGAAATGCACTGCCTTTCTATTTCTTTAGGACCAATTTGTAAGGGAAGAGAATCTCTCATAAATTCTTTTCACAAGAAAAGCTCTCTGCATCTTACTAAAAATTGGGTGTATATTTACATATTATGTAAGTAGTTAAAAAACAAAACCTAAAACTGAAACATTGTACCTTTCGCATTTGTACGAGTTACTTTCGGCAAATTGTGGAAAATCCGCTTTCTCTAAATCACAATAAAGCACAATGATATGGCAGTCAAAATTACCTTTAACTTAGAGCCTCTAAAGTAAACTTCGCTAAATTTAAGCACAAGAACAAAATCTCCTTCATGTTTAATTGGGATGTTGTATCCAAAATCAGCGACGTGGTACCGTTCCGTTTGATAGAGGATCTGGTCTGCTGGTGCTACACGGCCTATCTGTACTGACTTGCCATAATCAGACGAAATTCCTACAGATAGTTTATCCGCTTGATAGTGCACCCCATTCAGGTCTGTGTGAGAGGAGCCACCTGAGTTTACAGCATAAATAACCTCCCCTATACAATGAGTATATGGAACAAGGCTAATTATATGCAGTAGTAAGAAAGCCACTGTATTTAGCAACGAGCAGCTAAACATGGTAGCCATTTCTACACCACCTTGTCTCGCACATGCGCCCCATTCATGGTGTATTCATCGAAATACTCGATATAGCAGAAATGAATTTGACATAACGGAGAATACTAAACCTGCCCTTGAAACAGTGGCGTAGACCTAAGGGCCATTCATATATTACGTCATGCAAAGGGGTGGGCTCTTTTGATTTTTGTGACAAAGAGTGGGTGGGTTATTTTTGGGGTGTGATGTCGCATGTATAAACAACTCACTATGTACAGCACATTTGGCCTCAAAATAGCAAGTTTGTGCCTTTTTTAGAACAAAGTTGGCTAAAAATAATTTGCAAATTCTATATTAATGCCATTTTGGCCATTTTCACTTTTCGTTTGCACCATTTTCAAGAAAAACATACTATGCACACTATTTCACAAGAAGAAAAATGCCCTATTTAAATTCATAATGTGACGTCACATATCGGTGGGTGGTAGGATAGTTTTGAATTTGTGCAGAGTCCAGGAAAAACTAAGCCTTCCTTCGGCTTCCACTTCTTAACGTGTAACCTTCATCAGAATACAGAATCGAAATGTAGCTTTCCATGTTCTCCCTCCATTTTTCCCACGCCAAATTGTTTCGTTTGCTTGCATCAAAATCTTCCTCAAAATCAGAATTTTTAAATATCTTGGCCTTCCTAAAAACTGGCATAAATATAACCAACCCTCTTCTGGGTCACAACCGTGGAGCCGTGACTTCTTCTGGACTCTGAATTTGTGACAAAGTGTGACAGTTTGGGGGGACCATGACTCCCGGTCCCCACTGTATCCACCCCTGGATACGCTGCGTTATCAAAACATATCAAAAGAACAAACGTATCTGGAAGTTGCAGAAAAGAATCTTCTGATACTTTTCAAGACACTTTTTGAATAGATATAATAATAGAGTAATAAAGGATGAAAGTAAAGGGAGAATCCCCTATGCATTCGGCCCCTATGCATTCGCACGCGAAGTGCCTGCTAAGAGCACACATGTGCTGGAACATCGACATGCGAGATAAGGTGGTCAGTTTATTTCTTCGCCTCCCTCCTTTCTCTCCAGTGTTTCCATAAGGCCCCCGGACACTGAGCAAACAATCTATGGCTCAAAGTGTTTAAAACGTATCCAGTGACTTTTAGCACAGTACTCTTTTGTGCTTATTTGTAGGGGGGGGGAGTTGAAGTGGCAAGGGGTGGGTATTTTTCTAGATTTTCATAAAGTGGAAAGGGGCAATAAAGTGACCTACTGGTAAAATCACAACAACCCTGAAGAAAGTAGAAGAGCTGATGACCCCACCAGATGGTGTTAAGCGAAAATTGGATGGAGTGGTAAACAGTGTTCTACCTGAAAAGGGTTGCGAAGTGCTTGATGGAGAGTTACTCATGAATGAGGGTATTAAAATGACAGTAAATATATTGCTGATAGTGATGACGGCCACATATTGCTAAAATGGGAGGGGGGAGCGTCATTATAAAATTCTATGAAGAGTGAAAAATTTCAAAGAGTGCAACATGTCCCCCCTAGAATTAAGCACGAAAGATTACACGGGCATTGAAACGCCCATACTATTCGCACATAATGAAGTATCGAAGTTCATATCACCTATGCCTAAGCAATTGCGCATTCAGGGTTTCTAAAAACACTGAAATCCTAAAAGCACCTCCTAAAACTCATAAAATATCCTAAGAAAGGAAAACTATCCTAAAAACCATACAATTTCAGGGAAAATTTGCTGTTCTCCTAAATGTCTCCTAAATTTAGCATAAGCTAAATTTCATTTCAGCAGTTATGTTGCTTAATAAATATTTTTGTGATAGTTTATCATGATAACAATTGTCAGATCATCAATTCTCTCAAACTCTACAGTGAATGTATTATGTTTTGAATAGGCATAATGGCTTTTCGGCTACACAAAACGTATGATCTCCATCACCCCTATTTAGTGATGTCATCTGAGTTATCTCTTATGTAGTATTTCCCAAAAACGTCTTAACGTTTACCGAATTTCTCTGGAATCTGCAAAACCTCCTAAAATTGGCGAAGAGATCTCCTAAATTCGCCTAAAAATCTTTTAAAAAATTGATGAAAAAAGAGTGGGACCCCTGGAATTGCTTTTGAGTTGTTACCATAAAAATCCTGTAAATTGCATATTCAGATTCGCTAGTTCAGTGGTATGCTATACAATACTTGTTGGGGAGATGAGATTGGTTTGTTCAAAAACGGCTTGTGCTCAACGTTTTACATCGTAAACGCATGCGCACAAGCGGCTTTTTTGGTAGGTGACGTAATGCTACTTACGATGGCTTTTAAAAAGGTCAAACGGAATGGCTGGAAACCAGCAGTGCAAAATCTAGTTTATGTTTGCAACATAAACTTTATGTTTATGTTATGTTTATGTTTAGTTTATGAAGCAACATCGTGCGTGAAGAAACAAAAATCGTTCTGCGCGTGCGTTTACGATGTAAGAATTGTTCAATATGATTGGTCGAACAACAGATCACAAGCTTTGTTTAAAACAATGGACCATCGCTCTCGTCTCCCGAACAAATACAATATTACAGTAAATCAGTGGTGATTTCTAAGAATTTTAACAGGGGGCCTCTAGACCCAACCACGCCCATATTTGGGTGTGACCTAGCTACAACCACGCCCATATTTTCAAAGACGCTGACATGATACTTTAGTTCAGTACTAATAAAGAATATTAAACAATTACAAATGTCTCAATTACTATACTGCAGTAAATAATTAATCATAGCATTGAGCAAGGCACTTTGAAAAGCAAGGCCAATGCAAGAATTTTTAGGGGGGCTGAGCCCCTCAGAATGAACAGTAATTTCAACAAAGGGAGTTTCGCCCCCCTGAGCCCCCCTAGAAATCACCCCTGAGTACAATACTACAGTATTATACCAATGAGCTAGTGGATTTCAATATTCAATTTACATACATTCTATGGTAACTGCTCAAAAGCAATGCACAATTGCCTAGGCATATAAGTTAAGGACAATGATAGGATGAAGCTTGCTCAAATCTCGAAAAACTGTACTTCATGTTCATATTTCAAGAAGCGTATCATTTACTAGTAGGCTAAATGACAATCGCTCAAATTGCGGACTTTTCGACATTGACCTAATAATCGGATGACTGACCAAAGAGAATGAAATCATTCGCTGAGATAAAGCTTTATAAAGATTGGGCAAAAGTCGAGAAGATGGACATCAATGCATGAGTTACTCATCTTTCTTCCTTTCCCTTTTTGCCATCAATATTTAACCGAAAACAATTGAAATCT
>WIPJ01002079.1:53126-64723 GCA_018155075.1 Cassiopea andromeda
GGGGCTAGTGCTGCCAAAGTGCCGACAGTGAGCGAAGTTTCACGGACAGCGCTTATCGTATTGGCATAAAAACTAAAAAAGGTCTCAGAAACTAAAACAAAGTTCATGAAGTTATGAAAGTGCCGACATTGCACAGAAGTTTAGGTGCCGACGGGGGGTCAGTAAAATCGTGGGGGCTACAGCCTCCCCTCCTCAGTAACGCCATCCCTGCTTAGACTAGAATTTATCAAATGTACCATTGTAGGACGTATCTGGCCTTAAAATATACAACAAATGTCTTGCATAGTAGCCATAAATTTGCAATCAAAAGGGAACCTACATCTATTCAGAAGAAGTTTTTTCACTACATCAGAAAGTTGTGAAAATATATCTAACATGTTCGCCTGTAAATCAAGACTTTACTTTTAGCAAAAAAAGGCAGGAAGAATGATAGCCATTAGGCACACCAAGCACTTTGAAGCATGCGTATCTTGAGCAGGGCCACCGGGAGGGGGAGGCAGGGGGTAAATTGCCCCAGCGTCTCAAGCTCCAAGGGGCCTCATAACACCAAATGTTTCAAGGCGTGAGGAACTCATAAAGTAAACCAGCAGTAATCTTCCATAGTGAATTTCTAGACGGTAAAAATTTTCAACTCGCTTCGCTCGTAGGAGGCTTAATCTTTCTCTTTTGCCCCGAAGGCTCCGAATTCTCTCGGTGGTCCTGATCTTGAATACTTGCACTTGCTTACACTTAAATCTTTTACCCTTCCAGTCAATCGATATGTGCAAGTACTAGTCATTTGGTGTGCCTTTTTCATAAGGAATGAATATAATCTCTTCGAGCATAACTGTATCCACCGCAATGTTAAATTCCGAACTCCAGCTACCCCTGTCAAGTGGGACCGAATCATAGCCCCGACTGTTTTTGCACATTCAGGTGTTACCTAGGGGTGAATAAAAGCCACACTCTACCTGGGGCAACTGGAAACCCCCAACCAGCACAGGCTCGGTCGCCCTTGCACCTGCCAAGCAAAAGGGCATGATTCCATTAGTGAAAATATTTTAGTCCTCCAAAATGCAATTTTCAGTCAGGAATTGTGGCAAGCTTGAGATCATTTTATCATTATTTTCCAATGTCAAAGATTGAAAAATAAAGAGAAAAACAAGAAATGAGTAGCTACAGTATGCATGCCTTTTTCAAAGAGCTTTTATTTTTCCATAGTTTTCTAAGCTCTTTATTTGTCTTCCAACTCGGTGTCCCCACAGACATTGGAGAGGGGGTTGCTAAGTAAAAAGCGGACAGGTGTGGACAGAGGAAGGAGGGGGTTGAAAACTAGCAAACATGTACGGACATCCTTTATGGATGACCCCTTGCAATAAAGGTAAAACCTACCAATGATGCAAGTACTGGCAACAGAATTGTGGCAGTGGCGGTATTAGATGTGAATTCGGTGAGAAATGTCAAAAGGAAGGTGATGACCAGGACGATTACGAAATCTGGCACCGAACCGAGAGCCGCCAACTGACAGCCCAGCCACATAGACAATCCAGATTCCTAAAATGAAAGAAAACACGTTAGCATTTGGCGCTCGACTTTTCGAAATAAAGAAGCTCAAAGATCATTGTCTAAATACTCAGGGTTACCACTACTATCTCAGGAAAATATCCCCTGATTTTCCCTGATATTCTTACAATTCATACATATTTTTATCACTTTATTGGACATATATGGGGTATCGGAGGGCCTTGAACCTCTTTTGGCCGTTCAAATTTTGGTTTCATAGCAAAACGAAATTGCGCTTCAAAATAACTGCATAGAACAGAATGAAATACAACAAAAGGGTAAAATTTGGTAACAATCCCGCTCAACTGGATGCATGGCTGAGTACGTAGAAAGTCACTGCTCTGAAATGATACAATTAGAAACTTAAAACTTCCCTCATTTTTCCAGATTTTCTATCAAATCTTTCATTTTCCCCTGATTTTCCCTGATTGAAAATAAAATCCCCAAATTTCCCTGATTTGGTGGCAACCGTGTATACTGCCGAACCGTAAACGGCTGAAATTGATTGAGGCAGCATGGTTGTAAAGTCAATTATAGAATAAGCAAATATCACCGCATAGAACACGTAAATACAGAAACCAAAGATACTGTCTTAGTGAATTACAGGGAAAAAATAGCCGCCCTGCCCCCTGTCATTATCAATGGGTCTGGTAGTATTTTTTTGATTTGATCAATATGCTACAAAGAAGAATAAGTATTATAAAATTGAGAAAATTATGATCCTACTGACGTCTTCGCAACTGTATACTGTTGTTGTCTCTGTTTTTGAGTACAACATTGAACATTGACATTGAACACTACAACAATCTGGGTACAACATTGAACAAAGAGTAGCTACGCATTACATGTGGGATACTTGCCTCACACGCTTTAGCAATAGCAAAACCGCTTCCAAGTAAAAGCGTCACATTCCAAGGAAACATTGCCTGAGCAGATTTCCAGTCTAGTAGTGTGATATGAGGGTCTGTTGGGAGAAAAATACACGTGATTAAAGTATGAATCGAATTGAAAAGGTACTTAAAATGTTAATACAAGTTTTGATGTGGTAGGTACTATAAACTCTTTTGGTGATCATTGGTGTGAAATTCAAATGGCAATAATATTTATTTTGAGTAGGCTGTTATACCTAGCTTTTGGCTACTTTAGGTCTACTACGAATGCCACATCCAGGCATGGCACCTGTAGTTTAACGTCCCTTCCAAAGGACGGCGGAGTGAGCTGTTTTGGTCGTTCATCTGGAGGTCGCCCATCCAGTTTCTGACCGTACACAGCCATGCTGTACTTCAGTTATAATGCAACATTCTTAAAAGTTGGTTTTACATAGCTTTTAGAAACTAATTAAGACCAACTATTTACAATTATACTCTAAAATACAACGAAATTGTTAAAAGAAAAGAAAAAAAGGAGAGAAAATGAAGATCACACGATATATATCACGACTTTACTTTCTACAGATTTTGCATTTGCAGTTCTCTCCACTTCAATTGGTAGCAATTGAAATCTCTTTAGAGGACAAAGCTACATGTCCTAATTAACAGAATATCATAGCGAGAGGCATTTCTAAAGAATCTCATATATTCCTAAAGAATAACAACACTTTGGATGATAACTAAGCAAAGCCGAGATATGAAACAGGAGAATCATCTACCAGTTCAACTAAAAGTGCTTGTTGCTGACTTTCTGGGGGATCATACAATTTGTGTTGGCAGATTTGCTCACAAAAGCAAAAAACTAAAGTATTTTTCTTCTTCCGTTCTCTGTTTAAGACAAAAGACTAATATATGTTCCCAACCAACCAGAGCTCACTAGCCTGAAAATCCTTAAGTTGTTGCTACATAAAAATGGCTGTCAAACACAGCACCTTGAGAGAACAAAAACTCTTTCAATAGCGAACAGAAACTGAAATTTTCACTTGCCTTGCTGCTTGTTCAAGGCGTTTTTCCCACTTTTAGATTATAAAGTCCCAATAACTGCCAATGCGTTAGCTGAAGATGGGACGAGTTCGTCTTGAAACGTTCTCTCAATTACGGTTGTGTCTGAATTTTTGTTTGTGTACATCAACACCGCTTCATCGATATAATAAAATCCAACAACCACCCTGGCAATGTTCTTCGTGTCCTCTCTCCTACTAAAGTGTACAGAAATATCAAAATTGATACTCACTACTTCTTCTTGGTCCTCCAAGGATTTCAGGTCGTTCCGATGGAAACAAGAACATTGAAAAGCTGATAATGACACCAGCTGTCGAGTCGCTGACATAGCTTTTGTCCTTCCTACATGGAAACAGAATCGGCAAAAACATTTTATAATATTAATTAAGATAGGTGGGTCCCAAATGCAAGGTACCGTGGTATATTTGGCGAACCTAACCTTGTAACTTAACGTTGTATCTTTCTAAAGCTAAGAATGGCGGCAAAACTCGCTGCCGTGTGTCGCACCGCCAGTCTTAACTTTGAGAAGATGTAAAACTAAGTTGCGCGGTCAAACTTTACATCATGCACAAGTAGGGAACGAAATCAGCAAATGTTCGACTGCCGGTGATTTTTTAACCTATCTGACCCAAAACAACTAAGAATAAAAACATAAAAGGTACGGAATATAATAACACCTATCAAACTAATCTCAAACCAATGGCAACATCAGACACCTTCCGTGACGTAAAATGACTACAAAGGTCCACACTGAGCTAACGACTACTAACAATACAAAATCAGAATCCACATGACCTTTCAAGCTCATTACGTGTTCAGTTCATTTTCATTTCATTTTCATTTCATTTTCATTTCATTTTCAATTCAGCTTCAATTCAGCTTCATTTCTTTTTCATTCATGCTCATTCATTTTCTTATAATTCATCTAGGAATATCCTACTCAGAAAAACCTAATCCAACATGATATACATAGAAAATTCAATGTTACACTTATAATAAAAGGTGAACCAGGTTTTTCGATCGTAAATTACATTGAATACTCTTTTCATGGAACGTGTTCCACATAAAAGATGGGTTTTCATTTTTCAAACATTTATAAACCTCTAGCATTAATTTTTTCAAACTTTTTATGTGAATTGTACATTCATTTGATTTTTGTAGAAGTTCTTCAAATGGAGAAGAATAGTCATTTCGTAGAATTCGAAGTGCCCTTCTGTGGCTGCAGTTTAGCTCCTTATTGGCAGCTTTTCCACAAAACATCCATATGAAAGAGCAATAATTAAACTAAGATGTTATAAAATAGTTATAGAGGATAAGCGATTGTTTTTCATTAAAGTACTTTGAAATCCTAGAAAAGGCACTAATTTTGCTGTTTGCCTTCGGACAAATTTTAAGGACATGGACATGTTGGTTAAATGTTAATTTAGAATCAATCGTTACTCCTAATAGAGTAACGTTATTGGCAACATCAATGGACCACCCCCCTACCTCCAGAACTATGTTTTCATTGCTATTTAAACCGAATAATATAACTTGAAATTTTGATGCATTCACAATCATTTGGTTTCTTTTAAACCAATACATCGATTTAGACACATCTTCTTAAAGACTTGAGGCAACAACTTCAAAAGAATTGCCAAAAGAAAACAGAGTATTGTCATCTGCAAAATTGCATACCTCCGACTGTTTAATAATGTAAATGAAATCATTGATGAAAATATTAAATAATAATGGGCCTTAGCACAGAACCTTGAGGAACACCAGTCTTTTTTCCAGCCAACTACTGTTATTCGTATCTATTTTTACTGTTTGTTTCCTATACGAAAGGTAATTTGCAATTAGCTTTAGGCTTTGCCCCAAAACCATATGCATTTAATTTTGTAATGAGTAGATCATGTGGTATGCAATCAAATGCCCTTGATAAATCCACTGAGATCATGCTTGCATCACCTTTCGAATCTAAAGTCTTTCGTATTTTCTTAGTTACCCGAATGAGTGCGTGCTCAGTACTATAGTTTTTTCTGTAAGAGCAAAACAGAGTTGATATTTTAGTGTCAATAAAAGGTACGATCTGTTTTTCCAACAAGCGTTCAAATACCTTAGACATTGCTGAGGGTACACTAATACGCCTATAGTCAATTTTAGAGGTGGGGTCAGAACTTTTATGAATTGCAGATACATCTACCGCCTTAAGAACATCAGGGAATTCACAGGAAAGGAGCACAGGAGAAGATAAGTGCGCTTCTATTTCCTTTTCAAGCACCAGAAGTGTATTCTACATCTTTGCTATTTTCTGGCATGTCGTTCCAAGTTTTTAAGCGAGAGTAACCAAATCCTTAATTGGGGATCCAAAATTTTTAGCCTGGGCATCTCGAGATCCCTAATATCACTCGTATCATAAACTGAGTAGGTCTATACGCATCATAAGTGGGTCTATACTGGTGTGTATCCCATAGGCTTTCCGGACTTAACTTGACTTGGTCAAAATCCTATATGCCATCACAGAGCACTCAAATTGAATTTCGTTATAAAGCATAAGATAACGCAGAGGTCGGGAACCTTTTTGGCTGAGAGAGCCACGAAAGCCTCATGTTTAAAAATGGATTTCCATTAGAGCCATACAATCGAGCATTGGTGTCGCATGGGACCACAAAATCTTCTAATTCGAAACTAACTTGGCCAATCGGACTATATGACTACTGGAGACGACACCAGTGTTTACTTTGTAAAGCAGTTCTGGAGGTATTTGCTATTTTGCTATACATTGAAGAAAGTCCGTTACGGCTTGTCTACGAGACAGAGAGTCAGACGCAGTCTTGAAAAGAGCCACATCTGGCTCGCGAGCCATAGGCTCCCGACCGCTGAGACAACGTAACTTAAATCCGAATACCTGATTATTAAAGGAGGGCGGTAATATATGAATATTTTGCCATGAATAATGGAGATCTAACTCAATATTGATATGTAAACAGTCTGTTTGTACTACAGAACTTAACAAGACCACGAAAAAGAGGCAACATTTTTAGACACACTTAAAAGCTTTTTTCGACCGACACTCGTCAGAGTATGAAACGTCGGATAGCGACCAAAATGTTAACCGAAATATATAACCAGATGCGGTTACATGTGGTAGAATACGTCTAATTGGCTCCAAGAGTGACCAATTAGGACCCATTCACCATTGTTTACTTGAAGAGTCCTAATGAGAAAACGAACTCTTTCTAAATGTTGATAGTAAGTAATGAATTCTCTTACCCCATTGGAAACAAAGCTGCCCATCCAGGAATAAATTTGGGGTCTCTAAATATCCAGCATAATACCAAAGCAAGAAAGTGACCAAATACAGCATATTCAGCAAATCTGTTTGGCAGAAGAAGACGTCATAATGTTAAAGGAAGAGTAGACAAGGAATATTGGAATAGCTATCTGAACCATAAGTAGTCCAGTCTGAAACGACACAAGTATCATGTAGACGGAGTCTAAATCATATTAAAAAAATTAAATTGGTGGTACATTTATTACCTAATTGAAAATAAATCGTAGGCAACAATTTTGGCTTTCGAATAAACGATTTTCTTCAATAAGCAATTTTGTAAGCAGCAAAATTCGATGGAAAAAACATTTAGGAAAATTCAGGGAAAACCTGGATTAGTCAGGGACTTTTCTACAGTATCTATCCAAGTCAGAGAAAATTCATGGAAAACAAATTGTTTGTCGGCAGAGCATTATCATCAAGTTGTGCACAATTTGCAAAATGTGGTTGTTCCACTTATTGTCAGTAAATGTAAACTTTATCACTTTGCATAGTGCTATAGCAACCATCTATAAGATAGGATATCTACATATATATCATATCTATAAGGTTCTATTTTCTTTAATTATAATAATAACCAGATTATTTATACAGGATAGCCTATCAGCATCGTAGTGTTGCTGTTGTCTTACTATAGTCGCCAAAAGTCCTGGGACACTTTGCACATTTCTATTCTCCACGCAACATTCACCTCTCTCCCCCTAAATAATGTTGCTTTTTAGAAGATATACAGTACTCGCCAAAAGTCCTGGGACACTTTGTATATTTTCAATCTAGACGGAGAATTCACCCCCCTCCTCCCCCTAAACAATGTTGGTTACTGAGAGAAGTACATGCGGTAACGGAAAAATTTTTCGTGCACAATAACGCCAAGTGTCTCAGGAACAGACCAACATTGTTTTAGGGGGAAGGGGGTTTGCATCAAGGCGTCGTGGTTGAAGTGCTGAGAAGGCTGTGGTTTTTCATAAGTTTTGAAAATGTCCCAAGGACTTTTGGCAAGTATTGTACATGCGGCCATCGAAAAATTTTACGTGCCCAATACAGTTTTCTACAAATTTTTGAGAGTGCCCCAGGGATATTTGTCGACTATTGCAGGTATTTTGTCTAGGGAAAAAAACAAAAAAGCAATAAACGTTCTTTTATAAGAAAAAAGTTTATAAGAAAATGAGGCTCAAATCGTCAAAATCTTAAATAAATCTTAAGAAAATCACGCGGCTCAATTTCCAAAATTAAGCTTTTTTATTGGCCAAAAATCGATATTTCGTCATTATTGCATTCAAAATGTTAAAGATGGACTTCAAATTCAAGCGTGCAATGTTAGTAACGACTGTTTAACTGATTTTAGCCAATTCTACTTAAGAAAAAGTTAAGAAAAAGTTAAGAAAATCTCAGGCTCAATTTCGGGAAAAGCTAAGAAAATTGAGGCTCAAGCAACATTGTGGTTTTCTTATAAAAAAACGTGTATTGATTTTGTGCAATCTATTTTCGTAAATATTTGAATTGAAGGTTAGGGAAAACAAGAGCCTTTTTGACTATCAGTTGGAGAAATGTTAAGGAAAAGTCATGCAAAATGATTGGAGAATTGCTTACGAACACTGTAAATACCTCTCTATTGGATGATTTAGTTGAGAATCAGTGCGTTATTTGGTTCTGTGCGATTGTCCTTTGACTAGATGAGTATGCTAACGTTTTTTAAAAAATGACTAAAACATATGACTAATAAATGCTATAATGAAACTACGCAACCACTAAGCAATTCAAGACTAAACTTTTGTCTAACAAATAAGCAACTTGAGATCAATCCAAAATAATCATTCAATGACATAAATCACCTACGTTATTGGTCCAAGATCATCGTACTGCCTTCTCATTAGCTCATAAACCTCCTGTCCTTTTGTTTTGTTTCTTTTGCGTCCACGAAAGCAACAGCACAGGTGCTTCCAGCTGCAAATTCGATTAGGAAGGTTGAGTAAATCCATAAATGAGGTTTCAACTGGCATAAAATACATGTATTGATGAGCAATCTATGGTGATCAATGAAATTTGATATGTACTACGTCAGAGATGACCAAAATAACACTTGAAAAATACTTCTTTATTTAAAACTTGAAATACGTCTGTTAAAAATGATGGAGCACTTTCTTTCATAATGTTGTTCTGCTTTTTAAACTTTCTGGCAAGCAACAAAATTGCATTAACGACAATCCACCTGCAGTAATGAAATCTGCTCTATTATATTGAGCTCAATACGTCACAAGTGACCAAAGGAACACGTAAGAAAAAGATCAACTCAAGAACAGACTCTATAAACATTCCACCTTTATCCCACTAAATTCCAATACGTTTTTCAAGTTTTGAATCTTTGTATACTTTAGTTCAAAATGAAGAACGTATCTTAAAGACTTAAGTCATGATTCTGCAGTGGGATAGGTCCAAAGCTACAATCTAATTAGCTGTCGAGAGTCAAGGCCACTCCTTGAAACTTACCCTGGTAGGGCCTACAGTTAGCTGAAAAACGTGGATACCGATCCCAGCTTCATCTTAGGTGCCTAGAGTACAAAACCGGAAATAGCCTGTAAACAGAAACTACTGATAGAATTCTTCTTTAGGAGGTACGACACCACACTCCATTTTAGGAACTGGCGGGTTGAGATTGACATAAAACCCCATAACCTAACATGCTATAGTTCTTAGGTATATCTATCCATTGATATTCCAAGCTGTGACTCGTCAGAATCGACTTCATGCTAGGCTGTCATTCTTTACTTTTCTTTAGACAAAGTATGGCTGCTCCTACGCTATCAAGTTAAAAGACGAACAAAATCGCTGTTACAGGTTTTTTCGAAATTGCATAAATTGATAACCTATACTGCCTAGTTACCAATGCCACTGCTTAGTTTTCGTGAACTTCTACACGGTATAACCACTGATCAGTGGGTATAATATACGTGATATAACACATGCTTTCTTCAAGGTGACTCTCCATAAATTGCAATACAACATCAATGCAATTGAGATGTCCCTCTAATAATGAACACAATTCACTGGCACATGAAAGTTAGATGTCTAAACCAGATTTTAGAAAAAGGACGAAAAATTTCCTAATCTATATGTAATTCAGTAACAGGGACGTAGCTATAGGGGTTGCAGGAAGTAACGCATCCCCGCCCAACATTCAGCTTGCCCGCAAATATGCAGTACATGAATAGTGCTAGTTGATGTTGTATTCACTGGCAAAACGTAAGGGAAATCTTCTTTGTCGGCAAATCAGGGTTCTCCACCCCTCCAAAAGTTTCCCTTAGTTTTGTCCCTGTTTAGTGAAGCCGGATTTCTTATCATTCGTATATGTGAATGAATTCCAATTTGAATTTACCTTATTCCAAAGTAAAATGCTTGAAGGTAGATCCATGCTATTCCCAAAAATATGAGCATTTCAGGGAAGGCATATGTTGTCCAAGTTAGGAAAGACATTCCCGGTGAGCCTTTGAAAACGCTGTAAAATAAAAAATATAAAAGTACAAAAACTGAGGCATATTTCTAAAACATTAGCAATAAAGTAGATGAATTAATATTTATTAAATGAAGCAATCATATACATAATAGATAATAAGCATATTTAAATTATGGAATGATACTACAATCTTTATAATACAGTTATACATATTATAATCAATTATACATATTATAATTGGAAATAAAATGGTCAATTTTCTAGATATTTGCCAAAAGCAATGATGCATTTTTATGATGAATTTTTAAAACAGAAACCATATAACAATAAATGTATAAATCTTTCATAGATATCACTAGGGATAGTATAATAATTAACTTCACAGGCAGGGCGTATCACTACTACTACAAAAAAAATTCTATTGCTAAATTGTTGCTCAATAAGATTAAAACAAATGGTCCGGTATTCTAGGACTGCTGGGGATAGTGAGAAATATTCTATTATCAATAGTATCATTGATAAGGTTTACTAACTCAGTCAATTGTCCTGCCAAAATCTGTTGGGGGGTTGTTCCCGTCAATGTACCCGTACCACCGATGTTGGCAGCATAACAAATGCACAGCGTCATCGCGATGCAGAGTGTTTTATGATGTTTAATCCTTTCGTCGGTCTGGAAGAAAGTAATGAATCTTAAAAATGTCATGGAAAATAATAAATACTAATAAGACGTTAAAACACGTGGCAAACCATTAAGTCATCTTTATTGTGATTGGCCAATTCGCTTGTTTTGCCCGCCAATACCGCGGTTTTTGGTGGGCAAAACAAGCGCCTTGACCAATCATCATAAAGATGACGTAATGGTTTGTCACGAGGTCTAGAGTCTTATTGACTAGATATAAGCCATATCTAATGACAGATGTTAGAGATGCTTTTATTAAAGACAGAGTTTAATGCAAAAGAGTCGATGCTGCAGGCTTAGCAAAAAGATTATTAACAGAGGGATGGGTAAGGGGAAATAAAAGAATGGAATAAAATGCTAACGAACAGCTCTAATAGAGCAATCATGTACCTAAAGGAGGCATGGGGGCAATGCCTAGCCAAATGAACAACTTTGCATGTTTTTGCCTCCCCTCCAACAGAATTATTAACTTGGAGATTTACATAACAAAATAGGACATTTGCCCCTCCAAAGTAATTGTACAGGCAGGTGCTGCCCCATCCAGTGTATTTCTTCCAGCTATGTTCATGTGCTAGAAGAAATTTTCCATTCCATTGTTGTCTACAAAATCTCTCCTCAGATCACGTCAAGGAAGTTGAAAGAAAATTGTCAGGAGCAGCTCATAGATATAAACAGTTATGA
>WIPJ01002079.1:80612-94294 GCA_018155075.1 Cassiopea andromeda
CCAATAATAATACCAATAATAATACAAACTATTTAAGAATTAATTCTCCCAACCCTTCTTCTAAACCACGTGCAGCTTTGCTGATAACAGGACGTATGAAAGTAAAGTCAGCTGTAAGATGCAACGTAGGCCTGCCGCAAACCGCAACAGAGCTACGCAAGGAGACAACTAGGGCGACGGATGGAATACTGTACATTGACCTATTCAGGACACAACAAACACACATGCAAACAGGAACACAAACAGTGTAAACTACGCCATTCGTCTTAATAAAATACATACCTTCGTCTGGACTATCAATGGCAACGGACTGAGAAGAATTGGAGTCAACATTATGATGAGAAAGGTTCTCCATTCTCGCAAACGGTGCAGGTATGCCAAGCAACTACGAGCCATTGTGGTATTTGCCCATTCACAACCGTTCTGTCCCATGAATTACTTGAAGATTCCTGAATGTAGCACAGCAAGTGTTTTTGTAGGCAAAAACATGGAATGCGGAATTATGGAAGGTAACCATAGGGAGCGCAGGACAGGAAAAAATGGAAAGGACATTTGAAAGATGCCAACCTTCATTTATGAAGAGGCGTAAAGAAGAAGAACCACAGGGTGGAGAAATGTGTGTGGTTGTATGTATACTTGTGTGTGAGGGGGGAGGGGGTAGTTTATAGGAAGGATCCAATACTTAATAGAATGGAGGCTAAATACTGCTTCACGATTTTTCAGACGGACAAGCAAATTTTGTCTCCATACTTTCCCAACAAGCAGAAGCGAAAATACCGGGGGGAGTTGGGTGTGGCACCCCCAACATACAAAATAGCACAGTTTCCAGGGCAATTAAATCTCTTCGCCGGGCAGTAATGATATCAAAGAATCGTGCTAAATATGTCTTCCAGTGCCTAATAGTGGCATGGACTAGTTTTCCTTCGGAGCACTGGTGTTAGATTTTGTTTCTAGCTTTGGACTGCAGACATACGACCCATCAATCTTGAAATGAAAGGTGAACAAGCTTGTTCATCTCTCATTTCAAGGTTGAGGGATAAGGTACCAATCAGATAAGAGTAGTTGCCAAAGACGATATTATATCTCACATTTACTGCCGCAATGGTATTATTTAAAATCTATTGTCATGTTGTAGATGCAGCATGCGCAGGGCAAAACCCAAAGTTGCAGGGCAAAAGCCTCTGACCCTCTCCTCCATTGAAAGTATGCTAATTAAGCCCTTGCCGACAGGCAACCTTTTGTAAATGATTCTGATGTGCAATATTCTCTCTTCAAATTCATATTAATGGAAAAGCTATTTGGGTAATAAATTTTCTCCTAAATATGTTGCAAAACTGTCTTCATTTCTGTAAGCAATTTTTCACATGACTTTACCACTCCGGGGTTTTCAAGTCCACACGAGGCATTCAGTCTGCGTTTTACGAAAAGCACTCCACTCACGATTTTCCGGAAAAATCAGCTTGCATAGGGTTTCCATGACAGCTCTCATTAGGTTGTCATTAGTGACATCAAGATTGCCCTGCGTACTGATTAACAGACAATGCTAGTTCCTTGGAGTCTTCTTAGAACGGCCATCCCCAGACCTTAGGGGGTTGGTGGTCCTAGAAATATAAAATTCCTACAAAATACAATTGTTCTTCATAAGAAACCTGTCTTGGCTCAGTACTGAGACTTCCTTAACTTTTCATAATTCCATTATCAAAACTTTCGACTGCCGATTGAAACCGGCTATACCGCAACTACTCGAAGACGCCCCAACTTAAAAAGCACATTTAGCAAATAAGCCCAGCCCCCTTGAATAAGTCCCCATGGGGCCTTATTCGGGAGAAGCATAGTTGTAGAATAATATCTGATTTCAAGAAAGCCCCACATGACAATAGGCTTACAGTATTGCTTTCCTTGACTGGTGACTAGAAAACTAAAAGACATGCGGCTTTCTTGATTATAATGAAGAGATTGTTGTTGATTAATAGATCTCGTTTGCGAGATCGCCTCTTTGTAACTTTTTAATGTAGTTGATTGAGACAATTATGTCGTCTTTTATGGCAACCTTTGAGGAAAATGCCAGTTTGAAATAAGCCCCCCACCCAAAAATTCACTTTTGCTAATAAATCCTCAAAGGCTTATTAAAGGATTAACGGTACATGCATAGCACTTTTCACACAGATAATCCAAATTTTGAATAGATATACACTTATACACCTTCTTTGGTCTCAGATATCTAGTATAATAAAGACAACATTTATCGCCAATTGAAAAAATGACATTTCATTGTAAACAACTTATTATTTGTAATTGTAGCAGTAAAGAAATTGTTTATTAGGGACTGATCGTTCATTATTTCTCAGGGAGGGCCAGTACTTTTTCAGCAGATGTGCCTGCTCTAAAACTTATCTCATAACTTGAATTAAGTGTAAAACTTTCAGCCCCCATCATGGAACTTGTACCCCCATATCTGTCATCTTAGAATATTGGTAAATTCTGGTAACTAGTAAAGACAATTTAAAGGTAGCCCATGATTTATTTTTGCGTTATAAATGCTGCGTTCTGCGAGTGATTAGGTAAGTGCAATGAGATATCTCATTGGGTAAGTGACCAATAAACCCCAATTAAAACATGGATGAAAAAATATACCCCCCTCTGAAAGAAGCATTTTAAAGTTGTACCCCCGGAAAGAAACACTACCTCTCTCCTCCTCCCTGAGACATAAAGAGCAACCAGTCCGTTAGTGACAGTTTTTCAACCCTAATATCCTGCAAAAATGGCGATACTCAACGTTTTAATGAGAAATGTATTCATCGTGCTTTGACATACTAATTATTGTCGGATGGATCACCTTGTCGACAAAACTGGCATAGTTGATGTCAATTTGAAAGAAAAACTTTTCAGATTTGCCAGCAAAATCCGACATGTAAAAAGTTACCGAAGGTCTTTACGACGAGGAACTATATCCTAAGAAAGAAACATAGTGAAGAAGGTTGAGCCTTTAATGTTGCAACATACTTCAAGGGCAGAACCTTTCGCGGGCAGAAATTGTCGCGAGAAAAATTCGCGAACTTCCGGATCAAACTGGAGCGAATTCCGAGTTCTTTTGAAAATTTCGTGGCAAAAACTTGCCACTGACAAAAAACTTCATTTTTGCGTGATAATACTTTCACGACTGAAGAAAAATATGGGTAAAAACAAAAATTGATAAGTACCTTCAGCACTGTCAGTGATTTCCTATTCGATTAAATGGCAATAGAAGATTTCTGGTAGAGAATAAGACATAATTGCCTTCCAAATGACTGTATATTCGTTTATTTGAAAGGGGATCCTGAATTTATAAAGTCTTAGGGTCCAAAAGAGTAAGAATAAGGTACTTCAAAGAAAAACCTTCGTGAGTGGAAAACTTTACGTAGCTTTGCGAAAACTTTCGCGAATTTCAATGGTTCCAAGTCAGAAACTTGCGCGAAAAAGGTCAAAACTCGTGAAAATTGCGAAACTCTCTGCCCTTGAAACATTGTCTTTTAAGAAAGTAAAGATATTTAGTCTGAGTCTACTAGCTCTCGAATAGCTAAGTCTGAATTCATGTGTGGTTTTTAATAGGCAGAACAGCTTAAACAAAAGATATTTCCATAAGACAAAAGATGGTGCCACCTTCATTCCTAAAAATGTTACCAAGGGGTTAGTCATTTATAATACCGGGGGTTAGTCATTTATAATCCTGGGTACTGGGGAAACGACTAGAATTGGGGAGGGTATGAAAACTTCTCATAGGACAATTGAGGTATGAAACTTCTTGAAAACATTTTAGCAATGTGGTATGAAATCTTGCAAATATTGAAATCTTGTAAATATTTTTCAATTGGGCATGAAAACACTGATAAAATTAGAGGGGTTAAAAACTGTTGAACAGTTTCTAAATGATTTAGATTCTAAATGATGATCTAAGTGATAAATGACTGGTTCCTAAAACATTTCTTATAAAAATAGTGGATCTGGGCCCCCTGTTACTTTGAAAAGTGACTTCTCATTCATAAAAACAACTCCTCATATTAAGTCCTTTGAATGAAAATTCACCAACATTTTTACAGTTTCTCATTTGTGTAGGCCAGTGGTTTTCAACCTTTCTGGTGGAGCGGAACCCCAAGGATGTATTCCAGTGGATCTAGAAACCCCTGTTCACCAACTGCATAGGAATGTTAAAATAAAGTGTCGATCGTAGCATTTGTATTACTTCTGACGGAACCCCGGGCTGTACTGGCGGATCCCTATGGTTCCGGGGAACCCCAGCTGAAAACCACAGGTGTATACGGTTGAGAAGTTACAAGATGGTGTCTTAATGAACGACAGCTAAGCTAATACATGACTTTTTAACCAACAAAACAATCCTAGAAGCTTGCGCAGCAAAAATTTACAAATCATAATGCAAAAATTTGTCCCCATAACTTTGACGATCGCAGCTCAAAGAGAATAGCCAAATTTGGAAGTCACCTCGCCCCGTTCTCTGTATGTTGAAGACAAGAGGTGAAGGAGGAAATCTTTCCAATCTATGTGCGAATTTTGAGATGAGGAGCAAATCTTTCCAATCTATGTCGTTACATTGGATGCTAGGGTTGTCAGATTTTGAGCTAGGCTGGTGGAGAGCGTAGTAGCCAAGGTTGTTCCCACTGATACTACTGTTGTCGTCGCATTTGCAAGGAATGTCGCATTTGTTGCCGCGATGGTTGTCAAGGCACCACCTCCACCTCCGCACTTTCCATTGGTCGAACCAGTTCCAGCCCAGGCCGGAAACTCTGTCAGGCCAAAGTAGCCCATGCCGAACGTGTTAATTGAAATCGTAACAACAAGTATTCCGATGATATTCATTCCAAAGCCGGCCTTGACCTAAAATGAAAGCGAGCAAAAGTATAGAAGGAAGAAGAGGGCGATTTTGGAAAGGAAACCACACGTTTTTTTTATAAGAAAACACTCATTTTGCCTGAGCTTCAATTTTCTTAACTTTTCCCGAAATTGAGTCTGACATTTTCTTAAATTTGTCTAAACTTTTACTGAAATAAACTGGCTAAAATGGTTTACACTTTCGTTATTAACATTGCATACTTGAATTTGAATTCCATCTTTAACATTTTGAATGCAATAGCGAAGAAACATCGATTTTTGGCCAATAAAAACACTAAATTCTGGAAATTGGCCATCGTGTTTTTCTTAAGATTTTCTTGAGATTTTGACGATTTGAGCCCCATTTTCTTATAAACTTTTTTCTTATAAAAAAGAACGTGTAGAAGAAAGAAGAGGTAGGGGAAGGCAAAGGGTAAAGTGGATGAACAACGTCAAAAACTGGATGAATCTAAATTATTGCGATTGAGCGCGATTGGTAAGCAACAGAGAGGAGTGGAGGTCGATGACTGTCAATCTGATTGGAGAAGATGGTACATGAAGAAGAAGAAGAAAACTATAGAAGAGAAGAAAGTCAAATCATGGAAATGAAAGCCATTAAAGTCAAAGGAAGCATTTTTCTTCAAGCTGTGCTTGATACGCAAAAATCAAAGGCATCCGACGTCAGTTTAGCTCAAAAATGTAAAAGCAATGATGATTGTGGAAAAAAGAAATAATAAAGTGGAACCGTTTGAGTTTTAGAAATTAACGCAAACACTCCAAATCACGTAGCAAAACCCTTGGAATAACCAGAACATCATGCGCTTATTATATCTGAATAATCCAATAACAGTTGTCTACCAATAAATATTCATATATTGAGCTTATTGCTTCTGTACTGAAAACAAAAATTTGCAATTTAAATTCTGAAAATTCTGGATAAATCTGAATCATTCACTGTTTATCAAGGAGCAAATGGGGATTCAATAGCTACACTTGTGAGGAAAAGGTGGCGAAGAACGAAGCAGGCTACTCTACTTCAAATACCGATGGTTCTAGATACTTGGAGTCTTCTAATACCAAGTTAATAAGGGTTGCAAAGGGGCATTTTCCAAAGTTGTAGGAAGTGTCGTTGTAAAAATTTTCTGGGACAAGCCCCCAGGCCTCTATAACCTCCCTATCCAGTTCACTTGATTTTGGTGCCATAAAACAGTTTGATACAACTTCATTTGATTTAGACACTGTTAAGAGACAATCATTAGCTGTCGTCTAGCTATGTAATATATTGACATTCATTATTGTTTTTGCAATTATGATTATAATTTATGTGCATAAAATTAAGGACATGATTATTCACATTAGAGAAAACGCCTCAGACTAAAAGGCAATTGTCGCATGCTGAACAAAATGATATCGCAAATTATATGATTACAATTTGTTCCATTCATGAAATTATAATAATTAGAATAGGAATCTATCTTTGTGTACATAAGTCCTAATGTTATGGCAACATCGGATGGACAAAATTTCCTAACAGACATGACAATTACTAATATTTCGTGCCCTTACTGATACCTTTATGGCACCATAACAGACAATGATCACATTATAGCCAACGTGATTAAAATATTTCTGAACGGGGTCCTCAAACTCCCTCCTTTCCCTGTGCGTCCAATAAGCAGCTCCTTTACATTTAGGTGTAGCTGCCACAATTATCTTACCTGATGGCCCACAATCCTTTGAGAGCAGGCTTCGCGACTAGTGTACAAAACAATGTCTTCATATCAGAAATCCAAACGAAGTGGAGACGGGTCATCCGAATGACAGCTTTTTCAAGCGCAAGAATATAGATAATAGAGAGTTAACGCAACACGACGCGCCTGCTGACGACGAGCCAAAGAAGTCTAGAAACGAGCGCGGTCACGCCATCCTTTCGCAAGCATTGGCGCGAATCTGAATATCGCGCTAGTTTCTAGACTCATTTGGCTCATCATGAGCAGACGCGTCGTGTTGGGTAAACTCTCTAATATCATATACACTGAGGTTTCTTTTCTGTCTAGGCCTACTTAACTTGCAGCACTTGCTATTTACTCTTTTCTCTAAGTAAACAACCTGAAACTGTCCAAAGCAAAGTTATGTTGATCCACTTCCTAGCTGTTCCCAAAATGTTGAAAAAAGATAGAGAATAATATTTTGAAGCAAGTTCCTCACCATATCTGGAATTGATAAGCGTCCAGTTGCGAAGACAATAGCATTTGGCGGAGTAGCAACAGGCAGCATGAATGCAAAAGATGCACAAACTGTTGCGGGAACCATCAAGTAGAAAGGATGGACTTTTATACTTTGGGCCTAAAAATGACGAATAATGATGTACATGGTTTGTTTATAAGAAAAATATCTATAAGAAACATGAATTTAAAATTAGGCAAAAATTCAGAAACATCTAAGAAACACTGGCAGCCTGAGTTTTTACAAAAAATCTTTGAAAAAACTAGAAAGAAGATTGAAACAACATCCAGTTCATGCCTCACAAAACCTGAACATCCTTCTTCTTGCATCACAGTTGCCTAATCTGGGATGCTATTATCATTGTAGGTCTTAAGAAATCTAAGAAGCATCTAAGAAACATTTAAGGTTCGATTTAACGAAATATTAAAAAACATCCAGGCCAAAGCTAGAAATTCTTTTTTATAAAAAACTTGTATTAGACAGTAGAGACATCTAGAAAATCTATCATGTGTGAACTGTGTGAGAAAAATACAGAGCTACTATACCCTATCAAGTCAGCACTGGCAATACTGGAGAACATTAGTAAAACTTTCTAAAGTGATACTAATAATAAAACAGTCCAAATGGCAAAAGAAATCGACAGTATGCACGCTTTCAGAATATCATTTTCGGATTTCAATCAAATCTTAATTCTAGATCTTGATATATACTTTAGTTAAAATCTGGATAGAATCCTAATCTCGAGAAGAAGTACCAAAAACTCTTTCAGATTTTACTACAAGTTTGTCACTTAGATTTAGCACCAGCATAAATGCATAATAGCTATAGGAGATATAATAAGGACTGCAGGCCTACAAGTGTTTTTAATAGGCAGGTATCGTAAAAAATCCTTTAACAATAATTCCAAAACTTTTCCAATGCCAAATTACCAAATTTCTAAAACCATGAAATACATTTTCATTTGCATTCTGAAGTCCCATAAAAATGGATAAACGTTAGTTTCAATGTAATTATGATTTTATGGCGGATTATGCTTTATATTATAAATAGTAAAATGACCAAATATAATATATACGGTGTTTAAAACTACACTTAGTTATATCTATTTCAGGACATTTCAAAAAATTTTCCCCAAAAAAATCCAAAACCTTTCCATAGCCATTTTCAAAAATCTGTCTTTTTCAAAAGCTTTCCAAGTCCTGGAAAATTACATTATTGATATTTATAACTTTCCAAAACTTTCCAAAACCCGGACAGACCCTAAATAAGAAACCACTTTATAAGCAACCTAGTACTAGACAGCCTAAAATTTAAGGAACTTTTAGAACTACAAGGAAAGAGCTAAGAAACTTCAGATAAATAGTACATTGAAATCGTTACACCGTTCACTGAACGCTGTACCAAAACAATGTGAATGTGACATTGCTTTAGGAATCAATTCGTACCGATGCATTTTGCTTGCTATAGGACAAATAGTATGCTACATTCGAGTTCTGCGTACGCATTCATAGCAACTTAGTTCGCTAAATTAAGAAACTTTAAAGAATCTTCTAGAAATTTACCACAGCACGAAAAAGCGGCAACATTCTTTTCACATACTTAAAGGCTTTTTTCGTCCGACGCTCATCAGAGTATGAAAACGTCGGATAGTGATCAAAAGGTTAACCGAAATATATATCCAGATGCAGTTAATGTGATAGGATGCGTCTAATTGGTCCCAAGGGTGACCAATTAGGACCTATTAACATTGCTTACTTGAAGAGTCCCAATGAGAAAACAAACTCTTTTTGTCTACACAAGACTGGGTTTTGAGTCTTGATGTAAACAGATTCCAAATCACGTAAATAAAAAGACGATCTTGCTTGCCCACTGATCCGAAAATTGTCGTCTGTATATGCTTTGGCGCATTCTGGATTTGCAACAAGGTGTTGTCCTTTGGCCAACTCACAATTAATTTTAGATTTGTTGTTTTTACATATTCGAGGTAGCTGCTCTCCTGCGGTATAACTGTTCTTAAAGATGCTCGTGGGGACATGCTGTTTTATTCTGTCTGCTAGTCTCTGCGTAGTGCATCCTACGTACCGAGTGTCACATCGGCACGAAAACTATTTAGATCTTCTAGAACTAAAATGTGGCCAAAAGATAAGAAACGTTTGGTATTAGGCTGTATACTTGGTAAAAATTCGCTATGTATTCATGGATGAGTAGATTCATATACAGAGGAATACAAGCATAAGAAATGGGAATGTATTTACTGCATAATTGCTATAAAGCTTTATTTGCCTTAGAAAATATAAATTTTATCAGGCTCGCCATGAAAAATGCTGCCATGCCAAAGTTACTGCTAGATTGTCAAGAGCCTCTATGGCAGTCAGCTGAATCTTAATGAAATTGAAAACCTGTGCAGTTAGGATACATGATATGATTGAATGGGAGATGGTGCTGAGGGGGAGAGGATGGTGAAGTGCTATAGTTCCGTCTTTCCTGCAGATTAAGATGCCTAGGGATGAACAAGGAAGTAGCAGTCATACCTTAGTTGGTACATTACGCTGCCCCTAATCTTAAAACATACTACACTTTCTCCTAGAGTGAATAAGTAAAAGCCACTTACCAAGGAAGCTAGAACAGGCAACAAAATCGTTGCTGTAGCTGTGTTTGATGTGAATTCAGTTAGAAACGTAAGTAAAATAGAGATCACCAAAGCAATAACAAAATCTGGAACCGAATCCAAAGCTACCAGCTGGCAACCAAGCCACTTCGAGAGTCCAGATGTCTAAAATGTAAGCTATTTTATTAGAGACATTCAGTGTACTTCATCCAAGGGAGCACCCAAACCACAACATTCAAAGCTAAACATGGTGGGGAAGGGGTTAAAGACTCGAATAGTCTGAAACATAGCATTGAACTCTATTCAGCACAAAGAAGGTAAATAGCTGAGCATCCACGTAGCCGCTATTGATCTCACTATCACGTCCAACTAATGCTACCCAGTGTGTAGTATGGGATTTTTTAGTCACAGATTCTAGCCAAAAGTTTTCTACTAAAAATAGCTCACCATTTGAGTTGGTAAAACTTAGGCAAACTTGGCGTAAATGCTATAAAACATGTCAGAATTCGCCAAACTACAACTGGCGACGTTCTATGAAGGTTCGTGCTCGACACAGATCTGGCGCAAAAAGGGCCTCCAATGCAGGCAGACTGGAACGAGCGCATTCAACTTGCTTTCCAGAAACAGGTTCCAGAGCTTACCTCACAAGCACGAGCAAGAGCAAAACCACTTCCAAGTAGAATGGTCACATTCCACGGAAACTTGAGCTGTGTAGCTTTCCACTCAAGAATTGTCGTGTGAGGCTCTATAAGAAAAAACGCAACGATGAACAGCATAGATCTGCGTTAGGAAATTCACAAGGAGAGCAGAGGTACACATGTTTTCACTACACTACAAATTTACGTTATGCATATGCAAAAGCCTTTCTGCTAGGGAGTCAATGCAACAGCAACGCTATAAGCTGAGTAAACACATACGGGCTATACATATACATCTTTCAAAAGTACAAGGTAATAGAGGAACACCGTACGAGGCTACAGTAATTCACACATAACAACTGCATGTATAATGATATATATGTACGTTCTAAAGCAATGGTTTTCAACTAGGATTCCTCCAGTGCAGTCCAGGGGTCATGTCACAAGCTACAAAGATGCTAAAATGCTACAGAAATGTTATTTTAATTCTCCTGTACAAATATGTGAACAAGAGTCCTAAAGTCACTGGAATGTTTCCTTGGAGTTTTGCTCCAAGAAAAGGTTGAAAACTGCTGTTTTAAAGCACGCTATAATAAAAACAGTGGCTAAGACTGCAATTGAAGAATACGCCATGGTAATCCTGCATACTTACTCTTTCTACGAGGCCCACCAAGCACTTCTGGTCGTTCAGAGGGAAATACAAACATTGAGAAACAAATGATAATAGCAGCCGTTGCATCACTCACGTAACTCTTTTTTCTAAAACATGCGAATGAACTTAGGCAGAACAACAACAACTTCTCTGATTATGACAATTGACTGCTGAAACTAGCTACATCCTAAGTGAAACAAAATGAGAAACTCCACAAATGATAGTACGATTTATCTATTTGCTGTACATATGCTGGGAGAACCATCTACCATATCATATACGCCCCCAGCCAACTGTGTGTCTTCATATACTGTATTAAGCATATAAAGATGTACAATTATGCATATTTACATATTTACATATAGTAGACTTCGGGAACAAAAGCATGGAAACGATGGCTCTCAGCAACTTAAAAACGTGGTCACAAATAGCTTAGCTTGTCTTTTGTAGTTTTTGATGCCATACTGGTCCAGAATTCTTTTCACAAGCCGTATTGATATTTGCTCTGATGGATATTTAAGTTGCAAACGATAATCCTCGGCTCTCTTGGCCTTAGGAGTATTGGCCCGATACCGAGAACGATACAACTCTTGGTACATATGACCAATAGTGATCTCGTACCTCTTGACAACAGTCCCGCAAAAGTACTCGGCCATATCATTCTTGATACCGTTCTTGCACTTGTCCAGCGAATGCGCCTCCCTATTTTCCTCAAAACCTCCACCATCGCCATCAATATCAGCGCAGTACTCTACCACGTCCATTAAATCGTCGTTCTCCTCGGGGGTGGGGGGAACTGACTGTTCCTCAGATGATAAAATAACAAATGACTCCTCCACCTCAGCCCGCTGCCAGCACCCACACCAGCAAACAAGTGGACGACAGCCTTCAAATGCAACCACTACATGACTATACTACAACAAAAATTACAATTAAGAAGAACTCTCACGACAGGCATCCAGAGCCGCAAGAAAGAGACACCACAGATCTACAACAACCACACAATCAAATACAAATACAACAAACAGTCATGATGAAAAGCCCCCCAATATACCAACACCGCCGCCCCCACCACAGTCAATAGAAGAGGAACAACCAGGATCAACACAAAATCTTCTACAAGAGATATGCATAAACATGACCCCAAACGACTTGCACACATTCATATCGTCCCAATCAACAACAGTCTTCAACAACCTCAAACAATTTGTTCATCAGAAATTTCTCGAAACAGGACTCATAGGTACAATAGAATTTAACAGACAGGTCACCACACTGCCATCACCATCCCAGCAACAACACAATAAAAGACCAAAAAAAATTCACAATACCCACATTCGTCAGCGGATCCTTCATACAACCAATGTCAAGAGACAAATACACTCAGCGATACCTAGAACCCTACCAATTTCGACTACCACCTGCCAGAGAAATACTTCAAACTCCCGGAGACCAACACCCATGACTATTCATCATAAAACCACAAACAGGAAAAATACAAACCATTGACCCACCTGATCCCTCATCAAAGTTATCACAACAGCACATCGACAATGCTCAACAGATTATATTGGAAGGCGCGCACCAAAAAAGGCGACATCGCACTACACTCAACAACAAACATCGTGCCACCCCTGATCAAATCAACAGATTCCTACAAGACTAAAAGGGAATGACACACCCTACCCCCACCACAACTGAAGATGAGATGCTGCCTGATTACTAGAAACTGCATTGACACTTGAACAACATTTCTAACGATGCCTTGTAATTCTTAGATTCTAAGGCTGATCAAGATCAAAAGGATAACATTTTCTCATTATATATATACGTAATCTTACCTTTATCATCGTCTCTTTATTGTCTTATCTCCTTCGGACGGCCGGCCCAACTTTTACTACCAATAACTACCCATATTTATACCCCTACAATCACCCCTCAGATCATATTATGGTCTACATCTACACACGCATGCTCCATCACTAATACTACTCCAACCCACAACTGGCTGCTTCACACCTTACCCAACAATAAGGAACATTCCATGTGGAACACTCCGGTCTACAAATGACGCACAATTGGCACCGGGTATATATACTACTAGAATAGTTTGAAGCTACAACTTCTATTTTACCCATAGTTGAAAATCTCACTAATCTATAAATTTGTAGATAGCTCGTTCTCCTCTATTCAATTAATCTTTTAGAGGGCCACATTCTCCTTGTTCCTCCACTAAACCTTGTAGTTCAAAGTATTTTGAAATCTATAAATATTGCAAACATTTTGCATCATTTACTTTCCAACGTCAAGATACGAAAGCTAAATAAAACCAAAATGTTCCCTTGCTATTCTTTGGCAGTCTGATAATGTACAATCTTTAGTCATGTTTATATTTCCTTATTTTCTTTAAAATTGCAAAAGAATAGTTGCAAACTTTAGCATGTTTCGAAAATGGAAGCGTTTATTTACATCTGAATCCACTTTGGTCACGTCAGCTATCACTTACGAAAAAAGAAGCTTTGGGCCTTTCATTTTGATACTTCTGTACCCTGAGTGTACATTCATATCTACCAGAAGTCAGGAACCTTTTGACTGAGCGAGCTATAAACAGTGGTGTATCTGACTTAGGCTGGGGACATGAGAACCCCTAAGGGCCAGACCCCAAGCTTGTGAGGTCCTTGTAAGGCTGATGTTA
>WIPJ01002079.1:99454-116852 GCA_018155075.1 Cassiopea andromeda
TCTATCTATCTATCTATCTATCTATCTATCTATCTATCTATCTATCTATCTATCTATCTGTCTCTCTGTCTGTCTGTCCATCTATCTATCTATCTGTCTCTCTGTCTGTCTGTCCATCTATCTATCTATCTGTCTCTCTGTCTGTCTGTCCATCTATCTATCTATCTGTCTCTCTGTCTGTCTGTCTGTCTATCTATATAGGTATGTATCTGTTTCTCTTTCTCTCAAAATAAAGTGCCAAACATGTGTAACATTTTTCCTTAACGTTTGTAAAAGTAGTCACATGCGAATTGAGGCCCAACACACTGTACTAACACGTCTAAAAATAACAATAAATAACAGTTACGTCTGAGTGAAGTGCATCTGCAAAAATCTACGTTAAGAATATTACCCAATACCAAGAAACATCGCCTGAAGGTAGAGCCATGCAATAATGAGAAAAATAAGCATTTCTGGGAAGCCATAGAGAAACCAAGACAGGAATGAAATGCCCGGACCATCCTTGAACACGCTACGAGAGAAATATACTTAATGTTAGAAACTCAGAGCATAATAGGTGGTGATGTGATGAGTTGAAGTATTATAAGAATTACATGATATCCCTTCTGTCTAGCTCATTCAGTTTCCTTTGCATGACAACATGGCAGTGACCTTCACAATGGTTGATTTCATCCAATGCGAAAGACCCGTAAAAATCTCCACTACAGACATAGTCATATATCATATGAAAAGGAAGAAAATGGGATCGGATCCAAATTGGAGCCAATATACTTTTGTTGGGTGTTGGGGATTTGTGACTTGCAAACAATCAATCACCGCAAACCGAAGAATGTGTTAATACCGATAAGCAAAATTTGTCGAAAAAACTTAAATATATTGACAGTGAAAGAACAATGGCCACCATAATTTTACAAAAGATAGCTACTAATAACCTCCATACTATTTACTATTGGCTGCTTTATGTCTATTTTTCTTCCTGTAAACAAAAGTCATCTTACGTTCTATGAGCGGGCAAGAGTAGGCAACAGGCGGACAATGCCCTCATGCCCCTCTTGGTTGGCTTGTGCTCAGTATTTTACGGTATGTCAGTGCATTCCATTATTTAGATATGAACCACGGTTCATACTGAACCTGGAAAACCTGGAAAGTAGGCCATTTTTACGTAAAGTCAGGGAGAACCCGAAATAGTCAGGGAAAACCGGAATAGTCAGGGAATTTTCTATAATTTGTATCCAAGTCTGGGAAAAGTCAAGAAAACAAATTATTTAGTAAGCATATGATTTTCAGTACCTACTGGCATGGTTGTTGGCAAAGTTACTGTTCTAATTGTTGTCAGGAAATGTAAATTTGATGCTTTCCTTTGTGAAATATCAAGTGTAATATGCATAACCTAACTAATAGGATCCATTTTCTTTACTTCTTTTTGTAAACATGTGAAATGGGAGTCAGGGAAAAACTGAAGGTTTTTGACTACCAGTCAAGGAAAAGTCATGGAATAATCAGGAATTTTGACTTGTGCATTGGGTATAAACCATGTCAACGCAACATGTCTTGATTTCAATTTTTTTCTTTTTACCTAGTCTGCCAAAATAAAGACTCCTTATACCAGAGAGGCTTGTATTTGCATTGCTCATTATATAAATGTCAAAATATTGAAAAAAGCATTAGTCTATCAAACTCTCCACCCCATCTTGCTCAGCTAAATATATGGACAGGTTCTCATTTAAAGCCACTTACTCAGTGAGCTGACCTGCAAAAACTAACTGTGGAGTAGATCCCGTCAATGTGCCAGTCCCACCAATATTTGCTGAATAGCATATCGAGAGCATCATTGCCTTGCATAGGAGATTGTAACGTTTAGCTTGTGGGGTCTCCTGAAAATAAAAGTGTTGCATAAATTATCAACAGCAAGGGCGATACGGTTACTGTGCGTGAGCAGTGCACTTCAGTGAGGCGTTCGCATATTCTTGCGGTAAATTATAGGCCCTACCATGCAATAAGACCTATAGATGCTATAGTGTTTAATTGGCATATCTGTTTTTGAAAGGAAGAAATATTTAGACATTATAATCTGTACAATGTGTTGCCAGAGAAACGATTGAGTTATCAAAATTGAATAAACAGTTGAGCAAGAGCAGTCAAGAGTCGCAAAGTGGATTTATGATTGAATGGGGTTGCAGCTTAGAACTAATGTGAACTTGACTACTTTTGTGGAGTCACAAATGAACAATGTGGATCATTAGTTGTAGAAAATGTAGTCTTGGCAATGGGGTGTATCAATTCATTGAAGGCATATCATCGAAACTAATGTCATTTATATCTCCGAAAAAGCATCAACTTTGCATTAACAACATCAAATCATTCTAAACTAAAAACAAAAGCATGCCTTAACATACTCCATCCAAATATATGCCTTCTACTGCATAACTTGCTAGTTTTTAGTTTCTACCATGCCTATAGTGCAATTCCAAAGCATGACCACACCCAATATGTTTGTAAGATATGTAGTTATGCAAAAACTTCAAAATTTAACCTCTGGCACGTTAACAACTTAATATTTGACGATTTTATTTGAAATGAAAAGAGCAAGCATCAATATCATGTAAAACAACTGCCTCTTACAAATTATTTGGGGCTTAAGTTCCCAGGTTTCCCTACTTTTGTGATGTCTGAGGATATTGCTTTTATCATAATGGAGATTCTTATCTGTGAAATCATGAGAAATTGCTCTCAAGAAATTGTACCTCTTCAGTTTCTTCGCTGACACTCACCACCATGTCATCTACATTCCTACAAAAAATTTCTACATCACAAGTGCTTAGTAACAAAAGAGGAAAAATTAGCTTGGAGATATAATTTAATAGTTGAGAGAAAGAGGCCGTGGAAAAACAACATACTATATGCTACAAGTAGAAAACAATTCTGGCAGGTAACTTCAATGTAGAAAGCAGAGGAATTAAGAAGAGAACATATTGCACTACTTTGGCTTTATGAGCTCAGTCATTATCCAATGTAATATACAAACTGGTAAATTATCATACCCTGGTGGCTCAACCAACCCTCTCTTGCTTGTGCCTCTACCATGGATTGGTGATACAAGCTGAATCATTTCCTTTCCTTCAGCTTCCATACTGTTGGTTACATTTTCCTGCAATGGCACATCTGCTTCTGTATTAGAATTTGACTCATGCTGACTAATGCCAACATTTGCTCCTTCTTCAGCTTCATCTTCTATTGGCATATTCTCTTTGCCAAGTTGCTTGAGAACTGCTTCCATAATTGGTGTCATCATGGCTGTAGTAGCAGTGTTGGTTATCCACATTGATACAAATGCAGTTACCAACATGAAACCAAACATCAATCTTGACATTGAAGATATTAATACTATGATTAAGATGACATGCGTAATGAACGGACATAGCAAGGGGGCCAAGATAAATTTAGCAGGATGCTTTAACTGCAAAACAACTCCAAGAAAAGAGTTCTTCATTTTCCAATGGGGGCTAGCATGTTCTGATGGGGGCTATAGCTCCCTAATCCCTCTTCTAGCACCACCTCCATATGAGCATAGACATAGGAATGAATTATCTACTGTACAGAGAGGATGACCAAAGAGAGGCAAGGTACCATACCTAACATCATACCATCTCATGGGTTTAATATGACAAGGGTCAGGAGCAGATCCAGAGCTGATCTTTGGGAGGGTCATCTGACTGTATTTTTCATGAGGGAAATTTCTTAAAACAATTGTTTTCTATGGAAACATTACCATTTGGGAGTCATGGCCCTGTGAGCCCCTAGGTCCACCAGTGACTGGGGTATCATTGTTCATCAAACAAAATCAAGCCACATGTTAATGGTACTTCAATACTCTCACAAAAGTAAAACCAAGCATAGATACATTTGCTATTTCATGATGTCCAACAAAAGGAAATAAAAAAAGTATCCCACAGTACCCTACAATACTAATATCCTGGTGGTGATGTTGAATATTTAAATCATTTTGACTTTTTCAGCTAGCTATCAAACATTGGCACTGATACAGATATACCATGAAGTGATGCTGTGATAACAAATGACTCACTAGCTAAAATTGAAACAACTTACCTCCTAGGCTGTGCACCAAGAAGTAGCAACACCTTCAATGCAATTCTCTTGTGGACATTCCACCTTTCAATTGCTACTGCCATAATCAGCCCACCTAGTACCAGCACATTTGTGTCTTTGAAGTATGGTGGTGCCACTTGTTTTGCTGGCATTACACTCAAGACAGGAAAGAGGAACAAAGGTAGCAGTGCTGTAACTGCCAAATCAGTCACTTCTGTGCACCAGTAGGTTCCCATAATGAGGATTGCATATGCAGTTTTGGCCTCCTGTAACCAAAAAGGAATTTTCAATAATGGCATTGCAGATAAAGCAGTATATTGCCATTCACTTACTACACTTGTTGAAGCACAGTTCAAAGTCAGGGATGCCATTGATAGAAAAACATAGATAGAATGATAATGAGCTTTCAAGTGGTTGAAAGTATTACTGTGGTGGGTCACTGGGTTGATGATTGGGGAGGCTAGGGGATAGCCCCCATGCCAGAATGTGCTAGCCTCCCCTCCCCATGTTGGAAGTTGAGGAACTCTTTTCTCAAAGTTTTTTTGCAGCTACAGTACCCTGCTAACCATATTCTAGCCCCCTTGCTAGACGATTCAGCCTATCATTGGAACATTCCTGGTGCCACCCCTAGTGAGTGCCATATTTCCTTTTTATAAACATACAAAAACCAATATCTTTTCATGGTGCCTTACAAAAACTAGTTTCCTTGTGTGCAGCATTGCTGATACAGCTCCATATTTCTGGGTCACTACATTGTTTTTCAGAATCATGCTATTGTTTCTAAGAACAAGGTCAAGAACAAAAAAGTCAAGAAAGATTATTTCAATAAATGCACACAGAATAGCTTCATTTCAACCCCTTTTCTGTTTTCACTGATAACAATATTTGAAATTGAAAAGTTCTTTGGGGAATTTGTTATTAGTAGAGCAACTTCCTTAGATATTGTGGCTGTCTACATATAGGATTCTTATAGAGCGGTTCCTGATAAGAATATGTTTATTTTAGCTGCAATTAAGCTGTCTGCTTAATCAATATGATGACAAAACTAAACAAGGCCTTGTAAATAAACTGTCTGCTATGATGTACAAGAACGTCCAACATTAGCTTCACTATGTCGCACAATACAACTGAGAGTTAAAATATTTGTCTTGTGTATTTACATTAATTCAACATTTCTCCTGCTTCTACTTGTTTACTGCAATCTACATTTCTCCTCCACCTAAATAGGCTTCGGAGTCCAGGGGTGGATCCAAAGCTGGGCTTTGGCGGGCAGTCTGAGTCATTTTGAAGGGCAAAATTTCTTTTCACGATTGTTTGCTATAGGCATTAAGTTGAACTTCAAGCTTTCACCTCATGAAAGCAAACTTCTAGGTCAAAGTAGCAAAGTGTCAACTTGATTAATCAGAGTGCTACGAAATGTTCTCGTTTTGTCGGTCCATGGAAAGGCATGCATAATACTGAAGGACAAACCTATGCATAAAAAGCTTATTGTACAAACCTTTGTGCCAATACTCAGAGGCAATGGGCTGAGTAGAAGAGGAGTAAGAAAAATGATGAGGAATCGCTTCCATTCTGCCAAGCGCTGAAAGAACCTCCTGAAGGAAGATGTCATTTCGAAATTTGCAGAACCTCCAAACCTTGCCTGTTCTATCCTGGTAGACTGCTAAAGTGGCGAGGTAGTGTTTCCTCTTCACTAGTCAAGTGAGTCCAACATTGTTTAGAGCAGATGTTTTGGTACCCCCTGTAAGACAACAGCTGTGAACACAATACACACGTCGTACATCGTTCTGCATAACTGCACGTCCCACAAAGACCTGCTCACACTGGGCCTTTTATAATGTGTGCAGTATTCACACTGAACTCACAGCACGCCCTGCCCACTTCAGTGAAAGCTGCCAAATCTTCTCACATTTCATAAGCCAGATCATTGATCTACTTTACTCGTTAAAACCATTAGTAATATTCATTACCCAGCATTGCTCCGATCTCAATAGCTTATTTTAAGTAGATTATTGGCAAAAAAGTCAAGAAATTTTTGTAAGGAAAGCACTCTTGGCCAACTTGAGTTTCTGTCTCAAGACGTAAACTAGCTAGTGCCACTTACCCTTTCTTAATCTTGCAAAGTCGAATTTAATTTCTATCTATAGCATTCCAAATGCAAGAATAAGGCTATATCGACTTTTGGTAAGCAAAGAATCTGAACTTGGAAACTTGAGTCTTATGATTTTCTTAATATTTTCTTAAGATTTAGGCGTTTTGAGCCTAAAGCTACTTCGTTAACAAAGAAAAGCGCAAGTAAATAAGGAAAGGTGGGTTATAAGGGAGCTGTCATTTTTACAGCTGGGTACAAGGGTGGAAGAATCAAATGTTTTTGCACTGTTTTATTGAGTTTTCAATTTTTTCTGCCAATTGATGATGGGACGTCAACATTTTGAATAAATTCCAAAAATAAATATTATTTTCATGCTACGCGGAAAATGTTTAATTTTTCTGAAAAAATATGTACAAAGTCTCATACTTTTCCTAAATAAACGTTTGCAAGCATAAAGTTATGTGAACAAATCAGTGAGTGTCCTGTGTTTCTTTGATTCCCGTTTTCTTTTCCACTTTCCTTTTCTTCATATGAGCACGAAAAAGCGGGTGGTGAAGTTCTGTAGAACCAATAGACAATTTTCTTAATGTCCAGATTGCGTTTTAACACTCTAAAACTTATGATCCAAGTTGAATGGCGTAAATAGCACTATTGTTGGGGAATAAATGTCTGCAGCATGTCAAAATGGGCTTCAAATATTATTGAACATAGTGGATGGGGTAAATAACTTTTTCCATTTGTCTCAAAAATTCTTCCACCCCCGTACCAAGCATTTAAAATGACAATTCCCTAATTCGCCTCGCCCAACTAGGTGCAGAAGTGATCGAAATCAGGATGATTCTATAACACTCAGACATACGGTATATATGTTTTTTAAAATTTGTTGGCTGAAATATTGGGTGAAATGCTGGATCTTTAAACAGGCGTTAAGGAGCTAGCAACATTTCTGGGGTGCAAGGCCCCAGCCCCCTTAGGAACGTCACTAATTGCGATTTGGATGCAAAGCCGCAAATGTGCAGCCTGTTGAAACAATGCCAAGCTACAATCTTTCAAATCTCAGGTGAATGCATAGAGGAACATGTATAAGTATGTATCTTTCCGTTGCTAAGTTTTTCTCTTTAGCTGACTGAATTTTGCAACCGTTGAGTCTGTAGGGTAGCCTAATATTGTAAAGTTTAGTGATAGAGAACTGCAGTTGATTAGGCCAACTTCTCTTTATCTACAGTATGTGGTGAAGACAGGGCCCATTTTCCTCCAGAATATTGATATTGATTGATGTTTTTCTTCATGAAGTCACTGAAAGGTCAATGGTATAAAGTAGCTTAATTACCACTTCTATTATTTTTCTTCTTTTATTTTTCATGTAAGTTTAGGTCTTATATTGTAAACATTAAAGTTTTTTAGTACAGTTTTCTTCTCTGGTAGGGGAGGGCCCTTTGAACAACAGTACTTGTACTGAAGGGCCGCCCCATCAGTATTTAAATAAATAAATAAATGACAAAGTGAAATGAAAAAATAAAATAAGAACGCAAGATTCAAGGTACTACACTAATTGCGTTCTGTTCAAAATTAATGTACTTTGACCATGGCAATGTTTTCTGAGCAGTTTACGTGCTGTTTTTTGGCATGTAGTTCTATCGTATAATATGAATGACAGTCTATAACAATTTTAGCGTATGGTCCTTGAAATACTCGTTCAGGTTCTATTTTGAAAAAATGTAAGCATGTGGAATGCTAATTTTGTGAACACATGGAATGCTAATGCAGGGGTGCCGTAGAGGGAGGGTTCAGCCCCCATCTTACAATTAAGAGAATTCAGGGAACTCAGCATCCCTCTATTGGACATATGCTAGGTTTGATATGTTCTTAATTATACATAAATATGATTTTCCCAAAATTTCTCAATAATTATGACTATGCTTTTCATTTTGCAAGACATGTTTTGGCTTGGTACACAAACCATCATCACTTGAAATGACTAAGATAACATGAGAATATATAAAAACTTTGCACTATTAATCAAATGCATTAATCAAAAAGAGGAATGGAAGGAGCGGAAAAGAATGAACATTGATATGCATTCTTTCATGTACACAGCAGTGACAAGCACGGTATTGTCATAAATGCAGAAATGGGTGTCAAAAGTGTGGCCCATATATTTCTTTCAACACAGCCCCCTTGTTATAATCTTGGAATGGCGCCCCTGTATTAAAGAGATAAAAAATAAGTGTCATAAATAAACTGTAGTGCATTTATGGTGTTTATTATTTTTCACCTACCAACCTATTGGCAATATACTATTAAACAGGACTATGATTTTGTTGTAAAACTTATAAGCCATATTCTTGTATAATTTTTCTAGTGGGTGATATTACAGAGAGAACAAAGCTTCTTGAAAAGGAAAGAGAAAACTCATTGGCTCGTGAGAGTTATGAGCTTGCCAACCAAAGAGATTCAAGGTCTTGTGAAACTCCCAATGCCAATGAAAGGAGTGCAGATGAAATTGGGATTAACACTGCTCTTGAACCAGCTCTTGGAAGAAAAACATGGAAGGGATATTTGATACTAATTTTGACACCTCTGGTCCTCTGCCCATTACCTATATTCTTACCAAGTATGGTAGGTGTTATTTTTGGCTACTTTAAATTCACTCTTTCAATACATTTCAATGTGAAGCACTGTGTGTGTATGTCAATTAACATGTAACTTGTTGCTTCACGTACAGCTTTTCATCATTGTTTTAATTCTGGTAGACAGGATATTTAGGAGTTGCAATTGCTAGCATTAGCATGTTTGCCAGAGGGTTGGCAATGTGCAATAGCAGCAAGGGCTGAGTGGAAGTCTAAGATAATATTTAATTGTTGATTGATTGACTGATTGATTGATTGATTAATCGATTAGTTCAAATTGCAGTGAAAAAGGTAAAAACACAGATAAATACATCAGACAGTGTTCAACAAAATTTGCTGCTGCCTACAGGCACAGCTTTTTTTGCCTGCACCTATCTGCAAATATAGATTGACTGATTTCCTTTATGTCAGTTGTATTGTGACATATTTATATATTCCAGCTTTTATTCATGTATGCTGGCAGGAATTAGTGGATAAATGTCAAAGAATTGAAAATGAAATGAATTGAAACTTAGGAACATAATCATGGCTGGTGCAAGCTGCCTGCATGGATTGAAGCTGCCTGTGGGCAGTATCCATGGTACCTGCATCTTTGTCAGGCCCCGACATCACCGCTAGACTCAGTAAGGTTGTATAGTAGATTTAGAATGTGTGATTCTAAAAGATTACCCTCCTTAGTAGACTTCAGGCAATTGAATCATTGATGGCACCAGGTCAAATTCTATATAATAAGAATTACATTCATTTGTTTTTCAATCATTTATTTTGTTGTGATTCTAGGCAAGCAGAGCAGGTTATGGAATTCTCATCATTGTTGTCTATTGGGTCACTGAAGTTTGCCCTCTTGCTGTTACATCAATGCTCCCATTGGTTATTTTCCCATTGCTTGGTGTTTTGAGCTCAAGTGATGCTGCAGAAGCTTATTTTCAGAATGCTAATGTCCTTTTCTTGGGAGGCCTATTAGTTTTTGTATCATTTGAAGAATGGAATTTACACAAGCGAATTGCCTTGAAAGTTCTTCTTCTCATTGGAACAAAAAAGCAAAAGTAAGCTTACATTTGCATTACCTTCATTTTTTGTTGTAGTGGTTGCTTGCTATGTTAGCATCACTATTTTGTACAATTAGGGAACACACCCAAGTATCTACCTTAAAAGCATTTAATGGCTAGGGGCTCCTTAGAGAAAAGAAGTTGTTCTGGGCATAAGGAGGAGACTAATTCATATGTCATTGGTTGATTTGATGCCTACTACTATCTTTGTTTCATGAAGTTTAATTTGCCATTTCTGAGGCATCAGCTTAGCATTTACTGATTAAAGCTATTTTTTTAAAAATTAAGATTCAAAGTTGTCATTTTTGATCAACAAAATGTTGAAAGTGGCATTTAGAAAGCTCTTTACATTTGAAGTACTATGGCATTTATAATGCCATCAGTAAAATTGTAGTTCCTTTTGCAGCAGTAGGTATGGTAGAAGGTGGCAACTGGGAGAAATAGAGGGATAAAGCATTCCTTGCTGTTATAAACATGGGAGATATGGAAAGCAAATGATCTCAAGTTATTACCAAGTCCCAGCTTTGTTAAGAGAGATAAGGATTTACCTCATTGAAAATAGGAATTTTTTCAGTCCTTTCAAAAATTAGCAGCCATGTCTAAGTTTCTTTGCCAATTAATACCTATGCTATTCATTCTTTATAAGAGGTGGATATTGCCTATTCCATTATTTCTTGGTGGAGAAAGCAATGCATGACATCTTATAATAAAACATTGCAGGTATCATTGTTCTCCTGTCTTAATTTTTGGTTTTTGGCAATAAATTATGTTGACAGCAGGTTGGAGGAACCCTTAAAACTTATTCAAAACCTTACAAAGCCTTTCCTCAACAGTAGGATTGTTGGCACTTAAATAAACAATCTTTTTAAAATGAAGTTTGGAATTTGCATAATTTTTGTCAGATTGTTGCTATTAATCCTTGATTCACTGGTGTCTGAAATTAACTGGAAAAAATTTGTGGTTCTTCCTTTTTTGGTGGGCTACAAATACCTTTTTGTCCCACCCAAAAGTGTGCCCTTTTGGATTACTTTCAGCCCTGTGTTTATTATCTTCAATTACCCCTATAATTTGAATGTATTATTGTTTGGATTTAGAGAAACAATGTACTTCACATCTGCGTTTTTCTTTAAGCCAGCCTGCAGAATTGATAAGCATTGATTCCATATCTGGCATCTCCTTACGAAGTTGATTTTGCTTTCAACTTTACTATCACTTTATATTGTGATTCTTGTTTTGATTAGGTCACATTAATGATGTGCATTTATTTTCTGCCTTTGATGGCTCTGCATGGATGTATTTTGAGGCTATGGTCTGATGTTTTACAAAGTTTTTCTCTGATGTTTCTACTGTTTAAGTAGTGGTCACCTGGCTGCTATGCAGAAGAGGGCCTGTATATATGATGTTTGTGCCCTACTGGAAGCTCTTGAATCTTTTTAGAGCAGTGATGTTTGGCCTCTTTGCAGGAGTAGAACTCTAGCGAAACATTCCAGTGGACTGTACTGGTGGAACCCATTGGTGTAGAAGAGGGGGGTGCATCCCCCCAACTCTGTAAAGTGTTTTGGAAATAAGAGCATATAAGAATCAATATTCTGTTGTAAAAGGCTCTATTAATTTGAAAGCTGTCGAGAAATTGTTAGTTCGCAAGATAGAGGGCATTAAAAGTACTTTGTTTACTGGGCGATATTATCATTTTCTTATATAACTGCGTACATTAACTTCAAAGTTTCCTATAAAGATGCATGCAAAAAAGAGCCCCCCCTAGCTACCAATAGAGCCCCCTAGGCATCGATTTACTTCTTCACCACAAATGGAGCCCTAGAATCCCGTTGAAGCCTGGTTGAAAACCAGTAATCTAGAGCAAGAATGTCACTCGATGGTATATTTAAAGCTTCAGGTGATACAGGCACATTTCTGTGGTAAATTTTAGCATATATCACATTACTGACTCATGATTTTTTTACCATTGTAGTTTGCTATTAGGCTTCATGTTGGCAACGGCTGGAATCTCCATGCTGCTTAGTAATACAGCCACCACTGCCATGATGATTCAAATCGTAAAAGTAGTGCTCAACAAGCTTGAATCCTGCGATACAAGACAGGTAGAGAGCATTTCTAGAAATTATCACGATAGTGACGAGTGCCCGATAGAGCAAAATGATAGAGTAAACAGGGAGGCCCTGAGTGTACCTCAGAATCAAGAAAGTGCTTTGTATCATTCAGAAACAGTTGATAGGAATGCTGGCAGAACTGATGTAGCCAACGAAGCAGAAGGGTTGGAAGAACATGCAAGGTAAAAATATAAATTTTTCTTTTCTGTCTACAGTAGGGTGTTTGTAGGCACTCGCAGTCAATCGCAACTAGATGTAGAAATCATGTTTTTGTATGTTTTATTGCCAACAGTTCACATTTTATGCGGGTCAAAAAATGATCCTTAGCAGTGTAGATGGAGCCTTAATGTACCAACTGTATGCTGTCGGAGTCACTTTTGATCATGTTCTAATAGGATCACAGGGGTGTCGCAACTGGGGGGCTCTGGCCCCCTACTTTTTTCATGGAAAAGCATGTTTAAATATTTTTACCTGAGCTTATCCCGACCTTAGAGTCCAGGCCCCTCCACTTCGAAAGTCGCTTCGACCCCCTGGATCAAAAGTGATAGGGCGAACCGCATCAGTTTTGCTACAGATTGCTAGGAGTAGTGTAGACAGAAGGGCAGTCCTTACCACTTGTGATACGGATCAACAAGCGATTCGTAGTCGTGTGAGCGGGGCCTTATATTCAGTTAAGTAGAAGGATCCGAGGTATAAGTTGATAGAAAATGGAATTTCATTTTGTTTTTACAACGAAAGAGTACCCACTGTTCGTGCTTGTCAACATCGACACTAATAGGATTTCTCTCTAGGTGCAAAAAATCTAGATTTCGTGTTAACTGCAATTCTATGGACTTTTTCTTGACATTATCTTTCGAATATCTTCACTATTTATGCTGTTAGATTTCGATAAGTGCCTCAGAATAGAGAGAATTTTTGGCTGTGTTTTGGCAGTATGGACAGGAAAAGCTACTGCCCATTCTATGCACTTGGCAATGGATATTTAAAAAGAACTTTGATACTCATGCATGAGGTTCTTCTTTTTGTTAAGTTACTTGTGCATTGCAGACCAAATTAGAGCTAAATCTAAATGCCTTATTGTGCTGCCACTATGAGAGGAGAGAACAATAGGCTTACATTTACAAGAAAGGCAAATTAAGAAAATAAAGTTACATAAATAAATTGTCTATAAAGTCTTGGTCATACCGATCAAGCACCTCACCTTTCATGTCAGCATTTCAGCATTTTGCCAAACAAAGCAGTTTCATTATATAGGATGTGGAAAGGCTAGAGAGGAAAACTCTATCTCTTTGTTTCTTTCAGACAAGATGAACAGAAGCAGTTTGCAACGGCTTTGCTACTAGCCACCGCTATGTCTGCAAATATTGGAGGTGTTGGTACACTTACTGGGACTGGAACAAATATCATATTTGCAGGACAAGCTTTGAGGTAGGATTTGCAGCAATGTTTTTATCTGTGGCATTGATAGTATTTGATACTAAACATAGAACATAGGGTTATGCTTTGAATGTAGACACTTTTTCATAGTTTACTTTTGGTGAGATTCATCTATTTCCATCTTGAATGTAAGCCATCTTTCACAGATGAAAGTTGTGTGCGTGTATTCTTAGCATTATTTTTCTTGGGTATATCATAGGTTACTTTTGGTGAGATTCATCTATTTCCATCTTGAATGTAAGCCATCTTTTACAGATGAAAGTTGTGTGCGTGTATTCTTAGCATTATTTTTCTTGGGTATATCATAGGTTACTTTTGGTGAGATTCATCTATTTCCTCCTTGAATGACAGATGAAAGTTGTGTGCGTGTATTCTTAGCATTATCACAGTTTAGAGAATTTACTTTTGTCTTATAATTAACTAAGTAGGGTGTTTCGCCATCATATTGAGCAAACTTTTTTCATAGTGGCTTTAGAGGGGTCGTGGCCGGGAGGGAGACAGTGGGGCCATGGCAACCCAGTTTTGTGAAATCGTCGGATTTTCGGAAATTTTAATGCTTCATCTGAAAATTTTCGGACTTTTGATGTTGGTAAGGATAAGGGTTTCTAACTTTATCGGAACATCTTTGAACTTGCCCCCCTCCCTACTCTACAGGTGCCAGGACGCCTTTGAGTGGCTTGTTCTTTTTTACCGTAGACTTTTCCCTAAAAGTGGTGGAGTTTCTTTTGCATCCTGGTTTGCATTTGCTTTTCCATTAATGGTCATCTTGCTGCTCGTTGCATGGGTTTATCTAGTTATACTTTTTCTTGGTGCAAAGTAAGTATTTTTTCAGCATAGTTCTGTAGTTCAAATTCTCTTTTTGGTATGTCTGTTATTATTTATTATAGAGGGTTCTTCTGCCTCCCGCTTTTCCTTAGTTTACCTTTCATTTCTTTTTTCATTTTCAATTATTTGAGGAGGAAATGCCTGAACCAGATGCTGATTTTGAAGAATGCCCTTATTTAAGGTCGCGAATTAGACAAACTTGAAGAGAATGCAAATAGAAGCTAATTTGAATGCAGTATAATAAGATTACCTTGCTGCTTGCATTGCAGTTTTGAGCCGATTTGAGGATGGATCTTGCTTCGACACAACCAAGAAGCTGTTCCAATCATTCACTTGTATGAGTAACAAACGCCTTTTAGCTATTTTAGCTATCGTTGATGACAGCTTAAAATTAAGAGAAGTAATTTGTGGGATGTGACAAGAGCACTACTATTTCATTGTAAAAAGTTGTGTTAACATCAAGAAGTAAAATCTTTTGAGGGCTTGAATATTTAAAATTTGCTTTTGGAACTGTTCATCTCGTCAGCTTTTTGCCAGCCAAGACCATGAGTGATTGGCGTAGCTGAGCCCTCTAAGCGACTGCCAGGAACTACTTTAGTAGCCATGTTCTTGGGTTTCCATAAGTAGTTGATTTAAATTGAGCTCCAGCAACCCCAGACAGAACAGTAGTATCTAGAGTAAGGCTCTATCATACCCTTGTCAAAGATAGGAATTTCTTGCCATGCTTTGCAAAAGTCATGTACTTCTTGTTCGTTAAAGTATGATTTTGCTTTCAAGTAGGAAAGCTTATAGTGTCAATTCAGCTCAAGCAAATAGGTGGAAGAAGCCTACGTAAACTAACAAACTGATATCTTTGCTTTGCTTCTTTCCATGTTTAAATATGGCATTCAGTGAAACGTGTTGTCTTTTATGAACGCCAATGTATTTGGCTATTTGCATTCAAGCAAACCCAGTGACTTTAGCATTTTTTCATTTACAACTGTGTTTTCCATTGTTTTTCAAGGAGTGCTATCAGCTGTTTCTCTAGAAAGCCTGACCAAAGTAGTAGGATAGTTTATCAAATTATTAAAGATGAATATGATTCGCTAGGAAAAATGAGGTACATATTGGCTGTTTTCTAGCAGCAGTAATAACTTTCTAAATGTTATTTTTTATTAGTTTTAACTGCTCACATTTTAAGTGATGTAGGAAACATTAGTAGCAGATATAAATGTTCGTTCGCTTCTTCTGCCAATACAGTTTCACCCACTAATTCTAATGTTACTAAACCATGGCTAACGCGAGAATTCATTTGCTGTCTGTTGAGCCAAGAGGAAACTAGTGGTTCCCTTGTTACACGACAGTTGCACAACAGTTGCACGACAGTTACACAACAGTTGCACGACAGTTGCACGACAGTTACACGACAGTTACACGACAGTTGCACGACAGTTGCACAACAGTTGCACGACAGTTGCACGACAGTTACACGACAGTTACACGACGGTTGCGAACTGTTTTAGTGTGATCTTACTTACTAGCAGACATTCATTATAACCTTTTGGAAGCCTATATGATGCATTAATTTAATGTGGTCCCATTAATATCCTTTTTGCTTGCAATACTTTGGTGTTTTATACCACAAGACTGCATATTTAGATGCGGCCATAAATGTTCTTCCATTAGAAATATTTTGACTGCCTTCTAATTTGCATGCACTTTTGAGGAGTAATTAATTCTTCACTTTTTCCAGCATTAAAGTCACTCTATCTTTTGCAAATGGGCATTTATTATGCCGTTTGCTTGTAACATTTCAATATTCCAGCATTTGCTTTTTTCCTATAGTACATGTTCTCATTTTTGTCTCGTTAAAGTGAATTTTGTATCATTTGATTTTTCTTTCTTGTACAGCTTTGCAGAAATAGCTGTAATGGGTCATCTTGTCGTTCTTGTTTTATTATGGCTGACGAAAGACCCTAAATTTATGCCAGGCTGGGGTACATTGTTCAGGGAAGGGTAAGTTGTATGACCTTTACTAATGTGTGCTCTCTCCTAAATGAAAAAGTTGTAACCGTACATGTGTAGTGCATATCACAAATGAGGGTGTATATCGTTATATTTGGTAATTTAGTTCATTTTGCTGTAGAAAGGCGCTCAATTTTGAGGAAAGGAGAAATCAAACCCAAGCCGAAATTAGTGCTTGTGTAGTTGGTTGGCTGCCGGAAAAACGGGCTAGCGGTACTGAATGGCTATGCTATTTTCCGGAATGGTCTGTAGATTAGCTAGCTAAAATTAAGGTGTTCCGATCCTCGCCAAAGCTTTAAAACCTTTGAAATTTTTGGTATTTTTGCATGCTTGTTTACAGAATTTTAGCAATCGCTTAAATCAAAAGTTCTATCTTTATATGTACACGCTTTCTTTCAGATATGTTAGCGATGGAGCTGTGGCAATGCTTGTAGCCTTCTCCCTTTTTCAATTTCCATCCATGATGAAGAACAAACACGCTAGGGTTTATAGTGGCAGGCTATGTGTGTTTCATTTGAATACTTTTATATTGTAATTGAAGTTAGGAAAATGATTTGCTTCATCACTTGATCATTTAATCACTTAATTCTTTGCGTACTTACTATGTGTTTTTCAAACTTAGTTCCAAAATATGGTAGTGCTAATACCGATGTATAGTTACAATCCTAAGCAGATATTTGTTTTTGATCCCACCTGGATTGCATAAAAGTTTCTTACTTCGTTTGCCATTTTGGTTTCCATGATTTCCAAGGTTTCAATTTTCTTGCAGCGTTGCTGTCATCAAGGCCACTTCTCGATTTGCAGATGGTCAGTGAGAAGCTTTGTTGGAATGTATTGGTATTATTAGGTGCTGGCTTTGCAATTGCTGCTGCTTGTAAGGTTGGCTCGTTCGCATTAGTATTTTACTAGCATGAATAAATTCAATTAGGACATTAGGCCAATCTAGGTAGCATTTTTCTATCCCTGACATTAGGTCTCATTTTTTGTGCGAACTGTTTCTCATTTTTAGTCAAATGTATTCAGCACACCTTTTGTCGGAGAAGAATTTCAAAGTTTCCACTTCGAAAGCATCGCTTGTTGTCAACGGCGGCATCTATTAAGGAAAGTTATCTGACAAAGATGTGCCCAGACCCTCTCCTTTGGGGG